>RQWH01000025.1:0-501057 GCA_003934905.1 Neonectria sp. DH2 | reverse complement strand
AGTTATTTATTAGGATTAAGAGCATTTTATTAAACTAAAATAAGATTAAATAGTTAAATACTATTAATAAAAGATATAAACTATTAAGGGATATATTCTTAGTAGAATATACTAAGTTATTACTACTAATTGTATTAAGAAGATAAACATTTAGATTATTAGAATACTATTAAAGATACTATACTTACTTATCTTACTATATTTATAGATAGTATAATCTTTCTTATTCCTATTTATAATCTCTCTTTTCTTAGGTAAATAATATATATAAAGCTATTTTATAAATAATCAGTAGAAGAAATAATAGAATAGATAAAGATCTATCTATCTATTTATTCCTTATTTATATTTCTATTTTATTTATTTACTCTCTTATTTATTTTAATAGAATAATTATATTTATCTAAGGTTTCTTTTCTTTTTCTACTAATTATAATATTATAGAGCTAGTTAGTATTTATTATTAGGTAATATACCTAAAGGTTAACTATAGAAAGGGATAATAAGCTATATAATTAGACTTTTAGAAAGGTAATAATTATAAATAAGATAGAGAGATATTATCTACTAATAGGGATACTATTTGCTTTAAGACTCTATTATATTAGCTTATAGAAAGTAGTAAGAATACTATCTATCTTAAGACTTTATTATATTAGCTTATAGAAACTAATAAATATATATCTATTTAATACTCTATTATCTTATAGATACTATTACCTATTTAGACTTTATTAGTAAAATGTATATATTAGTATATAATAATTAAGATAGAAAAGATTACTCTAAAGGGTAGGAAAAAAGGATTAGAATAAAGATTAAGTAAACTATAGGAAAGGAATTAAGAATAGAAAGAAGAGATTAGATTGATTAAAAGGTATATAATAAAGGAGAGTTAAAAGATCTAACTAAAAGTAATACTAACTATAGTAATAGCTTTATTACCTTAAGTAAGATAAAGATAAAATATTAATAAGATAAATAATAAAGTCTATAGAAAGAAAGAGTATACTAAAGAGTCTTATATTAAGAGACTACTATAATCTACTATATAATCTAAAGAGATTAAGTAAATAGATAAAGACTATCCTTTAATAACTCTTATATTAGAGGACTATTACCTAAGGACTAAGGACTTATACTTATTCTACAATCTAAGAAACTAGGCTATATATACTAATAGGAATACTATTTACCTTAAGACTCTATTGTATTAGCTTATAGAAAACCAATAGGAATACTATCTACCTTAAGACTAAATTCTATTAATCTATATTAGTATTACTAATAGGAATACTTAATATATTCTTTTTAATATATAAACTATTATTCTATAATTAAATTATAATTAAATAACTTTAATATAAAATACTATCTATTTATAATATTAAAAGTTTATTTATTCTATAGGAGTATATTTATTATGCTTATCTCTATTAATTAATATCTATTTTACCTTATGTATTAGTATTATTATATTTCTATGCATTTTTCTCTCTGTTTTTACTACCTACTTAGAATTATATTAAGTCCTATAATATATAGTTCTAACCCTAACCCTAGAACTACTTCTAATATTAAGATTAACTCTTTTAAATAGTTCTTTTTTTTACTAAAGTTAATTAGATAGAAAACTAAGTTAAGCTAATAGAATTATAAATTAAGTAAAGTAAAATTATTTTACTTTTTAATTAATTCTACTTTTTACTAATAGATATTTTTAGCCTTAGATTAAAATGTATTAATTGCTTTTTATATTTTAGTCTTTATAATCTATTCTATTATACTTAAAGTCTAAAGATTATAATCTTTCCTAACTTAAAAGTATTTATTATAAGGACTAAAAGTAAAGAAATATTAGTAGAAAACTCTACTTTTTTATAGAATACTATATAACTCCTCCTTAGTATAAATAGTAAATTAATACTTTACCTTAAGTTTTTAGTCCTAATTATATTATTATTTAAGATAAGCTTATATTCTTCTTAGGTTAATACTTATAAATTTATAGCTTAGTATAAATATATAATAATAATTATTTATTTTAGTCTTACTTAATCCTTTGATTAAAAGAATAATATTAAATAGTAATAGAATATTATAAATCTTAAAGCTTTTATAAATAAGATTAAGATTAAGATTTAATATTTATTCTTATATATTCAATATATTTATTTTTAAGTTTATATAATATATCTCTAAGATACTATTTAATCTAATTATTAATAATACTAATACTATAAGAGTAATAAATAAGAATTTAGTATTTAAAAAGATAAATAAAGTACTCTATTACTAAGAATTAATTAAAGATAATAATATATATAAAGAGTAAAGATACTTTCTATAGACTTCTTTTCTATCTTTCCTTAAGTATACTATTATTTTATATTATATATTTACTTTTTTAAAGTCTAATTAGTATAAATAGTAATTATTAGATTAACTTATAAAGAACTTAGAAAACCTAGTCTCTCTTCTATTAGTTAAATCTAGATAGTTAATATATTATACTTATATTATCTTATAAATATTAAAAAATAACCTTATAGAGTAAATACTTATCTTATACTAGAGTTTATACTTTTTAATAAGATCAATTTGTATTTTTTATATTAAAAAGTTAGTATATATACTTACTAATTTTTAGGATATATAAATATTTACTTATTAAGATCTTATTAATTATTACTAATATCTTAATTTAATTGTTACTAGCCCTATATCCTACTAGCATTAGAATTTCTACTATAGTAATTTAATTATTATTAGGGCTGATAATAAGACTTATAGATATTAGAGCTTATATTAGAACGAGCGTTAAAGCCAAGCTATAGTTTTACAGTCTGTTGAATGTCATTAGAGGGGTTTACTTAGTGCCAGGTTACACATACCCCTGCCATACATGGCGAAAACTATTGGCATCTGCAGCTTATAGTAGCTTATTAGGCAGACACAGCAAGGCTTATGTATTTGTCATTGTCGTTTTTTGCTTTTCCTTGTGGTCGGGGCGGTAGCAGGCAAGGCTGCCTGCTCTTTAGGGGCTGCTCGCAAGGCTGCCAGGTTAGCCGGGGTTGGAACCATATGACGCACTATAGTTCAACTGACTGTTGTTTGGAATCAATCAGCTCCATGCCTTTCACTTGATCACCTTTCACTTTATTTACCCTGGACGCCGCCAACTGCCATGTCATTTTCCATGCAAATTGTGGTACGCGGGGTACAGACCGGCGTCTAACCTTTCACTGAAAGGTCGTCAACTCATAAATGGTAGACGGAAAGCCTTTAGCGAGAGCAGACCTATCGCTAGAGTCAGGAACCAGGATAATGCAGTCATAGGATGCCTTGATCATCACGGAGCCCCATCTATTGGAAGCATTCCAATGGCTTGTGGAGTTTGGCTCGCCGCCGTCGAAAGTAAGTACATTAGATTTCAGGCATAGCAAAAGCTTAGTTGGTTCTCCAATGATACTGCGATGACGATTGCGCTCGTATAGCCTCAGTGGTGAATCTTAACATTGGCAGTCTACCCGGTTTTTAAGTTAACTAATATGTTACTTCTCGTATTACTCTAACATTCCCCGGGGAGGTTCCCGTCCCAATCTTCCTCCCCTAGGTTTAGTAGCCCGGATACTGTGCGCCATGAAACCACCCAGTAGTCGCCTCGAAACTTCCCGTCAAGCAAGAGCCTTTAATTCACATGATGCCGAGGATGCTGCCAACCGATGGTCTACCCGATACCTCCGAATTCCTGAAGGTCGAATAACACAGAGCAAGATAGGGAGTGTCACATTCAACGGGGGATTTTGACTGCGTTGAAGCTCTTGATTTCTAACTGAATGAATGACTGCAGTTGGTCTGTTATATCCTTCTGATCAAGTTGATCCTGTGGATAACTCGTCCCGATAGTCAGAGACTCGGCCTTATAATTAGTCAGAGACCCGGTCCGAAGTTAGAGCGGTCTTAGACATACGATGTGACACAACGCTTGAGAATATTCCGCCAGGGAGTTGATTCCTTGAATCCTTCCGCAGGTGGATGAGAGTGCCAACATTTGCATCGCAAAGTTGAAACGATATCGTCCAAGGAGTAGAAAGACCCCTCCTCACCTCGTCTTACTGGCCATTAGAAGCCGCCAACAATGGCTGAGAACCTTCATGCGATCAACATCTTCGTTATGACAGTGTTATCAAGGAAGCCAAGCAGCAGAAGTCAGACTCGGCAATCCTTCATTTCCATGTGCGCGGTATCTATGGACGGTTGCTAACTATGAACAGGAACGCAAAACGTAACCCAGCTCTGGGCGAAAAAGGCGTCCAGATCTTTACTGCATGATCCCAAACAACACTCAGGCTTCCCAGCTACCAATTTAACAGAAGTTAATTGTCTTCTAGGTGGGTGGACAAATGTATCTTTTTACGCAAGCGACTCCACGGCCTTAGCAAAGGCGGCTTCCCCGATTTCTGCTGTAGCAAGGGTTGCCTGTAATTTGATCAAATACAACAAATCTGGCCCGTGCACGCAGTGAGGGCTTCTCAAAAATGCGTTCAATTAGTCATGTAATACTGTCGCATATATGTGCGCTGACGGTCGCGTCACATGCAAATTTTGGCGGAAAATGAGGAAAATGGAGCTATGTGGTCCGTCTGCGTCTTCTCTACAACAGATAGTGATGCGGGCTGGGCTGGCCTGGGGTCACAGGAGGGGACTAGGATCTCGACGTCCTAGGTAGCCGGCTGCAGGGGGAGGACTTTTAGGGGAGGATTTTTCGCGTATTTCTTAGAGGGAGGAATCAAGCAGCATCATCAGCTTCAACAGTTGGACGGAACGAGACCTCCCTGTTGGCTGGTGACGGCGAGACCTCATTTTCTTGGTTGTATTATCACTCTTTTAATCATAGTTCTTTGCCAATGACCTCTTTCTTTAACCTTCTGCCAAAAACGCCTCTTTCCCTCCGACCTAATTTGCGAAGTCCATCTCTCCCTGGCTCCCGCCCTGATCTTAGGCGACAACATCACTTTAGAAGCCTTGCCATCTTCAGTTGCCAAGATCAAATCGGATAGGGCATCTCATTAGATGCTTTTCTAGCTATCAGAAAACAATTGGCCCGTCTGCCTCAATCGCGGTCGTGCTGCGAGCAGCCGCTGCCGGCTCTGCTGGAGTCGGTCAGACGCCCGCCATTTTGACCGGACCCCTTTTCGCTGGGGGATAGTGTCAGATATTGGGGTGAATTGTGTGTTATTCACCTTGTAATGTGACTTCTGTGTCCTGCTTGCTACTTGAGGTTTCGGAGCAAGCTCTATATGCCTTTTCTGTGCTATGTGAAATCAACTGGAAGCTCCAGACCAGCTATAATAATAAGATCTGCAGGCTTAATAAAGGATCTTACTTAATGACTCGGAAAATGGCCCTTTTATTCCTTTCAGAAAGCTTGGGCGGTCGTCCTGACCGCGCGCGACTGGATGCACTTTTCTGGTCAGAGTAGCATCGAATGATGCCAGACACTGACCCTAGTGACACTCCTTCCTCGAATGCGATGCGCCGCTGGGAAATTCCCATTTCGTACTTCATATAGATTCTAGTCCTCTTATGAGGGCTATATTCAACCCTGGGAGTCACTGGAGCCATAGTTGTTGAGAAAATGGGATTCGAAGATGAAGTGGTTGTCGCGTTGCAGGTGGAAAACACGACGCGGTCGCGAAAGTGGGGAGAGTGCATCTTCACTTTTGTCACCCACTGTAGTACGGCCTGCGCGACCCCGCCGGGGGCGCGGGCCAATCACGAGCGCGCCTGGAATGGTAGTTGGGCGAACTACTAGCCGCCTTCCGGTTAGGCTTCAATGACTTTCCCGCATGCCGAGTCTTTCACATGGAATTTGCTCGCCTTTACTGGCTGGCCAGCCTAACAATTGAAGCAATCATGGCCTCGAGCTTTTCTTTTAGTGACGTAATAACAGAGTTTCCCATTCAGGCAGCTTGTATCTCATCCTGGATTAATAAATGTAGCTCTTTGGTGTTGAGACGGGAATCGCCAGCAGACATGCTGGCCAACTACGAGGAAATGCCTCTGATATTGCTACATCAGGGCGCACATGCCTGGGTTTGCCTTCGCTGCTGCATCTGCAGGTAGATGTAAGGGCGCAGGGAGCAATGCTGGTGGGCGCGGTTTACGTTCAGGTGCAAATGGGTCAAGTGTTTTCAAACCTTAATCAATCCATTCCCACATGTCCGCTTCAAGCTAAAAATAGGAGATAGTCAACATCGATGCTGTCAACAACCACATTATTCAGAGTTAACGCAGACTAATCTTTCAGCTCAGACGCCACTGGCTTCTCATGACCTCTCATATGACGAATGCTTGCTCTAGCGCTAAGTTGAGGAGCTGCCGCATGTGACTAGTAGTATCTATAGCCCTTCACCGAGCGCCACCCCAAAGGGCAACGCACTTGTTCACATATTGTGGAGAGTCGAGGCCTTCCGCTCATGAAAGCCACCTGGAGAGCCATGCCAGTGTGGTCATAGCCAGGCTGGTCGAGGCTGTTGGACAAGAGCTATTTAGTCAAGCTGAAAATCCCGGATGTGGGGTGTGTCTTGCCTCGCTCGGGAACCCGTCTTGGAAAATCATGGGCTGCTCATTGTTCACATAGAGCTTCACAATGCACCACTACGGACTTAGGATAGCGACGGCTTGCACGCTGCTCGGTCAAGCTGTCGCTCAGTTTGCCACTCGCACCGTGGGGAGTGAATTCCATCATGCTCAACCGGCACCTACAGCCTTGGAACTTCGACGAAGACAGCTCGACAGCGACATGGACTCGGGGACCATCATTATCACCATTGCACCCGATGAGACCTGCGGCTTCGATGAGCTCGGAGACCCTGTCTGGACCTGCAAAAGCAACCATCACTGCTCGTGGGAATCGGGTCGACTCAACCTTGCTTTCTGCGGCTGGCAGAGTCTACATACGACCTGTATTGACAGTACGACCGCTGCCGACACAGGCCTGTGCGATGATGCCTGCCAGTCGAATAAACTCCATGCCTTCTGGTAAAATGAATCCTTCTCACGTGCTTCGTTTTGCTAACGTGTACATTACCAGCACCGACAGCGTGTACCCTTATTGCGTGGAGATTGCGTTAGGCGACGGTGTCAGCACTTGGGGGTGCAACAATGAGTCCTCTACATACACCATCGCCACTACGCGGAGGCTTGAGGATCGAGAGTTTACCACCTTGATTCTTGTTGATGAAACTCCGATCTCGACTTTCACTAGTAGCTCCATGACTACCAGCAGCACGACTACTAGCAGCACGAGCACATTACCGACTCACATCCCTGATGGTGGACCCAACGTCGGTGCAATAGTAGGGGAGTAGTTGGAGGTCTGGCCGTTATCGGTTTGACTGCCCTAGCAGTTCTACTCATCTTACGTCGCCGAAAGCGCAACCAGACCACCCCTCCCAAGCCTAGTCCTGGTTTGGCACCCCAAGCTCAGCCGGAATCGATCATACAAGACACACATGATGCCATGGCTTCTCCAACACAGACCGAGTACGGAGCCACCCTGAATTCCCCTGTCAAATCTCAACGTCAAAAGTTCTCGCCTTCCCCGACGTACGCTCCTCGTCTTCAGCAGGTCCCAGGTCCAAGCGGAGTGCAAATATATGAACTAGACGAAGATAGAACAGGTCACCATCACGGGTCGATACAGGAAATGCACTAGGGTCTTGTTGTTCGAGTTTAAGCCCTTATGTTTACTGGCAACTTGGCGAAAGCCCTGCGTAATGACACGTTGGGAATCCCTTGATTATATGTTTAGCTAGTTTTCATTCTTTGGCGCTCATCCACTTGGGTAGTGATGATGCGTAATATGGATTTCACGGAGCTTGTTGAAATTGTGATAAGGCATTGCTGGCACCTTTCGTCCTATTGTAACGAAGCCGGGGCATTCTTTACTCTCTGATTTAAGTCAGGAACGGACCCCGTTCCCGGTTTTGGGTCAATGAGAGCTCTAAGATGTCTACCCCTCGTCGCCGACTTGGAACAAGAGATGCAAACCGGTCGCCCTCGGCCCTGTCAGCAATAAACTGTGCCTATGGACGCTTATGGCCATCCTAGGTGTCTGGTGGACCGACCTGCTGATCGACAGAGTAAAGCCCGGGTCGCTGGCGCAACAGCCGCTCTGTCGCCTGCCGCACCCCGGCTCCATCATGGTCGTGTCTGCCACTCATCTTATCAATGCTATCTTCCTTGCCGCAGTCTTCTACGCCCGAGGTCGCGGCTTGTGCGGGAGCTGTCCCTTCTTCAGGCTGTCTTCCACGTATGAACGAACGAGACCTCACCGTCAAGCCACGTCAATCTCACCGGCCTGAAAACCGTGCTTGAGAGACATCCAGACCGAATCATTGCAGTGCTAGCCGAGTACAGCGCGACGAATGGTATCGGTACAGTACCTAGCACGCTAAATCTTAGCGATACGGTCAGGATTTTCCGCATTAATATACAATACTGGCCAGCGGATGTGTCGACGCAAGTGTCTGGCACGTATCTTGCGTTGCTGTGGACTCTGCTCTTAAGGCCTGTACACTGCATTCGCCTGCGCATCGAGGATGGCGTGAGTAATGATGGTACTTCAAGGATGCCTGACAAACCGAAGCTTCCCAGGAATATCCCGCCGGACCTGACACGTCTTCCCCACAGTCTTCATGGTGGCAGAACTGTCACGGAGCTCCTTCCGTGAGCACCTCATCTGAACCTTCACCCTGCTTCTGGGAGTACACAGAGTGTCGGTGAGTCTCTACGGGCATTCTGGGACATGTGTGAACCATTTTTTGCTAATCTCGACTGCGGTATCTCCTATGTCTGTGGCCCATTCTGCTTGTCTCTGTACCGGGAGGTGGCGGGTTGTTAGGTCGGCGGCGTGGATGGCCCATCCGGTTCTGACTCGGGATGCCTGCGCGATCTGGTGTAGGTCAGTCCCGAGTTTTGTGGCGATGCATTGGATCTGCCTCTCCAGGACGGAACAGCCGCGAAAATAAATCAAGACGGGCAGGTCAGTCCCTCCGCAAGCAGACGGATGCGCGGACGACACGGCGCAAGGGAGCCAGACCATCACGCCAATCCCTGCGGGCTGTGCAAGCCAAGCCATGGCGTTGAAACGATTGCACCTTGGGTGGTGGGCAATGTCAGAAGACTTGGGGTGAAGACATCCTTACAGACCAATTAGAGTGCGGCTGGTGACACAATGGCGATGCTGAGCAAACTCTAGCGATCGAGCTTGAAGGAATCAAGGCCAACTCAAATTGATTATTTAAACCCTCAGTGACGACCCCAAGTTTTGGAGCCATTTCCCTGACACCCCAGATCCAAGCCTCATCGACTTTTGCAAATCCCCAACCTTTTATCCCGTCCAAAAAAAATCAACCAACGGACCTTTTCTGTCAACATAGATCACGAATTAATACGCCCACCCACTCCTCTGACATCAGATCCAACATGGGCCAAACCGAATCTAAACCTGCGAGCATCACTCCTACTCTCTCACCAGAAATAAAAAAAACTTGGCTTCCCTCAAAGATTCATCGTATCTTACAGGGAATCATGGACAGGCTCCCCCTCCCTCCTCCTCAGAAAACCCTACTCAGACCCTTCCTTCATCATCAGCATGGCCCGGGGCCGATTCGGAGATATGGTCCTACACAGCGGCCCAACAAAAGACGATGCTCCTCTTGCTAACGCTAAACCAAGAAAATGGCACCAACACTATACTATTACTCTACCATCGCCTGATGGTGGCGGGCGAGAGGAGGTACTGCAGCTTAAATGGACGCTTTTACGAGATAAGTTCCGGTTCGGCATGGAGGTGGGAGACGGAACAGATCGACGTATGGGGAGGTTTGAATGGAAAACTAGGGGTTTTGGGAGATGGTTGGGATGGAAACTCGTGAGAGTGCGCAATACGAATGAGAACCCAAACAAGGTCATACAGGAAGGCCCCGAGAAGGCTGTAGGGAAGGATCCCGAGAAGATCGAGGCAAATGACCGAGATAGAGAAGACTTCACGAGGGACGGTGAGGACATCGTCGCCGTGTGGGCGGACGCCAAGATGAACTTTTACAAAGTTGGCGAGTTTGAGTTTCGAGGTGCTGGCGCTACGGGCCAGTTTGGCCAGGTATGGGCACTTATGGCAGTGATGACTTGTTTATGCATCTGGCAGAAGTATGAGCACGAGGCGTTTACTACTGCGATGCTTGCAGACGACCCTCACTCTCACTCTGACCCTCACCACCACCCTTATCACCATCCTCACCACCATCCTCACCACGATTCGGACTCTCCCCACGATTCGGACTCTTACCACCACTCGGACTCTCACCACCACACTTAACTTCCGACGTGGTCTTGACACTGTTGAAAATTTCTACTGTACTAACTAAGCATTGCTCGTATTTAATAACATACACATTTTTCGTCCATGCGGTGACCCCTGTCTCTCTTATCGTTATGAAATTACGCCTTTTCTTCCCTGTACGCTCGTTGGGTTTATTTCCTTTAACACCTGTCGATCCGGGCTCGCATTAAGAAATACCCAGAGTCCTAAAACATTGTAGAAATTCCCTGTAACGCAACGTGCATGATAAGCGAGTACCACAGCTCCAAATCTCATACAAAACGCCGGTTTTTGGCCCCTTGAAAAAACTATCAACTTCAAATAAAAATTCTTAAAACTTGCTCTACCTATGACTTATAAGAATTGATAACAAAGCCTCTTTTGGAGTTTCTGTTGGATACGGCTGGGGTGATTGAATCACAAGACTAACATTTATTTGAAGTGTGGTTCAGAATCCTGATGATTGTATTGATCTAGGATGCAGCCCCGCTCGACAGGGAGGGTGTTTTATACCAGGACCAAGGGCACATTTGGACGACGGCAAGAAGTGGACGAGAGGATATATATAGATCTATATATTGGAAGTTGGCTGTTCAGCCCTCCAGCGTCAGCTGGCGGTGTCTTCCGAGTGTGGCGACAGTAACCGATTACTACCAGTATTACTAGTCAGTCGCTCGGCGTCTGATGAAGCCATTTAGCTACGAAAGAAGCCATTAGACGCCACAGACGCCTCGCATGTCGCTAGGCTCCGTGGAAGTTCCCGTATGATAATTGACATTACTTATGTCTACTGAGGATGGAATATAATAACCTTAACTATACCTAACTTATCCCTAACTACTAAGATAGAATAACTCTTTTCTAAAGCTAGACTAATAGTTACTAATTAGTAAGAATCTATAAATATTAAAACTTTAAATTTTTTGAAATACTTATAATCCTAAGATAGAAGCACTCTAATAGCCTAATCAAAAGTAAGTTTTCTATTCTATATAGTATATATACTATATTCTAATTAATAAACTCTAGTATAGCTATATTGCTCTAGTAGCTAGATACTATGCCTAATGTTTAAGAACTTTATAGGTAGGCTAGTAAAGAGGATATGATTAGGTAGTAGTATATTAGTTATATAATAAGTAGCTTAGGGCTAAAGATAGAAGAGAGAACTAGATATTATTTATAAGGTCTAGACTAATAGTCTATACTATAGTCTAGTATAAAGATAATGGATAGACTAATAGTTTAGTCTAAACATCTCAGCTAGACTGCTAGTCTAGTCTGACCAAGTTAGATAGACTAAATAGACTATCTAAGGAGTTTAGATAGACTGATTAGACTATTGTAAGCATTACTCTAGAATCCTAATCCCTACCCATTAGATCTCTCCTAATGCATATAGATTAGGATTCTAGAGCATCGCTTCAAATAGCGAGCGAGAAGAACCCTACCTCCATGCCTCTCCTTATCACTATCTCGCTTTATCGCCCGTTGCACTCCCTTATCGCTCGGTAGCCTCAACCACACTCATCAACCACAACTAAAACTTCAACTTGACTCCCCCCTTAACCATCTTCTCTGTAACTCGACCTTGCGCTCGAATGCTTCCTCGTCCTCACAGTGAAGCCGGTGTAAAAACTCGGCTACTTCATCCCGCCTATTATCATTAGTTGACTGCTGATGATTGGGGCCATTGCTGTCCTGGCCAACCTCAAGCCAACTATTGGCTACTCGGGAGGAATTGCTAGGCCATGGGGTTGTCAACAGTGGTCCTGACCCGCCTCTAGAGGTAACGATAATGTCATGGGAAGAACGCATGTCTCTATCCTGGTTGGTAAGTGACGGCATAGCCCTTGTCTTAGCAGCGCGCCTTCGCTTTCGGGGGTGGGGGGGCGACGGCGAGTCGCTGTCCATCTCATATACCGGTACGTCGGTGGTACCCCTTGGCGATCGATGATTGTTGGGGCTGAACGGTCGGGGACGGGTCACGATACCTTGGCCGTCTTGCCCCTGAGAGTGCAGTTGAGCTGCCTGGAGCCTAAGGTCTTGAGCGTGGGTGCGGCGAGATGTGGGCTTGTGGCCTAAGGAGTTCGAGGCAGGGAGCCTCTCCCGATCAGCTGCTGTCCTGTCGGGTGGAGGGGAGGAGGACCATGGCAGCATCTCTAGTCCCTGCCTCCGTCCCCGGTTAAGCTTGCTCCCCGCTGGAGGATATTTGCTCGGAAGGTGGAGAAACTCATGCCATCGGGTAGAGGCCCATTGATAGAGGTGCAGGAGCTGCGGCTGAAGCTTTGTCGGGAAAGCACCATCTAGGCCATATGTTGACCCTCGCTGCAGTGGACGGTGCCCGCTTTGCCAGGCGAAGACCATATTCCGGTCTGCGTTTGCTCCGGTATCATCAAATCGGTTGAAAGGTTCATATACCTTGCGCACATGCTTTTCTGAGATTCTGATACATAACTGTCGAAACAGTTGGGAATTAACTGGTAGATCCTACACTTTCTTAGTTGCTTCTTTCAGGACTGAGGTTAATCGTTCAGTCTCCTAAGGCTTGCTGCTGAGAGTCACCTCGGCTCGAAAGAGCAGAGGGGAATACTGACTGTCTTCCCTATATCCAACGCTACTCTCTTGATAGAGTATCTCCACCAGTGGCCGGACGTATACCAGATATTTGTATAGCAGATGGCCTATCTGCACTAGTAGAAATCGAGCAACGACAAATTCGCGATTTGTAGATTGCTTAGCCTTACGGTGACGGGTGATGTAGACCATAGAACCGTTGTAGACATAGATCCCTCTCGGTCCAAACTCGCCGTTGATGCACCATAGGCTAAAAAGCTCCTTGCACTAGGGTACCTGACCGCCTCCGACATGCATGCAGCCTGCCAGAGCACTCCGGAACGCCTCCTCCTTCCTGATCCATCTAAAAGCAGCCTTGCCGTCCCATGACCTAGCTCAGGATAGACCACGGACCCATATCATGCAAGCTCTCTCATATAACTCCAGGTATGCTTCCTGGAGTCTATTTCTGGGATGCTTTACAAATGAGAAGCTCTGCGTAATGTCCATTATATTGTCTTTGGTCTCTGTAAGGTCAACAGAGGGCCTTCAGTTGAACATGAGTTTGTCGTAGAGGTCCTCAGCTTGCTTTATGAAGTGCTCCAGCAAACGATGAAAGTTGCCCTTGGACATCTTTATGATGTTGCTATAGCAGATAGTTTGGGAATCGTCACTTCAGCGAAATAGGAATGCAGGGCTATCTGTTCGAGCTATGACCTGGCCGTAGCTTCGTAGACTCATCATCTCCTCGAAGGGCGACTGGGCCCTATTTACCATGTACGACTGGCGTATGGGCTTGAGCTGCTGAAGATGGTTGATCCGCGGTCGTTGAGGGATCCTGAGCTTGGTGTAGCCGTGCAGAGGGAGGGCACGCTCAAGGAGGACAAGTCGCTGGATGTATATCAAGCCGGAGAGGTAACTTGTGTAGGATCGGGCGGGAAGAAATGTTTTCGAGGTCGAAGAGAAGCTGAGGATACTGCTTGCATAGATTAAGATCGTGGAGTTGGGTTGTCTATTGATCAAGGTCTGAGTGCATAGCGATACCGTTAGCTCAAACAAATATTCCAGTAGCTCTTCTGCTAGCTCAATCGGAGCCGTAGTGGTATCTTCTTTACGGCCCTCTCTCAAAGAGTTAGATGTTACTTCCTGACTTCTGGCTAGTATATTAGTATTATCTTCCTCTTCTTTTGCCTCCTCCTCATTAGACTCTTTAGTGGCCTTGTCATCGTTTTATTCATCGTTATCATCGTCTTCCTCCTTGTCTGTCTAGTTTTCCTCGTCATTACCATTGTAATCCCTATTTACAATATCCTAACCCTCTCCTCTATTTATTGATAGAACTGTTGTCTCTTTAGGAGGATTCCAATAGGCATGGGTCTAGATCAACTCTAAGTAATGTAGTTGCTTTCTGCTGAGATGGGTCCCGATGAACTTGGCCTGGTGGATTGGGTCCATCCGATAGGCTCGCAGAACTAGAGCAATATACCTCTTGAATAGAAGGCAATATTCTTTCGTTGTCGACGGACTGTTGACAAATGTAAATGGTTTAGGGTATGATGATAAAGCTTGGCTGCTCTGTAATCAGCAGAGGATGCCTTGGCTGGTCTTTCTTGCTGTCTCCTAGCATTGATCCATAACTCTGTCGAATAAGTCAATGATTGAAGATATCTTCTGCTTATCTTCTGCCGGGCTAATAATGTCCTCTTCCAGACCGTCCGTACTATGGCGACCAAGGATATGATTCTGACCTAGGTAATGGGGCCAGAAATCGGGTCTTTCCATCAGGGCCGAGAGCAACCGTCGACTTTTGCCTCGACACATATCCTCCCAACCGGCCCTCTTGATCCAAGGGCTCTTCTCAGCAAATATCAAGTTGTTGGGCTCTGAGCTTGATCCCATTGCTAATGCTCGCGACCGCTCTGAAGGTATATCGTGGTCTCCAGTCACAATCGCTGTCTACCCACTCTTATTGCGTTCCCGTTCGCGTTCCCGAATTGACCTCAGATGTTCTTGAACCTGTTGGCCCCCAATCGGCCGCAGTCGGCTTCCGTTACGTTCGACAATCCAGTATTGTCGTCCAGGGCCGCCCACCCACGTCTGTAAAAAGACGTACTAGAATAGCGCGTCAAGTTGACTCAAAGAGCGAACTTGACCATAGTGGCGGCATTGATCGTGCATTGTTGGGTTAGAGAAGTGATGTTTCATTGACTGGAGGCTAACTGTGCGAAAGACACACCCATCACAAGCGAAACCATCATGGGTACATAGGTAGCGGTGTTCTTGCGTACCATCCTCTCGTGGGGACACATTGTCTGGATCGAGGATGCTATACGATTTGAGCCTCTTGGTCAGACCCTTCCGGGCGTCCGAGGGGACATGGTGTTTATCTCGGAGATGTGTGGTGACGCGTGAGCCAACAGTAGAGAGGGCGCACAAGCATTCTTTTCGGCAGCAGATGAGGACACGGGCATCAGGGTCGATGTATAGGCCGAGGTTCATTAAGACCTCTTCACTTCGCATAGTGGGAAGCCCTCAAGGATGGCGAAGTATAGAATTGAGTGATCAACTGAGGAAGGATTCATTCGTCTTGAACAGTGAGTTGGACTTGACCCTGAAAAGAAGGAGGGGGCGATGAGGGGAGAAAAGGAGGCCGGGCTCTCCTGAGCAGTAGTAGTAGCGTCGCAACAAAAGAAAAGTAGCCAAGGATTACTGACAGAACGACCCAACCAGCATGCACGGTGAAAAAGGATGTAATTTGATGAAATTCCAGCTGACAGGGGGGGAGGTTGCACGGACGAAAAGTGTGTATTTTAGTAAATTCCAAGCTACCCTTTGTACAGTAGTAGTAGTAGGTCATTTGAGAACTTGCGGATAGAGCCTGCAAACACGTACAGGTACCAACTCGCCGAAACAGCGAACAATGTGGCAACTCCCTTATCGAGAGTCTTTGAGATGCTAATAGATCTACTAATCCTACCTCTAAAACAAGCGAAACTCCTTCTCGGGTATCCCAGGTAACGACAGTCCTTCACCATTCATGATGCCATAAATGTAGCACTCCCCCACGAGTCTGAAAGCTCCAGGTCTTGCTTCACTCTTCTGCAAGATGAAAGGTACGCGTCCGCCCTTCAGTATAGTGACAACGTCGCCGATTTGAGCCATATTGGGCACAACCCCAGCGTATCCTCTTTGCGTCACGACAAACCGCCACCCATAGACGCGGTCCTCAAGGGCGGACATGTAACTCGAGCTCTGCTTCAAAAGCAAGTTCAGAGCCGCCTGCCGTCCGTTCACGGCATCTGCCGAGGGATAAGCTTGGCTGTTGGCAGAACAGTCCTTCCCTTCACTTCCGTTGATATACATTCGCAGTGCCTTATACGACGATTCCATGTCAACATCCCCTGAGACCACTACCTTGGGGTGTTCCACGCCAGCAATCGGTACCCTCCACTTCAAATCTGGTCTTGAACATGAGATTGGGCTCCATTCCAGAGAATCGATCATCTCATCGACTTCTCCAAAGTATTTCTGCCATTCTCGCTCTGAATTCGATGATTGACTCATGCTCTCGATGACATCCACCTCATACCCGTCAACGGTCAGCTCGTCCGTTTCAGGGATGCAGTTGATCTTGGGCCGCTGAGGTCCGGAAGCCGCAAACAACATGCCACCTTCAGAGGAATCTTGGAGGCTGCTTGGTCGTTTCACTGTCCAGTCTGGAATCCAGGAAGGGAATCGATGGAACTGACTTAGCCCAGCGCGATAGAGCAGTTGCATACCTCGGCCTTGACGAACAAAAACGCAGGCAAATCTCAGTACGATGTCCTCCAGGGGGCTTTCATAATCTGGCTCGAAAGCTGGCTCGTTTCCATCAGAGGCTAGCCCTAGCAATGCAAACAAGCGATCTCGACAGAGCGTCGACTCAGCCTCTCGAAAATTTTCGAGTAGCATAATGAGAGACCAACGATAGTGCCTAGCTTTCCCATTCCCGTTGAACTGCTAACGACAAGAAGGGCTCCCAGTTCGATCGGAGGTGCGACAAGTCATGGTCGGTCATTTGGACTTCTCGGTCAACAGTCTCCATGGCGAGGTGGAGATCGTTCCAGTCGACGATCCATTTACCGCACACAAGCTTAATCCTTGACGCTGCCACGGTCTCTTGGATGATCCATGCCCTTCGAAACCATGAATTGGCGAAGAAAGATCCGACGGCAGGCCAGATAGGGTCGTCCAGAGGCGGTATATATCTGCTGATCTAGGATGAGGGCACCATTGGTAAGGGTGCCGGCAATTCCTCCGATTCTATTCCCGCGTCCGAAGTCTCTGAGTCTGTTCCGTCTGTTGAGGCTGTCGTGGCTTCCCGTGTCTCCTCACAGATCGTTTTAGTTCGTATTTGCATCAGCATTTCGATAGCAGCATCGCTTCCTTTGGAATCCTCAACGAAAGCATAAACAGATGCTGCCGACTGGAATATCTCGGCTAACAGGCGGACCTGCCGCGATTTCTCCTTGTTGTCGTCCTGGTTAATGGAGATTGCATCTACCCAGAGCATGGCTGGCTTGCTTTTGTGTCGCAGACGTCGTAGGCATGTGGCCAAGGAGGCGGTAACCCGAAGAATACCATCTGGGGTGATCAATTGTTGCGTTCGCCGGCCCGTACCCCAGACATATGACAGAGCTTGGTAAGTTCCTGCTGAAATGTGAGGAACTTGAATGATGATCCCGTGCAATTGGTCACCGGTTTCTCCAGGCAGAAGATACAGCAACCTAATGTCCCCCGGATTCAGAGCGTTGTAAGTGGACGGTTTTCTGTTCTCACCGCGGCGTAAAATCATGCCACTGCTCTGAGGCGAAACGGCGGGGCCATCGAGCCTCCGTCTTTTCTTCCCAGGTTCTGAATTGCTTTCATGGACTTTACCTTGAAGAACCCAGTTCCCTTCGAAGGTTAAGGCATGGGTGTCGTATAGACGCCAAGGATCAACGAAGAGATCAACTGACAACTCATTTCCTGAGTAGACATCGCTGACCCTGACTAGGATAGCAACGTCGGTGTGTGTTTCGTTTGAATCTTGACGCATATTGAACTTTCGCATCTGGAGATGATCATTTAGCAAATGTTTAAATAGATTGATTGCTGTTTTATCCTTACCCGTTCAATCTGCGACGAGTTGAGTACAAAAGTCGAGGTTTTACCCCTTGCGCTCACAGCTAAGTCTAGGTGGTAGACTGGTGGATTTTCTTGTAATTTCTCTTTCCAGTTGGGAGTCTGCGAGTGTCCATACTTGGTAATGAAATGGGTCATTTGAGCTGATGCTTTTTGATCCCTTAAGGTAAATGCTGCACTAGCCATTGAACCATGGAACGGTTCACGGCCAGACCTGCTGCGGAAATGGCTTGTCCAATGTCTTTCAGGGTCATAAGCTTGCCCCAAGTAGGCCTGTAAGAGCTTTGAGAACTATGGCTTATCAGCTACTAGGTTCGAATGAGAAGATATGCACATACCATGTGCTCTCCTAGGTGTTGGATATGATCCCAACCCATGATCTCGGGAGGCTCGTACGCGAGGCGGCTAGATAAGGACTTTTCACATGCTGTCCCACCTTCTCGGATAATTCTCATTATAGGCAAACGCCGATCTCCGTCTCTCGCGTGCGTATGTATCCCTCCCTGAATGCAGCCGAAACTCATCACATCGGGCATGCCGCGGAAAGACCTCCCCAGCCGGCTGAAACTACCCGACAACGGATGAGGGATGCGAATCAGGTCCCCCCCTTGGCCTCGAAGTCTGTTTTTAGATTTGACTTTGCCGAGAGTCAGCTTGTGCGGAGCATCTCAAATTGCTAGAACATACCGAACACCAGTCCCTTCGGGTGAATGCCTTGCTGGGTGTAAGTAGCAAGGATACTCTCCATGTCCGCATTACTCAAGACAGTGTACAGAAGAGAAAAGTGGGTTTGGTCCTTGATGCCGCAAATATCTGCTATGAGACTCACAAGCTCATAGGGTGGGCACTTGGCCTCTGCACATTCCTCCGTCATGAAAAAGTTCAGCAGGTTGTTCGTTTTAGATAGAGATACCTGTCCACACACGGACGCCCATGTACATGCGTGCCATGCAGGCTCAGCATGAAGGTCTGTGATACTTCCGTTGCAACACTGACTCGCACTTCGTCCATCTGACGTTCAATAGTCGTTCGATCGTGGTGTGAATGGGGGATGAGACTGTGTGGAAGTGATTTAGCTAATGACAGAACGCAACCAAACGCAGCTCTCAAAAGGCTCATGACGGCTACTATTCGTATCCGCAGATTCTTCTAGATGCACAAGTTGCCAGAGGAGGTACCTAGGCCAGAAGACAACACTTACGCCTTGATAAACGGACTCTTGTCACGCAGGGAGGCCGTGTATTTCCAATGCGTAGTAACCCGCCCCTTCGGTTGTGTCCGCTTCGATGTTATTTTTGACAAGATGCGACCTTGAAGCCTGAGGACACGAAACAGATCCTGCAATGCGGCCAGATCTTCCACTGGCAAAGCTAGTAAGGGAAGTTTGCTGTGTAAGCTCTCTCGGATAAGCGGTCGATCAGCAATAAACCAGTTGTCTTGGATGCTGAGAAGATTGTCAAATCCGTTTTTTCGAAAGGAATCCATAACTGGAAAAATCGATCTGTGTTGCAGAAGTTTGAGCAACTGAGCAGCCTTAGTGTTATTGACATCCTTGAGTGTCGTGTTGGCATTGCAGAAGAAGCGAGCAATTTCTTCCAGCTTACTTGAACTGGTAATCAAGGTCGCTGTTGCGACTATTGATGCGATGGGATCTCGTCCAGGAGATGCCAAGCAGCGAAAAAGATACGAGCAACTTGGATACTGGGACTCGATGGCAATAGATCTCGAAACACATTCTCTCGTATTAGTCCAGTAAGCAGGTCTGGTCTGCTTTTCTGACTCGGTATGAATAAGAACGATGTCTTGCTCCTGGAATGCCGCACTAGAATCATGAGTGCCTTGAAAGTTCTATTCACGGCGAGAGGCATACCTAATGAGTCCCTCATTCCCTCTGTACCTAGTCTGGATTTGCTCATAGATGTAAGCAACTTTGTCGACATCGCGACAGGGTTGCTCTGAGACGGCGATCAGACAGCGTAGATAGTAATGGATGTCTCCTTTGGTAAGGACACCAAAGTGACTCAAGAGCGTCCATTCTGATTGTAGGGGGTCCTTGACGTTTACAGCTGGTATAAGGAGCCCTTCATCAAGCTCGGGGTCAATCATTGGGAGAACTGTTTCTTGTAACGGCAAGACACCTTTAAAACTTTGCACCAGACAGGCCCCCAAACTGTTCCTCAACTGGGTGCTCGACTCGAGGAAATCAGGGGTTTGCCATTTCATATGAACTCCATCAACCCACTGGGAATAGTGTTGCCAGTTATCTCTCAGGAGCTGAAGGACGTCGGACGTATGGCATTCGCGGAAGATGAAAGTGAACTCCTCAGATAGAGCGAATATCTTTGAGGCATCACCAACTGGTGCTGACGAAGTGGCCTTCGCAGAGGTTTCTTTGAAATCAGCGTCATTTGCTGCCTCTGTAGTACATGTTAGGCTCCTAGGACGTCGAATGAAAAACGTCACTTACTCTGCTGCTTGGCCTGATTCTTTTTCTGATATGCAGCGAGTAACACACCATAGGGAGCCGAACGGCCTGGAACTGTGCACTTAGCTCCCATAGAGTGGCTCTTGCAAGTCAGTGACCGAGCACATGGAAGTCCATCTGAAATGATAACTCCGCATTGCCTCTCGATGTCGATGTCGGTATGTTCTGTACGTCATTAGTCACATCACAGCAATAGAAACATATCAGGGAGCTCACTCTTGCGCTTGGGCGCCTTGCGCGTACCTGGCTGAGCCAACTGCGCAAAGATGGCTTGCTGCTCACCTTGTTTCTGCGCAGGCAAGCTTCGTTGTATTTGTGCCTGGGTCATTGATGTAGGCGGCATCATACCCTTTGGAGGTGTCTGTAGTTGCTTCTCTTTTTGTTCTAGCATCATAAGTCGCCACTGATCATCCTGTAACGCGGCGTGCCCGGTTTGTACCACATCCGCATACTCATTCTGGGCCGCCGGCACAGCATGTTCTTGTAGCATCATTCCCACGCCTGCAGTATAGGCCGTGGGGGGGGGGGAGGGAGTTGGAACTGCTGGTAATATCCTCTCCGATCGACGAAAAGACGTTGAAATCAGCGTCGGTGATGTCGTTGTCCTTGACAATGTCGGTTTTGTCTTGATGTAAGAAACTGTCGAAATCGAAATCGTTCAAAACATCTGTCACGTTTTGGTTCCCGGATAAATCGGTATCGAAGCCTCCATCCACCATCGCATTCTCATGCATCTCTAAGGTCTGTGTAGGCTGCGGCTGAGGATCTACTTGCGGAGTGATCAAGCGTGGGACCATCGAGAGACCAAGATTATTGACTAACCAAATAGGCCAATTCGGATCCAATGGAAATATCTTGAGATAATCGTTATGTATGACTGCAAACTGCTTTTGGAGTTGAGTAAAGATCTTAGCCGCTGCTGAGTTCGTCTCATTACTCCCGGGGATGTACAGCTTCCCCCCAGGCAACGCTCGTCTTGCATGGTTGCAAACCATAGATCTGCGGTCTTGGGTGGCTGCCATGAGGCTTTGTAAAGAAACGCAGCATGAGAGATGAGCTGGTCCCCCGTCATTGTTTTGGGGTCAAAGTTTGAAGACTCATGTACTTTCAAAACTAGACGGCATATTTCAGGCGTCTCCCAAGCCTTGACGCCGAGACTTGTAAAAAGTTTGCGCCGATTGGGATCGGACTCTGCGGTTGAGTCTACGATGAGCACTTCGATGCCGCTGGGGATCTCCAGGGATGTTTCGCTCTTTGAAAAGAACATCGACTGCCCTCTGGCTGAAGTCCAGTTACCATCATGTAATGGGATGAGACAAATATCCTATATCATAGACACAAGTTCGGGGTCGGTTGCAAGTTTGACGAGGGTTTCTCCAAGCCGTGAATGCCATGTGGCTGATCTTGTACGAAAGGCCGTCGGATCCTGTGTGGTTGCCGAGTTGAGATCTCCCAAGAACTCCCGGGGAGAGAGCTGCGACACGCCAATCGAGCTTATTGCTTCAATGGCCCATGCAGGATATCTCAATGACAGATAGCTGGCTGCGGTATGTGGACTCAGGGTAAAGGGTATACCTTCTCCATCCGCGAATGGATCCAATGGCACGTGTTTCAGGGAAGAAGCCTTCACCATCGTTCCTGCACAAGACTCCAGCACATGGCTCTCTCTAAGTTGCGTCAAGGTGGATGTGATTGCTGGTTCGAGAAAATATCACGCCGCCGTTGAAGTAGATGGAAGAAAATAAGGCCAGACGTACTTCATTTGCCCCTCGTTGAAATGGTCAATCGACAGTAGAAATGCCTCTGCCAAAGCATCCCGAATTGTGCAATTCCACGGCAGAGTGCTTTCGATGTCCTCCCGACTGGCAGTGAGGAGAAAGTCGCCTTGAAGAAGAAACTTTTCTAATCATCAGACAAGAAGCAGGCAGATACTTGGGAGGGGTCTCGTTACCTTCAATCCATCATTTCTAATCGGGAGGAATGCATAAACGTTCTGAGGACTGAGTCGAGGCTGTTCTGGGAACTCCGCTGTAGGAAAAGCAAGCAGAATTTTCGTCTGGGGCCAGTTCGGGCGCTTGCGCTCCTTGGGAAGGTCTTTGATGACATGGGTCCTGATGAGATACGGGAAAGTGCTCTCTCCAGCATGCAAGACAACCAACTGATCCTCGCCTTGGCGACTTTTAGTTTTCCGGATCTTCCTTTCCCAGACCTGTTCGTCTTGACGAATAACTCGAATGTTGATCTCCTCGATCTTTTTGAGGAATATAAGCAGATTGGTGTCGAACGTCAGAAGCTCATGGATGAGTGTCTCTTCCTCATAGCCTTTCGACAGTTGGAGATACATACAAGTCCATCCTGGCCGCGTCGTCTCGGGAAAGTCTGCCCAAATAGGGGTAACCATGCCTAGACACTTGGTTTTATCAAACTTGAACGTGAATTCGCCGGATGATATCCACACTACATCCGCGGTTTTGAACACAGACTTGAAGCCAATTCCTTTCTCGCCAATGTATTCCCCATAGCTAGTCTTGCCTGACTTGGTGCTTCGGCTGATCGCACAGATAGCTTCGACATTTTCTGCTGTGAAACCGACTTCATTGCAATCAATTCGAAGACTTCCGGGTTTGTAGGAGAAGCTCAGAGTTGGGCTTGCGCAAGTGTAGGTATTATCATCAGCATTCTGAATGAGTTCCAGCAAAAAGTGTGTTGATTTCGCGTATAGCTGACTCGATAGACTACGAGGCAACGTTAGTCGGAGCTAAATAAGAAGACAGGCAACACAGAGTAGATCAATATTACATTTCAAAGCAACTGCTCACCAGCGATTCAAACCTTGTCCCGATAATAGCTCCATCCAAGGTGTGCTCTCGGCTGATCCTCTCTATGAGATCTCGTGCATCGCACTGTGCAGGAGTCTCCATTTGAACAGTAACAGAGATGCTCTCATGCGCTCAACTTCCAGAAAAGGCTGAGAGTGTCGGAGGTGGGCGGCTGATGGTCGAGAAGAGGTGATCACGCCGCAGTTGTCCTCGCGCATACCATAAAAAGCGATGGCAACACCGGGAGAGCATCGATTCAAATTATCGAGATATTGATTTTAGCGTACTTGAGGCAGCTGGGGCGGAATTGCTGCCTAATTACGCCACAGTCTCGGTGGGCTGGTTACTTAGGTTTACATTGGCTGCACTTACTGGGATTGACTGACTTTTCGAGCATGTATTGGCCTGCCTCACCGGTCCTGAGACAAGTTGCCGCGAAATGAACCTACTCGGTGCCGGAATTTTAAGCAACCTGCCTGCGTACGGCCTTCGGGAAGTCCGAGACACAAGAGATGGCCACATGCTATAGGACGCCCTTACTCATTGGGTGGTTTGACCTAAATAGAGACTGCGCGGAAATTCCGGATTGAAATACGTACGCTCTCTTACGACTTCACAGCTCTGGAATTCAAGCTCAGCTGCATCACTTAGAACGGTAAAGCGCGGCTTGGCTCCTTGGGACTTTCTGAGGTTGTAATACAACTGTAGGAGTGAGAATTCCGAATAAGACACACCTATAGGGCTAATATCCAATCATATTTGCTATAACTGATATTGGTCTTAGCTATAGCACTAACCACCTATAATCTTATGCTAAAAGACCTAAGATTTTTGTATACTAGCCGCTTATAGGCTGCTTACTGAACGCTTACTAATGCTTCCTATAATACTTATCTTTCTCTGTATTAGCTGGTTTCTTAGCTGTATAACCTACTAGAGATTGTTATATAGTAAGTAATGCTAAGTTATTAAGTAGTATTAGGAGATCCATTAGAAGGAGAGCTAAAGTTATAATAGTCAGGTCTATCCTAAGAGTATAGGGTAGATCTAGGGTGTATAGTTTAATGATTGAGTGAATTAGAATGTTATAGTAAGTAATATAGGTTATAATAGTAATATGTAAAGGTAAGTTATTGTATAATTAAGTAGGAGTATTAATAGCTAAGGAGCTTAAGGCTCTTATCTAATATGCTAAGTAAATGTATATATATATAATATAGAGTAATAGTCCCTTAGGAGTGTATTAGTTCTAGAGTACTATTGCTTAAGGAGTAATATTATTCCTATAAGTTATAGTTCTTCTATAATTAGTAAAGTGAAAAGTAAGTATATTATAGTTCTATTAGTTATAACTGCTTAGTCCTAATCTAGGCTATAATAAAAGTAAACTTTCTTATATTAGCTATTTTTTATATTTCTATATATATAATCTACTAAGATAAAGCTATATATTAGTAGAAATAAACATTTATATTTTATATAAACTTTAAATTATACTTTACATAAGTATTAGTTAATAAGTATCTTATATTACTTTTTTAATTCTATAAGAGAATTTAAAGCTTCTATTAAAGTTTCTACTAATAAAATAGTTAGTATATTTATAGTAATTTTAGCCTTAGTTAATATTATCTAATAGATTAAAATAATACAATAGATAATATATAATAGTTAATATAGTAAGATATTATACTTAGTACTATTAATCTTAATAACTTAAATATAATAAGCTTTTCTAATAATATAGTTTATATTAATATTATACCTTAAGCCTATTTTTATAACCTATTTAAGTTCTTCTTTCTAACTTTAATATTCAATTTATAAAAAGCTTATTCTAAACTATAATATATATAAATAACTATCTTTTATTAAGCTAATAAGTTAAGCTAGCCTTCTTCCCTCTTTTTCAATATATTATAATATAGTATAATATAACTATAATACATACTATAATTATCTATTATATCTTACAGCTAGATAGTAAGATATAGAATTATAAGATATATAAAATAGAATACTATTACTCTTTAGATAGAGAGATAAAAACTATTAAGTATAAATAGTAACTTTACTAAGTTAGACTTTATAGTATTAATAGCTTTAAGTCTAGCTATATAGTAATTAGTACTATCTAAAAGGTATATTTAATTATATTTAATTACTATTTACTCTTTAATAATAGAGCTACTAAGGTTAATAATATTAGCTTTATTATAGAAAAGAAAATACTACTTAAAGCTCTTATTAAGTAATTAAAGACTAGGTTAAAAAATAAAGATAATAAAGGTATTATTAATAAATTATCTAAAGATAAATATACTCTATAGTTCTAGGAGCTATTAGAGTATATAAAGCTAGTATAGATAGCTAGTTAGTATATTATGAAATCAGAGGGAAGGATTATATAGGGTTAAGAAAAACTTAGACTAAATAGAAAAGATAGATAGGTTTAAGTTAAATATAAAGGTTAATAAAGAACTTTAAAACCAATTAAACTTAAGATAAAGAAATTAATATATGATTATTATATATTAAGTTCCCTTATAGAGGGAAATATTTTAATATATTTAATAATTATATATTATATAATACTCTTTCCTTAGCCTAATATAATTACTATCTTGTAAGAGGATAGACCTATAGGGCCAACCTTAGAGTAAAGCTATAATAGCTATAATAGCTAAGGGGGCCTAGTCCTATAAGGACTACTTAGAGTCCTTAGTGAGCAATCTGTAACTGCTTGCTAAGTTGAAGTCTTACAATATACTAATACCTACCCTTTAAGCCTAATATCTTACCCTGGTTGAACCAACCCTTATATATCTCTTATATATATATTAAACTCTTTATATTTCTATTCTTAATAATTTAGTATTATATATACTTATTATATAACTATAACTAGAACTTTACTTTAGTCTAATTTAATTTATTAGCTCTTTTCTAATAATATCTAGCTTCTTACTAATATTAAACTATCTTCTTTTATACTATAATTAAGTATTAGTATTATATATAACTATAATTATTTAATACTTAAAGTATATTAATAGACTTTATATTATTATTAAGTATTACTATTTATAATTAATTATTTAACTTCTTTTTTATTCTAAAATAGTTAATAATATTACTTAATATTTACTTTATAAGCTAGTATTAATTATAAAAATACTATTTAATATTAGCTTATAATTGAATATTAGTATAATATAACTTATAAATTAAAACTTAATACTTTTTATTAAGCTATATATAGTTTTTATAATAGTCTATTTATTCTTATTATATTCTTTAGTATTTTTTAGTTAAGATATATAACTATTTTTATCTATTTACTTAGTTTTATTAGTTTCTAAGTTTCTACTTTTTCTTCTTTTTATTATCCTTTCTTTTCTCTTCCCTTCTTTACCCTTTTCCCTACTTATATTAGCTAATTTAATATTACTTTTCTTTTCTTTTCTAGCTTTCTTTTCTTTTTATACTATAGCTAAAATAGTACTATAGTATTATTCTCTACTTAGTTTAATTCTACTATATATTTATATTTCCTAGTACTAATATTTCTAGTATAATATTAAATAATAATAAACTTAAGTCTCTATAAAAGAGAAACTATAGTACTAATTATATATAGAACTTAGTATTAAAAGCTAGTTTATATAATGCTTAAGCTATTAATGTATTTTATATAATAAACCTAAGGGGAATTCTAGTATAGAGTGTGTTAAATAGTAGTTAGGCTATAGAATGCTTTATTCTTACTCTTTTTGCTTACTCTCTATATGAAATTGCTTAGCCTTTAGGCTTATTATTATATTATTTATTACTCTTATGATTAGTCTATTATTAACTTATAGCTGCCTTATAGTAGGGACTTTACTATTATTATAATATGCCTTAGGTTGTTTTTGTTTCTATTTCTACTATCTTTACTATTATTACTATTATTATTATTATTATTATTATTATTATTATTATTATTATTATTATTATTATTATTATTATTATTATTATTATTATTATTATTATTATTATTATTATTATTATTATTATTATTATTATTATTATTATTATTATTATTATTATTATTATTATTATTATTATTATTATTATTATTATTATTATTATTATTATTATTATTATTATTATTATTATTATTATTATTATTATTATTATTATTATTATTATTATTATTATCTTTTTATATTTTAACCTTATCTAATAGAATATTCTTTTTTATTAATAGTCTAAAGAATAGCTTTATCTTATTATTTCTAAGTTAGTATAAATATATTAAGAACCCTATATATATCAATTATATCTTTTAGTCTACTTAACCTTTTTCTATATTCTATACTATTAATATAATATTATTTAAGTTATACTTAATCTATTATATATTCTCTTTTAGCTTATTTAGCAGCTTTTACTCTAGTAATAATAATAGTAGCTTAATATATATTACCTTTAGTAAAATATTATTACTTTTCTCTTTAGTATTAAACTTAATAATAATAATAATAATAATAATAGTTTAAGCTTATTTTCTTCTTTATATCTTTTAACTATAATAAAATAGTTAATCTTTCTTTAGCTATAAAGTATATCTATAGTAAGTATACTCTTTATAATAGCCTTTTCTACCTATTATACTATAATACTATTATCTTATACTTTAATATATAGTTATATATCTTTATTAATTGCTTTATTATAAAGTTATATTACTCTTTATTATATAGATAGATATAGTTATTATATATTATTAGCCTTTTAACTCTCTTATATAATATCCTTTTACTGTATTTAGTAGAAGTAACTTTATAATAGCTGGCAAAGCTCTAGACACTCAATCAGCTTTACTGCAGTTATAATAAGGGAAGAGATACAATCTATCCTCTTGGCTTCCTAGTAGGCAGGGAAAAAGTCAGTTAAATTGACTGTAATTATAATACTATTAAGACTACTATAATAAGGGTCTTAAGATCAATAGAATCATTCAAGTCTAGCCAAAAACTGGACAATTATAGCTCTTAAATTCATTGCTTATACTAATATTCTTACTTACTTTCTTAATAGGCTTTATTAGTCTTTATCTCTCTTTTAATCCTAGCTAATTTAAACTAATTATTAAAAGAGGTTACTAGCTAGTAAAAGTACTATAATACTTATACCTTATTTAGACTTTAATATCTACTAGCTTTAACATATTACTAAGCTTTTTTTACTATTATAGTTCTTTTAGTCCTTTTATATTATATATTAATAATAGCTTAACTATTATATATAGCTATTTATTCTTTATTTAATATAGCTCTTTATATAGATAATCCTTCTATTGCTTTATACTATCTATTAATAAGTATATCTTATATTTTTAATAGATTATAACTTAGTACTCTATATTATATATAAAGTTATTAATACTTATTATTTATTATATATATAAATATATATATATTATTATTATTATCTATTTATTCTATTTTTCTCTATTTATATTTATCTATCTATTTACCTCCTTTTCTTCCTCTTCTATTTTATATACTTAACTCTTTTAAATAATAAATCTACTATATAATTACCTAATAAAGTATAGCTTAGAATTATAAGGCCTTTTTACTATTTAATTATTATTAACTCTTTTATTTATTTTCTCTTTTATCCTATTATACTAATTTCTAACTACCTTAGTTAGGTTATTTCCCGCTCTAATGACTATTACTATAGTATCTTTAGGAGTGCTCTTCTTAATCCAAAGAGCCTACTATTATTATAGGTAGCTGACTAAAGCCAGTAGGTAGCCAGTCTAGAAAGTGCAAATTGGGGCTGTAAGATACAAATGTAGACTGGGATAGAATATATATACAGCTAGTTATATTAATATAGCTTGCTACATTTTCCCTGTATGTCTAACTACTAAGACTGTATATATAGGGTACAGCCAGCTACATTCTTACTATATATCTTGCTAGACAAGTGCTAACTACTAATCTTTAATATAAGTCTTATAGTATAATAAGGTTTCTATGAGTTGTGACCAGTGCTTAAGCCAAGCATATAGACCCTATTACTATCTACTATAAAATGCATACTATAGGGTGGCTGTATTATTCTAGACCCTTAATGTCTACTATGCTCAGTACTATTATAATCTAACAGTTAGCTATACGATTCAGCTCTATAAGTCTGAATGAATAGGTTGATTGCTATTTGCATTAAGAGATAATATCGAATGCTGAAAGAATCGAGGCTGAGGCTATGTGAATGAGCTTTTGGGCTGGCTGGGGTGGAATGTCATAGGTACTATCTCGCGTGAGAAATTCGCTCGCCTCCACCCGATATGTGTCGCAAGGCTACCAATTACACTTCGATGAGATGGAACGTTATGAATTCCATTGACACTAATGCACGCCTCCGAAAAATTGCTATTAGTGGTCTGCCATATATCCAAAACAGGAGCCATGCAGTTCAGCTAGGGATGGCACATCGGTCTAAATTAACGCTACGGTTTTGCTTAATCCCAATATGGTGAATACGCGCGGTCCGTGCACTTTTGCGCAAGCCTTGTTTAGTATTAATGCGAATCAGTTCAGCCACACGGCATCCCAAGGATTCGAGCCATACTAGATGACCGAAAGGTGGCTGAATCACTGGCGTCGCCAGCCTCTACTCAGCTGCCTCTTAGCGGTAGCAATCATTTCGAGAAGTGCGATTGGACAGAACGAAAGTGGATGACTTCATAAAGGCTCGAGATTTCCATCTGCGAGCCGGCGCCGATCCTACCTTGTACTCGGAGACCGGGTATGGGTTGAAAGCTAGGAAGGGTAAAATTATCGTTACCGAGCTACAATATGCGACCTACGAGGGCGACGCTGACAAGGTTCGGGATCTCATTTCAAGCGGCAAAGATGTCAACAAACTAGCAGCTGAAGACCGTGGCGCAACAGCTTTGCAATACGCGGCAATGAAGAGTCATTTGAGCGTAGCAATCTTGCTGCTGGAGAATGGAGCAGACATCAATGCTCCAGGAGCAGAGGTTGAGGGCCGCACGGCACTCCAGGGAGCTGCAGAGAATGGGACTGGATATGGTGCACCTCCTCTTGGAGAATGATGACGAGCCCGAGTTGTCGGAGGAGCGCTGCCGTGACGCTGCCGAGTACGCCGAGAATGAGGGACACCCGGTTATTGCGCAGATCTTCCGCGAATGGAAAAGGGGTTAAGGAGGGGGTTCGTGTTTGCCATTCGTCTTGACACAATGACACCTGCCTTTTTTTCATGTGCATGAACCGGTGGACATCTGTTGGTGGTTTGTTTGAGGTGCAATCCGTCCCCTCGGGGCTGCGACGATCTTCAAACAGCGGTAAATCAGGGGCAATGCAACTCCAAACTGGGGTGAAACGTGATCTGCTCAAAATACGCGGTAATAATAAACCCCTTTAGCGGCTATGAGATGGTGTCAGTTCAGACATGTTTGATCCTATTTCACGACACCGGATGGCCGACTTCCGGTGACATGTACGCGCTTGGACTCTAGCGATGATGTCTCTCATTGGGGATGAACGGCATCACATGATGATCAAGGATGATATTCAGCCTGAGCGGTCTTATGGCGCTTGGATAGACTCAAACGTGAGAGCTGATTTCTAGAATATTTAAGAGCATCGTTTTCGTCAAGCGAAATTTATTCATCAAGCACAGGTTCTCAGTCAACACTCTTTAACAATTCAGGACGCATTCACCATTCCTCTAAGAAGAGACCACATCCATAACAACATTCACTATATCTCTACTTCTTTTTTATCTTGCCTCAACCTTTACAGAGCTTAAAATGGTTCAATTCACTCTAAGCATTCTTCTCCCATGTAAGAGATGTCACCTTCATCTCTTATTCAGCCTGCTTATACAATAACTAGTCCTTGCCAGTGCGCTCGCACTCCCGGCAGATCCCTCAGGTGACAAGAACATCGGCAACGGCCAAGGCCTTCAGTTCATCACCGGCGGATGCCTCAGCGACGCTGACTGCGCAAGCGAATGCTGCGCGACCCTGAATGGCAGCGGCGTCTGCTCCGCTAAAGCAGCTGCTAATGAGCAGGGCAAGCAAGGCTGCGGCTTTGGCGGTGATGGACAACCAGCCGCCGTCTCGACAGAGGCTACTGTCTCGGTCACAGCCACAGCCGCAAGCCAAGCACCGGCCGGCACCGGGGCCGTCGATCCCGACACGCCAGGTGCCACGAATGTGGGCACGGGGAGCGGACAACAGTTCATCACTGGGCAGTGCTTCTCCGATGCTGACTGTGCCTCGGGCTGCTGCGCGGGTCGGGTTGGGAGCGCGAATGGGGCGTGCTCGGCTATTGCTGTTGCTAATGCAGATGGGAAGCAGGGCTGTGGATTCGTTCAGGCCTAGGTGGATCATGAGCAGAGAGGAACATCGATGTACACTACCTGTTGTATAGTTACGCATCACGCCCCGCTGTTGACAGTGATAGTGAATAGAAGGAACCCCCTTAATAAAGTTGTGGCTTATTTCTTCATGATCTAGGGTCTGCCTGTCGGTATAAAACCTGAAGTCTCGCCCTTAATCTCGTTCGTCCAACAACCTTGACTCTACTGCAACTGCATGCAAGCTGGCTCAATGCATGGCAACCAACACCGATCGCAAGATCTCTCCACGGTTGACTTCCAGTAGACCTGTTGAGATTTACAGGTCGTTAAGCTCTACATGCCTCTCGCCTCGTCCGCTCTTCAATAGCGCAATCGATGAGCGCTATCAACCGACAACAGAATGAGAAAGCTCAACAATTGATGGGCAGCACTCTTCAGCGGCGCTTGCTGCAGCTCTGACGATTTCACTTAACGCCCGTACGACGCCTTTCAAAAATGCTGTGGGAGAACTACCCAAGCTGTCATTTACAGCCTGTGTTAAAACTCTAGATATACCAATTCTTCTATCTGACTTTAACTAGATCGGCTATTACATGACCTTGAGTCTTTGCCCTTCCCTAGTTCTCAGTATATTTCCTTCTTCTAACACTTTAAAGCCCCTATAGGTTAGGTGCCCAGTCGTCGCCGTCTAATGCTGACTTTCCTCCTAAGAACGAAGGGTTTTCCCATTTTTTATTTGTCCAATCTATCGTAGGCATTCACGCTGTGCATCCCACTTCATGCATCAAAAGAGAACATATTCTGCCGTCTCTACTACTTATCTATAGTCACATATGTCCGATTTAATTGTGCCTATTTTATGCAGGTAGCTGTTGATCCTTGCCATTTCTGTGCGAAGCTGTGAGAACACGTCTAATTCACATCTCTTCAGTTCATTATATCCCTTTGACTGTGGTAAGGCAATACATACACTAGTGACAAGGGGCCCGACCAACGAAAATAACACAAATAAAGGTACCTCTGCCCCCACCTATTTTAGATAGTGATAGAAGTCCCAGCAATTTCCCGATTTACAAAGAGGTACATTACACTGCTTATACTGATACTGTGATTTCCATACACAGCTATTACTACTGTCTGCCTCCAACGGCCGCAGCCGACCCTCGCCTAGCCGTATACACTTACAAGCCCGGCATGCTGACAGATTCTTATTTCAGACCCAATTATGCTGTGAGACGGGCGTAAATTCGTCTCCCATTCAAAACCTGTAATGTGACTAACTTCCAGCTGTATACGCTTTGATGATATGTTGGAGCCAGCAGACATTGAAGTCCGGATAAGGTACAAGCGTTACAGCGTTTTTACTGGCTAGTGACCTCTTTCAACAATTGGTCCAAATTAGCTAAGATTAAAAGGGAGATAAAGACTGATAAAGTCTATCAAAGAAGTAAGTAAGAACATTAGCTTAAGCAATGAATTTGAGAGCAATAGTTGTCCAATTTTTAGTCAGATTTGAGTGTTTTTATTGATCTTTAGACTCTTATTATAATAGTTTGGCGGCAGAAAGGGATAAGAAACAATACCCCAAATATATAATAGTCCCTTAGTAAAGTACATAGAAATGTATTACATAGGTATCTCAGTTGGTTAGCCCTAAGCTGCACTAGATAGCTTATATATAGTTAGGCAGTCTAGTGTTTAGTACCTTCTAATAGAGTTAAAAGTAGGAAAGAATATTAGTAAGGCATTGAAAAGGCCTATAGTTAGCTTAGCAATTAGTATTATAGAAGATAGAGGTTTAACCTAGAATTAAGTAAAGATTTAAATATAATTCTAGAATTCTCTCTTGGTAAATAAAGGTAAAGGCTTAAGTATTAAGCTTAATTAGCTTATCTCTTTCTTATCTTTCTACTATAAGAAGCTCTTTTCTCTCTAATTACTTATTAAGAAGATAATAAAATTCTCTTAAAAAAAAGGAAAGTCCCTTATTTTCCCTTCTTTACCCTTCTTTACCCTTCTTATAGCTATCCTTCCCTATACCCAATTATACCCCTGCTAGTAACCTACTAGCCTACTTAGCCTTTTGCTCTTACTATACTATTAATCTTTACTTATAAAGCTATTAAATAATAAATATTTTATTCTTAGTATTTAAAATATAATCTTTAATAATTAAAGCTTAAATACAATCTTTACTATCTTATATATACTATATTATAAAAAGCCTATTTAGCCTATCCAATAATACTCTAGCTTTACTAACTTAGTTTAAGCCTTAATAGATCTTTATATTAAGATACTCCCGCACTATAGAAGTACTGCTTTATGTTACACTATACAGATACGGCTTCTCATTGGCATAACAAGCCGTTTCTAACTCCTTGGGAACGCTGCCTTCCAGGATGAATGCCTTGGCCAACAAATCTGTACAGTTGGATGGGTCTCGCGACGTATGTCCATACCCGTGGTGGACAATAAGCCGCGCATTCTTTCCCATATCCTTCAACAGCCGCCTGCCATTGCGCAGCGGCGTGGCGGGGTCGTAGGTCACTGCAATTATAAGGACAGGATGCTTGAGATTGTTGTTTAGTTCTCCGCGGTATACCTCTGCAGGTTTGGGCCAATATATGTCAAAGTTCTTGCATGGGAAGATGGCGTGGAAGCGCCGGTTTCCCGCGATCCAATTCTTGGTGGTCATGTTATCCCATAGGTTGGCATAAAAGTCAATTGTATCCCCCCAGGAGGCAGCGGCGCGTCATAGGCGTCTCCGCATATGACCAGGGAGCCGAGTTCGTACGACGACGGTAGAATGGGCTGGAGGGAGCATGTCTCTGCCGGATTGTATGACCAAGAACCATCGACTAAAGCGGCAGCGAGGGTTGAGTTATCGTTCTCAAGATCGAAGAGCATCTGAGCGAACGAGGGCCAGGTGGTGGCATCGTACATAGCATCGTAAATGAACCCCACGAGAGATGAGTAGGTAAGGATAGCAGGGCCGCTTGCGGTGGTGTAAAGGGAGATGGGCTGCTCGATAAGGGACGCCAGCAGAGTATTCAAGCGGGTACCGAGATCTTCAACAGTTATAGCCTCGCCATGTATTGGCTGTGCAAGGGCGCAATGGGCTGGGCCGGCGTTGATGCATTCGCCTAGGAAGCCGTCATGCCAGGCATTGGTAGCGTTATCGAGAGATGTCCACCCAAACCCTCCGAGAAGACGGTGGTCCTTCTCGTACTGGGGTCCGTCAAGTATGACGCGCCCAGAGCGGTTGGGGAACATGTTGACATATGTCTGTCCAATGCCCGTTCCATAGCTCACCAGGTAGCCCGTTAGGTCGTCCTCGCCGAGTGCGTTGCGAATCTCGTCCAAGTCACGAGCAACAAAAGCGGTAGTAACAAAGCGCGGGAGATCGCCTTGTATCTCCTTGCATGCATTGTAGATGGCGTTGTTGAAGGCGTTGGTAAGTCGGAGCTGGCCCTTAGGGGACAGAGAGACCTCGCGGTACTGGTTGGTTATCAGGTTCCACCTGTCCCTGTCGGCATCATGGGGGGCGCATGAGATAGAGGGCAGAGAAGCGTTTACGCCTCGTGGATCCCAACCAAGGATGTCGTACTTGCCATCACTTAACCGCTGAGATAGAGACTCGGCTGAATCCCAGGCCCAGCTGGTGCCACCGTTTCCCGGACCGCCAGGATTGATGACGATTGTGCGCTCGCTCTTGGAACCCGGAACAAGGAAGATGTCGTTTCCCTTCCCACTATCGGATTTTGCACGAGCAAGGCCGGACACCTGATACTTGGTGACGGCAAGCCGTACAATGCGGGGGTCGGACTTGTTCGTGTAGTCCAGGGGCACCTCTAGATAACCGCACAGGTAGATGCCCCGACCAGTGTACGGATCATGGCTTGAAGAGGAATTTGTGGCCCTTCCCCAGTTCCAGTGTGTTGGGTCTGGGTCAAAAAGATCAGACCAGGTCTGGCCTGGGTTGGTGTCGTTCAGTGCAGGCGGAAGAGTCCGATCGGTACAGGGAAGAAAGCTGAAGGGGTCGCTGGGGTCGGGAAATTGGCCGAGACTTCTGTTGGACTGGGACCTAACCAGTCCCACTAAGAGCCCGACGACGAGGGTGAATCTCAGGGGCCACTTGTTTGATCGTCCCCTGGGATTTTCCATTGCAGCAAACTGATGTTTCCAACAGGTGAAACCGAGGTTGTTGGATTTGTTTTGACAGGGTTCCAAGTATAGACAAGAGTGTATTACGTTCACTACAGTACAGTACAGATAACAATAGAAACTAAGTTCTATTCAATGTGCAGATAAATGTTGTTAAATATTTCATAGTTCTCGCAGCAGGATGCGAATCCTAGTTCGACAGCGTGATTCTCATCGTCGGAGATGGGGATTCGGATTTGTAACAATATTATCACAGTTGGTACTTAGGGAGCACCTGTGATCGAGAGGAGCGATGTCTTTCGCTGCTGTTGCTCCTCGTGTTCCCGTCGCTACTCCCTTGATTGGTTCGCGTGTCCTGGGTCCTAAATCTGCACTTTGCATCGCCGGCGATGCCGCCGCTGACGGCCTGGTCCAGGTTAGGCATCCATAGTCTGCTCTGTGTTGGTCGTACGATGGAAACTCTAACTAACCACGAGAAGCAAGGCGGCTTACGTTCTAACTGTAACCCTACCAATAATTTCTCAACTATTAAACGACAAGAACAGTTACGATGGTGATGACGACGACAATGATGACAATGCTGACGACGACGATGACGATGATGGCTGTACAGCCTACCTCCCCCCCACTTTTAAACCACAATCCCAAGTCTAAGCTTAAAACGAAAACGAAGGTCAAGATGCGGGGATGCTAAGCGAAATATGGAGATTTCGGGACTCAAGACAACGAATTCATCGCGAGTCTGCTCGACTTGTCGCGGCTCTGATTCAATTCATCCAGTTAAAACATACTCCCGAAGCCAAGGAAGATAGACATCCCTCGCCCACGCACCGAGCTCCCGCAGGCCTGCAACAATCTGATATGTCTCAAGGTACTCTGCGTGCTCCCAAACTGGCGCTCCGTCCACAGAATCGTCTTGTGTTGGCTGCCACGATTCCATTTCAGCGACTTTTGCTACTACGGCCCTACCTCTCGACAATACGACGTTCGCCATCTCTGGGCTGACGGAGATATTTCGGAGTGCCACGACTCAGAATGAAGTAGCAAAGTTTGCTCCAATAATAGCCATTCTGGCCATAGCGCAGTATCCCCTGCATCTTTACATGGTTATTGCATTGAGAACAGCGAATGAAGGTCGCCTGAACGGTGACTCCGAGAACGCATGGGGCTTTGGGCAGATTGTCGCCTTGGTTACTGCCGTCTCAACGATACTAGAGTGTATTAAAGGGATATCTGGTACGTCAGCTTACATCAAAGACAGCTCGACCTGCCGCCTGCTAATCGTCTTGTACTGTTAGAGTATCGTTCCCAAGTATCTAAACTAGAAAGGGAGTCTGATGCCACAACACGAGCAGAGAATAAAGAAACCCAGGACGCGGTTGAGTAGCCTATTCGATACTGCGGAAAGGGACACATCGTACAAACAGGGACGTAAGTAGGGATCTAAGGAGATCATGTAAACTCGCATAGTAGAGGTCTGTCAGAGAAATACTCTGGCCGTGATTCAATATTGTTAGAAGGAACTGGAAGTTGTAATGGTAAAAACTGCTAGGAGGGCTATTAGATAACGATTAAATGGAAAAACACAATATTGAATATGCAAAGCTTAGGACCGGTGTTCTAAGTAGTTACGTAAGACTTGCCTAGTAATAAGGAACACAACCTGAACATCACAATGACTATAGAACCTGGCCAGATCACTCTTATCTCCATACTTTGACTCATCACGTATAGCAGTAAACACATAGACTGTAGGTTCTGGATCACATTAATATGCAAGTTCAGATTACACTTAAGTTGTGGACCTAACCGTGAGGCCGCGGGCATCCTAGCAACAAGACAGATTCGTGGCGAACAATGCAGCGTACTGGGGTTGTCACGTTAGATCGCGCCAGTCTTTCTTCCCGCCGCCATTCCGAGCAGATCTCTCGGATATTGCAGGATACGATTACCCCTCACCGATAGAATGCCCGGACATCATCACGCCAGAAGTCGAGAGGGCGGTGCGAACCGTCTCCCCGAACAAGGCTCCTGGCGCCGATGGTATTACCAACGGCATCCTGCAACAAACGCTCGACACTCTCCTTCCAAGCCTCCACAAGCTCTTCAACGCATGCCTTCAGCTCGGCAATTGCCCTCGGCATTTCGAGGAGATCGTCACGGTAGTGCTCCGGAAGCAAGGTAAGGACGACTATACGCAGCCCAAGTCATACAGGCCGATTGCCCTCCTTAACACACTGTGCAAGGCGCTGGAGGCCGTCATTGCCAACCGGCTCGCGTACCTAGCCGATGTTTACCACCTGCTCCCAAGTCGACACACTGGGGGCCGGAAACTAGCATCGACCGAACATGCCGTGCACTTTCTTCAACGAATACACCAGCAGGGCAAGGTGACCTCTCTGCTACTACTCGACGTGTCGGGAGCACACGACAACGTTTCGCGAGACGGCTCCTTCACAACCTTCGCAAGCGTCGGGTCAGTGAGAACATCGTATCCTGGATCGCGTCCTTTCTCAGCAGCCGATCCACTACTCTCAAGCTGCAGGAGTACACTGCACCCTCCATGCCCATCCAGACGGGTATCCCGCAGGGTTCGCGCATATCTCCAATTCTATATTTGTTTTATAACACAGATCTGATTGAGGTCTGCAAGACAGAAGAAACTGAAGCGGTAGGGTACATCGACGATGTGTCAACCTTGGCGGTCGGCCCCTCTGCTCAACGCAACTACAAAACCCTCAAAGACATCCACCGCAGAGCCGAACAGTGGGCTAGAAAGCATGGCTCCCAGTTCGCCCCAGCAAAATACGAGCTGGTGCACTTAAGAGGGACCCGAAGGCGAACAACACACAGGCTCTGCGCCTGCCAAGCGCCACGATCAAGGCGTCCCAAGCGTGCCGCTACCTGGGCATCCAGATGGATATGAAGCTCCGCTGGGACCACCACCGAGAAAAGATGGAGGCAAGCGCTACGAAACGACTATCGGCCCTGTTGGCCTTAGCATCCTCGACATGGGGAACCGGGTTAGTCAACCTCCGGCAGGTATACCGAGCGATGATTGTGCCGCAGATGCTCTACGGATGCTCTGCGTGGCACATCCCCAGCACCGGCCAGGCCAGCAGAGGCAGCTCAATGATCAACGCTATCAAGAGGATCCAAAGGCGAGCAGCCCTAACCATAACCGGTGCATTCCGTACCACCGCTAGAGCAGCTCGACCGCCTCGAAAACGTCAACCGCATGTGGTTCCGCCATGGTATCCCGCCATCCGTCACTATCGTCGAGTCGGCCGAAACCGCCATCGAGGACCATGACGCCATGGAATCGGGTACAATCTGCATCTACACCAACGGCAGCGGCATCAATGGCCGCGTCGGTGCCGCCGTGGTCGCACCGGCCCAGATGGACGGCCTCTGTACGAAACGGATGCAGTACATGGGTAAATCGGACACATCCACCGTATACGCAGCAGAGGTAAGGGGAGTAGTATTGGCATTGGGGATGCTACTCGACATACATCTAACCAGCGCTTCCCCCGGCAGGTGTGCCATCTTTACCGATAACCAGGCTGCCATCCAAGCGATCCGGAACCCGAAATCTCCATCAGGGTAGTACATCCTAGCCGAGGCAGTCCAAGCACTTGACAAACTCCGGAACGAAGGATGGGTCATCCGATTCCAGTAAATCCCAGCACATGTCAGAGTGCCGGGCAACGAAGCTGCGGACTGAGCAGCCACGGAAGCCGCCAACCACGATCCGGAAGCACCAGAACCAGAGTCACTTCGGACCCTCATGGCGACCACGAAATACATCATCCGCAGGACCATGAAAGTCGAGTGGGGGGCTTCCTGGGAAACAGCCAAGCACGGCAGAGAGTTCTTTAGGCTTGGGGTTAAATCAGGGGAAGCGACACTCGACCTCCACGCTGAGAGTGGCCTGACATGTCAAAGACACAGAACGACCCAAATGGCTGTAGATAGGAGCACGCTTATGATTCGGCAGATGGGAGAGAGCTTGGTGCAAGGACGGCCTGTAGACGCAGGACATTCTTTGTGACAATGGCGCTCTCTCGGCAGCCAGAAGTGGGCAAATCTGTATTTATAGTTGCGCGCTGCAAAGCTACCGGTAAAGATGGCTGGGACAGACTATGAATCAATCAATTAATCAATCGATGCAGCTTCCTGGCTCCTAGTACCCGAGACCGGGTCCATCAGCTCGATTGGTCTCGGTAAATTGGTCTTTTGGTATTACCAAGCCCTATGCCACTGTGAAGCCCCACAAACCAGTCCCACAGTACTACCTTCGAACCTGGAAAACAGTAACACCCGTGTCTATATTGGAGAGCTGTTCAGTCCAGTTCAGTTCAGTTCAATTTATAGGCTGCTCCAGCCGCCCTGAGGCAGCTACGCAGCGTACGACTATGAAGACTGAAGCCCCTGCCCTTCACGTTCAGAAAACTTGTTCCTGCAGACCCTCGCCGTGCTGCCATCTACCCTTAATCTCAAACGGTCTTTGTTGCGTGAGTCTATGGAAGGCTTCGCCTTCTAGGAAATGCCAAAACATTTACTGGGGAAGGTTGGTATATGGAACTCTTCGCCTGACCCTATTCTGCAAGCAAAGTAGCTGAACCATACATAATATGCATACTTTAAACGGGGAAAACTGTCGCTTTGGCCGTCTAAGGATCCAATCCGAGGGCTTTCTTCTTATGTTTACGCCGCTTAGAAACTGGTAACTCTTGATCTGTTAATGGCTACTCAAGGACCTTGAGGACTACAGCAGTACAAAGACGTAAATTGGGAAGGCACCTGAGAAATTTACTATCAAAGCACACAGTATAGGTCTCGAAGATCTGGATGCTTGGAGTGATATTGAAGAGTTACTGGCTTTCTCGACCATTCAAATTGTAGATTGCTCGCCTCCCTATAAAGAATGCAGAAGATGATCCGGGATTCACAGTGATATTCTTCGACTATTCGGCATATCAAGAACGGCTGGCCTAGAAGCAAGCTCGGCTTATGGAACCTCGCTGGTAGATTGAGAGAATCCTCATAGTAACACCCTCTCTCGAAACTTTACAGCTCAACACTATCGCCAGGACTGGAACCAACCGGTCCGTCAATGATGAAAGCCACGGGCTTCCCCTGGGCACAGATCTCGTCGGCGGGGCCACTTCCATGGCTGTTATCGCAGACGGTGTCGACATTGGAGAGACCACGGAGGTCCGCATGCCTATGCTAGTGTCAGAGCACGGAGTGATTGAGTCGACAGACGGTGGACTTACGAATCCCCAACATCGTGGTACACCATTGTAGCGAAGTCCACACCATCTTCGCCAGCAAACAAAGCGAAAGAGTAGTCAGAGTCTCCACAGGGGAAGATCTCGATAGGTTCGGGAAACGCAAAGTTGGAGGCCGAACACTCCAAGTTCTTAGCGTTGTCACCATTGAGCTTGAATGAGACACTCTTAATAGTGACCCCAACGGGGCTCCCCACTTTATGCACGGAGAGGTGAGAGACCTTGACCCTCTCCTCCCGCCCGGCTAAGGCTGGCGCGGCGAGAGCTAGCAAAGAAGCGAAAATTGCGGAGCGCATTTTGATAACCTTGCGAAAGATGAAGATCAAAGTATTTGAAAGCCGGTTCTGATTGCCTTGATTGGTTGTTCTTGTTGTTGTTATTGTGTCAAGATACAGAGATGCGAGTGACTGTACCTACGACAGTCGGGGCTGAGCTGCTTTTATGTCTGGCGAAGGGAAGGCCAGATTTCCCCCAGGACCACCTGATCGCCTGGCCACTTGCGAAATACGAGAGTGAACAAGCTGAGTCGGGCATCGGGTCTAACCTGATCCACCGTACGCGCATATCCTATAATTATGCCCAGGCAACCATTATCCTAGCGTATGAGGTATCAGCCTGTGAACGATCTGCCCCATGGGAGGTGGCGCATTAGCGCTCTTTCGATGAAGGCGCTGCGCCACCCTGCAGCCGGTAAGGATGACCGGGGTCTCGCATGGTTTCATTGTGAACGAGTAGGATAGCTGGTCCATGACATTTACCCGTTTTACCGCCTCAATGGCACAGGGATCTCTTGACTGTATGTTGGCCTTTGTATAGCTTTATGTATGTGGGGAAATACTGCCTCAAATTCCAGATTTATTTGTCTTCTTTCTTATTACTAGCCTTATAGCTAGGCAAAATCCGTACTGTTAGCACCTGTTGAAATCTTAGGCAACATCTGAGCTGCTGTATCAATGCGGCTAAAGTGAAGCCCAGCCACCTCCTCATTTCTCAAGTCAAGTTTATGGCCGCAGCGGTACCACATCACTGTTCCGGGTCCAGGATTCTCAGAGCAACAGGAGCCCCAGCAGGGGAGCGGATCAATAAAGGAGGTATACTCAGACGTGCTGCGAGTCCGGTCGATCATGTGCAGCATGGTCGAGACAGCCATCTCGTGCCACATGCCTACGAACACGTGGTCGACGAGGAAGATATAGTCGTGGAAGAACCGCCGCGGAACGTAGTAGATATCGGACCAACCACGGCAGCCCGCGCGCTTTTCCATGGAATAATGTTTTGGGTTAGTGAAGACCTCGCCATCGTCTTCCAGCACTGGTGGCTTAAGACCACCGGCAACGCCCACTGCGTCGTAGAAGTCTTGCTTCTGATCCCCTCCCCATTTGTCAGTCTGGACGGTATCAAAGCACACAAAATTCGGCCCTCCTTGAAAGGGGATCCACATCCTGTTCAAGTCCATGCCGATGAACTGCATCGGGCTAATCCAGGCATCAAAGTGGAAGAACAGCATGCCCTCAATGTCGGGCTCGTTCTTCAGGATAAGCCTCATCGTCTCCGTCACGGGCTCATGCGGATGGCCCGTGTTGATGTGCTGGTCGTGCGTGATGTTGAGGAAGCTTTCTCGCTGGTCGGGCATCGAATCTCGCATCGACAGGTGCATGGTGTGGAAGAAGGGTTCATATTTCATGATGGTCGGCACGCGCTCCGGGATTGCGTGGTTCCAACGGACGAAAGCCAGGGTGTTCTTGAACGGCGAGTCAAGGACGACGTCGTGATCGGGTCTTTCTGGTGGTGGTAGGTCCTCGCTTGATGCGAAATCGTGCGCCCACAGCAGCACAACAATGATCATAGTTTGCGCCATCGCACCTGCTAGCACTCCTCGGGGCCATTTGCGCACGGCGCCGGAGACAACATAAGTAGCTGCCCAGGTACTCTCATTCTTGCCGTTGGCGAAGATCTGAGGCGGCGGCGGGCTAGTAATGTACAACCACGACGCAACAAAGACCATGAAGGTGCCAGGAATGGCCATGTTGCCTAGCTTGGTGCCGAATAAGATGGGCGAGATGTACAGTAGTATGCCCGTGGCGAAGGCCGTAGCAAAACATTTGATGACGGCATCGGCGTCTATTTCTTAGCAGTTAACACATGTCCGATATCAATAAAAGTTGTCCCGGGGGCCTGGAAAGAGTTGAGTAAAGTTAAACAGGGGAAGGCCACGTACATTTGTATACGGCTGTGATTGCCAGTCCGATAAAGACGTTGCTCACGATGACGAGAATCGCACCAAGTTCTCCGAAGCCGTGGAAGAAGCTTGGTTCATCGGGACTGAGCAGGCGCACCACCCCGTGAGCAATCAGGTTGAACAAGCTGCCTGCTGCATACAGGGTCATGTTGTTGGCGTTTAGACTGGCCGGCTCGCGCTTCAGCAGAACCTGGTTGTAGACGCCGGCCGAGGCGCCGAGGAAGACGTGGAACATGAGCAGAAGATAGGTGCCCAAGGGATAGGTGACGCCGGCGCCAGGAGTGTACTGGGTGATGAGGAGACCGATAAGCTGTAGCACAATGGCCGCCCATTGCATACGTGAGACCGTCGTGCCCACGGCGACGATCATGACGAGCGCTGTGATGACGGTGACGCCGCTCTTTATCAGCGCGATGGTGCCTGGGTCTGCCGCATTGTAGCAGGCGAAGATGGTGTTGTTGACCAACAAGTAGAGAAGCCCCAGGTTGTACAGCTCGTATCGTGTCTGAGGAGTTATTTCACCGCGGACATACTGCCAGTACAGGCCAATGCTCAGCTTCATCGGGGGGCCGACGTCGTTACTGGTGCTGGTGCTGGTGCCGGCACCATTGGTGTTCCCGTTGTGCTCGGCACTGGACCTCGTACTCCTCATCTCCACGTCGTCCCTGGCCTGATCCCCCTCGGCATCGTCGCGACGGTCGTCGACGTACTCATCAGTAGCACCGTTCGAGACTGGTGAGTATCCAACGAGGCTGTTCTTTGGACGCACGCCCTTGCTGGCGCGCTCCCTGCACTCGATCGCGAAGAAGACGAAAGAGAGCAGGAACTTGAAAAACTCGGATATTGTTACGGATGCTGAAGGCGAAAAGCTGTATCTTCCCCCGGATTGTGAGGTTTTCATAACAATACCGATGCCGACCTGGATGGCCACCAGGCACAGGGCGGCCAAATAAGCCGACCTATTGGCCGGGCCCAGCAACGCCGCCATCCGCGGCTGTATGGAGGAAAAACAACTTCTCATCGTTGCCATGATGTTGTGGGGGAGAAAAAAAAAAAAGCTGAAAGGAGTGTTTGAAAGATCTGACGCGAAAGAGGCAGTTAGACCTACTGTATAATAGACAGGCCAGACAGGAGATTGTTCCTCCTCAGATGTGAAGGACTCGCGTGCCCGTAGCACAAGTGCGAAACAGATGTGGAAGAACTACGACGACGCAGGACGTGTCTACAGCCTTGAGCAGAATTAGGGTCCCCTGTGAAAATCGCGGTCGGTACTTGGGGTTTAGGCAGATACTTAATCTAGCTAAGCTTGGATGTTGCTGGCCTTTGACATGGTCGAATGTTGCGAGCTTGCAAGGGGTCTGTCTCCCTTGTTCCCTTGTCCCCTTGCCCCGCAGTAAGCGTCACTCATCACTAAGCATAACGAGACTCCTTGTGTGGTACGATGCTGACGCAAAACAATCACAGACCATCGCTTTAATTTCTACTTCTATTATGAAAGATGAAGCAGCATTTGCCCATAACTGCTTAATTTCGGAGAGTAGTGTCCGGGAAGTGTCTTTTTTTTCTCAGGCAGCAACAAAAGAGGATGGCGTTGGTGCCTGAGGGTTTGTCCATGTAAGTTATATAGGCGCCCCCAATTCGGACAACCACTTCTCAATGTTCCGAACTCTACAAAAGTAAACCCGGACGTAAAAGAGTGAAGGGACGAGGGCGCCTCGCGTGCAAACTGCAATTGTGAAGCCTCGGCAGCCGCGGAAGCCTCTTAGCCGCCCCTGAGCTATCGGGAATCGACATATAAGATAACAGCGACTATTCGTATTTCGTATTTCGTAACTGCATCTTGTGAAGCCCCGGCAGCCCCGGCAGCCACCCCTGAGCCATTGAGAACCCACATCGAAGTTAACAGCGACTATTCATACTTCGTACTTCGTATTTCGTAACTGCATCATGTGATGCCTCTGCAGCCCCGGCAGCCTCTCAGCCACCCCTGAGCTATCGGGAACCCATAAGGTAACAGCGACTATGAATAAGTTGAGTCCGAGCTGTGGATACGATTGAGTCCGAGCTGTGGATACGATTGCCCCGTGTTAAAGCCATTTCCACATGGGCCATTCCAACTCTAGCTAGTAGCTGTGAGGTTCTCAGCATATGCCAAGTCTTTCCCAACTCTTCTCGCCAATGATGAAACTGTATCATCAATATTTGGCATCCGCAGCTCGGAATCAGCTCACTGAGTGAATATGGTATGCCTAATATCGTCGTGTTTAATTGGACTTGGCACTTGAGGCGAAGCGTGGACATCTGCGCCAATACACCAAGGACTGGCTTGAGACATTTCGATTCTTCCAGAGTAAGCATAAGTGGTGAGTCTCCGCAGTGAACCTCCCGTTGACAGAAACTACTCTGCAAAGTGCTGGATACTATCCTGCATACCACCAAAAAACAACACCGGGAAGCACAACGACACCATAATGACGCCTGACAACGACAATGGGCAGGGGCTCAACATTATTGTCCCCATTGGCGGGCTGGGCACTCGTTTCGCGAAGCAAGGCTACCGCTTCCCCAAGCCTCTCATCAACATTATCGGCCGGCCGATGCTGCTGTGGCTGATCGACAACCTCAGCATACGAAAAGAGGACACGCTCTGGATCGCCGTCAATGAAGATGTCGACGACGAGTTCCGCATCGGCCAGCTGGTGGCCAAGTCCCTCCCCAAGATGGACCTGCGCATGATGCGCCTGCGGCACCAGACCAAGGGTGCGAGCGAGACGTTGTTCATCGTCATGCAAAGCATGGAGCCCAAACACCTTGACCGCAAGACGGTTTCGCTCGACTGCGATACTATTTACTGGACCGACGTGCTGCAGCAGGTCCGCGACATGCCCACCGGCTACGGCGGGTGCTTCTACTTCGAGGATCAGAGCAACAAGCCCATCTTCTCCTACATCCAGACGGAGGAGAAGACGGCCGGAAAGGCGTTTGAACTGATCCAGGAGATTGCAGAGAAGCGCGCCATCTCTAGCAAGGCCAACACGGGGGCATATGTCTTCTCATCCGCGCGAGTGCTTCGCGACTGGGCAGCCACCAGCATGGACCAGCGGCACGACCCGGGCTTGGGCGAGTACTACACATCGCAGGTAATCAATCTGATGGTGCAGCAGGGCGGCCTACCGTTCATAGGCATCCATGTCGACATGGAGGACTTTAGCTGTGTGGGCACGCCCGAGCAACTGGAGGACCTGCTGGCGAAGCTCAAGACCAAGGGGTTGGGCCGGGTCGAGTCTAACAGTACAACCACACCCAGCAACCCCAGCCGCCTCATGATGCGCAAACGGCGCTTCTGCTTCGACCTAGACATGACCCTGGTGGGCGTGCCCCGGATCCCAGGCGACTACAGCACGTGTCCGCCCATCGATCGTAACATCCGGCTGGTGCAGCAGCTGCACCAGGCCGGGCACTATATCATTATCCAGACGGCGAGACGCATGCGCACCCATCACGGTAACGTCGGCTCCGTCATGGCCGATGTTGGGCCGGTTACCTTTGCGCAGTTGGACCGCTACAAGATCCCGTATCATGACATCCACTTCGGCAAGCCGTACGCTGATGCGTACATTGACGATCTAGCCATCAACGCCAACATGGATACAATGCGAGAGCTGGGCTGGCTATTGAACGACGCCGCCGATCCATCTGCACCCAAGAAGACGGCTAATGGCAACACCGAAATGATGGCCGCTCGCGACTTCAACACGATCCAGACCGTCGGCGACAAGGTTGTTAAATCATCCAAGTCGGGCAACATCCTCGGCGAGCTCTTCTTCTACTCTCACATGCCATCGGCGTTGCAGCACGTCTTCCCGACCGTCTACGATGTCGACTTCCTCGAGACCACGGGCACTTACAGCATCACCATGGAGAATATCAAGGGCACGACCTTTTCGCATTTGCTGGTCGGACGCTCCATGACTCGCGGTCGTCTTGTTTTACTCCTGCGCGCCCTTCACACCATCCACCACACCCGAACGCCCGGATTCCGACACGTCTCTGAATCTGGCTCCGAGTCGAAGAATGGCAGCTCCGGCCTGGCGCCCACCCTCGACATCCCGCCGGCGCTGGCTACTCGCTTCGGGTCCCATTCCCTGGCCAACGCTGACAACCGCGTCAACATCTACGCCAACTACGCGACCAAGCTGCAGCAGCGCTACCGCCAGCATCGTGAGAGGTACGACGCCCTGGGCTCGCTGGCCGCCTCCCTGTTCGGCCGCCTGCACGAGTTCCTGGACACATATGAGGCCGAGAACAAAGGTGTGCATGCGCACGTCATCCACGGAGATCCCGTCTTCAGCAATGCCATCCTGAGTCAGGACAGCCGCCACGTTCGCTTTGTCGACATCCGCTGCCAGCTCGAAGACACGCTGACGCCAGAGGGCGATATCCACTACGACCTGGCCAAGGTCCTGCAGAGTCTATGTGGTTACGACCATATCATGTTCCTCCTTGCCGACGCGGAACGCAATCAGACAAGCCGTGAGGCTCTGGAGCATCTATCTGCCAGTTCCGCTAAGGCTCTCGAAGCCGCCGCTGGCCTGAAGCCGAAGCCGATCGATATAGACAACGTGAACGGTACCCACGCTCACTCGCCGCCTGCTCTGCTTTCCGAGGTGGATCGGTCTTTGCTGGACGAACTGCAAGACCAATTCTTCACCTTTATCAAGGAGGAATACTCTGTTGGGATCCACCCCAAAACCCTTCTCCGGATCACAGCATCGCTGTTATTCAGCTTAATACCGCTCCACCGTCCGGAGTTAGGACCCATTTTCTTGCGTCTGTGCAACGACACGCTCGCGAAAGCTGTCGGCATTAGGGCCGGCAGTCTGGTGCAAAGCGCCAGTCAGACTTTTACTTAATGTCTGCGGGAGGCCTCGGCGATTTGAATGCGTCGCAGAAATGACTAAAACGTATGTTCACTAGCCACTATGCCGCCGCGACGACCTTTCAGTGAAAGGTCAGACCTCGGATAGCTAAAGTGAAAGTGTCTCTTTTAGATTGTAAGAAACCTTCATTTGTTTGTCCCTTTGCTAGCTGCACATCAAAGCGATGTCCAATACGTGAGACGATGTGTCTAAGTTCCATCAATCCGAGCTTCTTCCCAGCGCAAGAGTGTCGCCCTAAACCTCATCAGCACATAAATAAGCACATTGTGGAAAGGGGGGCAATACTGATAGAGAACGGTGTGAAAATAGAGCCATTTTGGTCAACTCTGACATGGCAGTTCATCGCTCACGGAAGAATTTCAACTGCTTCAGGAAATAGCGTTCGTCTTTAGATATGTTAATCAAGAAGTAGACAACTCTGGAGTTACTACAAACCTCTGTAGCGTGTGTAGTGGGACCTGCACACTCGTATATCCGGGGACTCGTGTCTTTTCTATCATTAAACCTTTAACTGGAGTCAATCTCTGAAGCCTGGAGGGAACAAGAGGGTGCAGCCGAAGCCCATTTGAGATGACGATAGCATGATTTGGAAGGGCATCAACCCACCTGCTTGTGACTGCGATCAAGGACGCCTCTCCGTCGAGATTGAGCTTCTCTTGCTTCGTTTAGGTTCCGCTCATATTCATCAAGAATCCAGGAATCAAACATCCGGCTTATCAGGCTATGACTCGAAGGTTACACATGTGTTTTGAGGATACTGATGCTGGTTGTACAGCACATTTGAGTGTTCTTGGACCTGCTTTCCGCACCGGGCCCAAATTTTCAAATTTTCTGAATCAATCACTGGGATGAGTTTTACCAACGGATACATCCATGTAATATAAGACAAATAGCCTTTTAGTATTATGGACACGTGCAAAGCTTCCATGAAACAATGCTTGACGCCGTGCCGCAAGTTGAGCGGCAAAAGTATCAGCATCGATGGAGTAAAGGCAAAGGATCTGCTCAAGGACACCGATCCGCCCTGAAGCTACCGGGCGTATGATTTGGGTACTGTCCTGTGAGTGTCGTCCGCTGCTACATACACGCAGCCCTAGCCGTGTTCGGCACATCTTGTCAGGAATCTCTGCCACTAGACCATACATCTCACGCATCAAACCTACCCTATACCCCTAGGCTAGACCCAGCCGTCACAGATAATAAATACATAAAGTTGTATGTTTCATGCTTATACTTACTCTTACAACTCGTCATAGATTCTTTGCAATCAATGTCAGCGTTTGTCTTTTTATATGTTGCAGTTGATTGGGTTGAAGCCCAGGGATGGATTCCCGTCTATATAATTATGTTAATGCTGGCCTTGCTGCTTGCCATCCCTTTCTATTTCCTCGGGAAGAGAATACGGAAGGCGTACAAAAAGTCCTTCTGATGACTATTTGGGCTGTGCAAGAGACGCGTTGAAGTGCGGTATTGGTAAATATTACACGTAAAGGCTATCACAAGCTTCATCAGGATCACAATTTTTCTTCGCCCGTTGGTCTGCCAAAGTCTGACCTCTTTGACCTTCCTCAAAAACCTAGTTATTCTAGATGGCACGTTTCCTTTCTTGTCTAGTCGATGATACGTTTGCTATCCGTGATTAGGGATCAAATCCTGTACGCAAAGACATTTCTTTTCGCTAGGATAGATAGAAATCAAGAGCTGGGCACCAAACCGCTTTATTCAGTGTATGGTATCCAGCCATGAACTAAAATCTTATTAAATGGATTTTACTAGCTAATAGATTGGGGGCTGAGGCCCCCATCCCACCAATTTCACCCTGGCATTAGCCGTCATACGATTCCATGATAGAATGGTGTTGTGGATCAAGATGCTTTGCATGGTGCAGTTTTAAGTATAAAATGATGCAAGAGTCACGGGTTTACAGCTCGCAGAACAACGAACACCAATCCCTCCCTTCAACATTCAACTAGCCTTAACAACCACTGTGAAACCTTTTATTCTTGCTGCAGCTGCCTTTGTGCCTGCGTGTACAGTTTATGTATTCAAACCAGAGGCTCACTCAACCTACAAAGTAAGACAGTACTCATCGATTCGTAGATCTTGCGACATTATCGGACACAGTCAGCCCGATGTGCCTATCCTCTTTGACTTCACCGACTCTCAGTCTGAGCCGGAACGTGTGGCTGATGTCTATATGTTATCTTGTGAGCTGTGCCTGCTGTCTGGGCGACATCTAATGACAGTGACTGATTGGAGTTTTCAAGGATTCTCATTCTTTTCAAATCTATCTCAGAATGAAACATCATGCACTGGAGCTGACGTCAGTGAACACCATCTTGAACCTAGCCCAGCTGTGAAACTACCTTCTTAAAACAGTTACAGTATGTTAAACAGTCTTAGAACAGCCCTTAAGCCGGGAATTCAGCTAGGCCAGTAAGCTAGTAAGCCGAATCCAGACCACTAAGACTCACCATTAATAGGTCTAGTACCGGATTCAAAGGATCCGTATGACAAGCTAGAAGCGTACTATTTCCCTCGCTTGCATTAGACTTGTTGTATAATAGATCTAGGCCTTTAAGCTACCTTAGTTAAGTCTAATGCTGCACACGCGCATGGTTAGGCTTTGTGAGACTGCTGAAATGGAAGCTTTCAATTATACCTGGCTGTACTAGTCTAAACCTTTTATCCTAGTCATGAATCGCTCTACTCCGTAGCGTCCTGAGAATCCACTGCAGTCATTGTATGGGCTCATTCCTTAGCCTGCTTCTAAGTAGCCTTGAACCCACCCCCCAACACGCTCCTTACTCGATCCCTGATCCGTGCTTAAAAGTCGCCGAGATTTCAGCCACTAAACTCTCTGGACGGGCTGGATCATCAAGCTCCAACATCCACATTCCTTACGTGATTAGTGCAAAGCTTCTTTGGGAATACCGGGAACAGATACAGTAGTCTGGAGAATATAAAGCAACATTAATTGCAGTGATAGTTCTTATCAGTTTCATCCACAACCACCACACAACCATCAAATCACCAAACATTCAACTCCTCAAGTCTCATACCGAAACGCTTGTCTCCTCAGCTCAACATGAAATCTTTCGCAATCATCGTCACCGTGCTCCTTAGCAGTGCCCTTGCTGCTGAGGAGGCCGACAACCAAGAACGGGTGTTTCGACGTGGTGATAGAGTTGCCCTGCCTGACGGGTATGCGCACATCAAGAACCCTTTGCCTGAAGTCGTTGCAGCTGCTGCTTCCATATCTGCATTAGCGAATGGCGTCCGTCAAACCGATATTGTTGAAATCCAGTCAGCAACAGCCACGAGCTAGGCTGGCTCTATCGCTGGTGAAAAGGAAATACAACTCAATCTTTTCTGTTGGAGAGTTGGAGGTTCTAGACGATTCATTAACCTCGGCCGACATCACTTGACGGGTCGCAGCTTCGAAATGTGTTGGGTATAATATGCAGGTTGGGGTATTGAGCATGCATAAAGAGTCAATAGTTGGACAAGCCTAGGGACGAAAGAGACTATATATCATAGACGACCCATACTATTTTCCTACATCAATACAAACCCTGTCAAAATAACTACCATGAAGAAGAAGATGAGCAGTAACATTAAGATAAAGCGACAAGAGTTAGTAAAACCGCATCCCCACCTGGGCGTAACGAATTACAGTAGCCATGTTCACAACAGCTACCAGCCCAGCCCTGACCCGTTTCAATCCGTAGTACTACAGTTGCGCCCCATATTGGCCGCCGGGTGGTCCTCGCATTGGTTCTTGCTTACCTATTTGGGTCTGCCGTCTGCTCGAGCGAAGCCGACACCATGTTGACATGCGTAGTGAGTTCTCTGCTGTGCAAATGAGGTGCGTCCAAGAAGATTTGGGATGGTTCGACATCCTTGGTATCTGCTTGGATTCATCGATGAATAGCTTGGGACTCACGAGTTGCTCCAAGCTGCCCAAGGACATGTAGTCACTGAAACAGAGCGATCGACGCCTGAACAATCATATTTAGCATTCACGTGTACAATAATCAATTTCAAGATCTCCGAATAGACGAACTAGGGCTCCGAGCTGTTTCAAGTAAACACCTCATGTATTTGGACTAAGCTAGTTTATGATAATGTTGCACATTTGAGTTTTTCTTCTCGTTGTGCTACAAGTACATGGATTAAAGAGAGATAGGAGAGCTAAGAGAAAGTGTGACAGGCGAGCCCTTTAAGGTCACCCACTGGATGGGAGGCTCGGAGCCAACCACATCAGACGTGACGGATCCTCCAGAGGCAGAGGCAGAGCCGGCAGGAATAGTAACAGGAATGGGAACCGAGCAAGTATTTCCATCCGCGGTAATAGTGACAGACTTGATAGACTTACCATCGCTCGAGTAAGTATAGGACATCTCGGGATTACAATTGTCCAGAGTCTGGCGATCGAGGAAGTACTGAGCAATATCATCATGCTTCAGGGAAGTTATGGGCCATTTGGTTAGGCGCATTAGCTCTTGAGTCATTGTCTCAGTCCAAGACATGACCAGGGACATTTTCTTAGTCAGTGTACCAATAGTTATAGGGAGGACTGAGGTCTGATGCATGTTGGCCTGGTGGAACATGTAAGGGTCTGACATGAGCGCGAGCAGGTTGCGGACACTAGATGCCTTGGAAGAATCCAAGAGATCAAAGTAAGTCCCACTGCCAGCAGAGGTGGCAATCCACTCCTTAAGAGTACAGTCCATTGTGTTACAGTTGAAGTAGATTGCAGTGGAAAACCGAGGGACAATGGTTAGACCGTCATAGCCGTTGGCAGCAGTAGTGCTGATTAGGGGCCAGTAACTGTTTTTGGGGTTGCGGAGGATAGGACGGGTATTATCACCAACAACGTAGATGATTTTATTGTCCATCCAAGCCTGAATAGCGTCACCGTTATGAAGACCAGTGATGGCTGGAGGAATAAGTCCATGGGGGGACCAGCGGGTAGCCTGGTCGATTCCGGTCTGCGCAAACCACGCCTGGTTGAATTGGATCTCACGCTTTACATCGTGGTAAGTCGCGTTATTTAGACTTAGATGACTGAAGGTGTGAGAAACATGCGCAAATTGGTTGCGGTTGCTGGCGGTCCTAAACCAGGCGGCAAAGGCACCTAACTGGGAACAGGATGCGCTCCAGGAGTACTTCTCGTACCCAGTAGGCCAGATATCGTCGCCTGTGCCAAGCTGCTTCTGAAACTCAAGTGCGGTACCGTTGGGGGAATCGTAATAGACAGCATCTGCAGGGTTGCAGATGCTCTTGCTATCCGTCAGAGTAGAATTGATAATGTCACCATTGCCGTTGTGACCTAGCTCCAGCCAGAAGTCCGATCCATCAGGCAGACGGGACGCGAGGTCTTTCTGCCAGGTGACGTGGGCCTCAAGATCTGCAATCGTGATCTGAAAGTCTGCAGTGCCAGAAGGCCAGTAGAGCTCAGTGGCAATCTGAACATCGTCGATCTGACAGCTCAAGTGAATCTTGCGCTTCCCAAGGAAGGCACCACGGGTCATCCAGTGAATGTGGGCGTGCTGGAGGTAGCTGGAGGTCAGCGACCACGAGGGAGCCCAGCCAATGAACCAAACAAACTGCTCGCGGCCGTTGAAGTTGTTGATAACACCAGCAACAGACTCAGTAAGAAAGCCCGTGGCGGTACCGAACTTGGCAATCTGCTTGGTGGTTGAGGAGTCGGTGATGGTGGCAGGGACGTGCCACAGGCCTTTTGTGGATACTTCAGCTTTACTAAACAACTGTTAGATAAAGATCGGCGAGGAAAGGAATATTCATTGCTTACGCCTTGAGGTTTGCCGTAGGAAAATCGCTCACATCCGTGAAGCTGATGGTCTGGTCAAATCCTCCATCACAGCATCCACCACCGACAACGGCAGTACCAAACTTAGAACCAGGATATTCGTTAATGCGGACCATCCGAACATTGAAGGCAGTCTGATATGCGTAAAGAGTGGTCCACTGGTCCTCTGTTAAGCCACTGGCCCAGCCAGTGCTGTACTCGTATGCAATCGAATCCATGATGATGATGCCACCATAGTTTCCATGCGACGAGGACGAGTTCAGCTTAGGCAAGTCGATGCCAGCCTGGGGCACAATAAAGGTCTCATATGGGATACCGTAACCCAAGAGGCCAAGGCTTCCAGAAGAAGCAATGTCGCTGCTTGAGGCAATGATGAGAATAGTGCTATCGACGACAGCATTGCCAGGGCTGGAGCTCTGGCCTAAGCTGTCGGGGCCAGCGCTGGCACTGCTCTGGTCAGAGCCCGTAGACGAGCTGGCGGCGGAAGACGAGCTGGCGGCGGAAGACGAGCTGGCGGCGGAAGACGCGGTACTGCTCTGGTCAGAGCCGGTAGACGAGCCGGCGGCGGAAGAGGCAGCACTGGTCTGGCTGGAGCCTGTAGATGAACTGGCTGTGGAAGCGGTAGCACTGCTCTTGCCTGAGCTGGAGGCAGAAGAAGTACTAGCCGCGCCGGTCGAGCTGGTCGAGCTGGACACAACCGCGTTCTTGGTGACAGAGATGTTATCGATGTAAACCTCGGCAGAACCGGTGGTGCAAGAGACTACCAGCTTGAAGGTTCCCGAGGTAGCAGAAGGGGTAGCGGTCCCGTTCCAATTGGCCCAGGAAGTAACGGGAATATAAACAACCGGGAAATAAGTTGAGTTGCCAATGTTCTTGCCATCGAAGTAGCCCTGGATTCTGCAGTTGTTGGCCTTGGCGTTCCACAGGATATAGTAGCGAAGCGAGGCGGTGTATTTGGCACCAACAGTCAAGCTCTTGACTGTGGTGCTAATACTGCTGCTAGTAAGAGACGATCGTTTGCGATAAGAAGACATGTCCTTGTGTTTCCCGCCGTGCCGCTTGTGCACATTGTCGGGGGCAGCGTCAACGTCGCCAACCTTCAAGACAATAGCACCATTGGATTCGTGACAGTTCTCGTCGTAGCCGGCATCTTCGACATGCTCAACGGAACCCGAGGTGTTGAAACCGTCTAGGCCATGGATGAAGTCGCCATTTTGGATTTTGTTGGTGACAGTGCCTGTTGCGGCCCCGTCCACGCCAGTTCCAGTTGGCGTGCATTGTTTCGAGGCATCCCCAACGTTGACGATGCCGAGGGCGGCGATGGCGATGGCAAAATAACGCATCGCTGCGGACGGATTCCCGGGGAGGAGATAGACGAATAGAGCAGGGATGAGAGACCGATGGCGACTCGTACCAGGCCTCAAAGGCGGCTTAAATCAATAAACGAAATGGCGCGTATAAGGAGTTGGAAGGATAGAACGAATAAGGGGGAGATGCTCTCAGGAGGAAGTTGATGCAGACTCTCTTTGAACATGCCAGAAGCCGCCCATAGATATAGTTTGATGTTGGATGGGCGCCAGCAACCGAGCTTTCAGAGGCACACGCCAACGATGGGCTCGCTTGGACTATGACAGATGCGTGTCTGGCGGAAAGCCGTCGTGGGCCCAACTCGGTCATAGCCGAGCTTCTTTTTATCCACCTACCTCCCTGTCTCGTTCCAGGCCTTTCCCCATTACCCTATAGCTCAACCTGGTCGGACTCTTCTTCATCAAAATCATGATTATTCCAGCAGCAGTCGGCACGGGTGTTGGCCTATCGCACAGAACCCACACGACTCCAACTGTTTCAGCGGCGCAGCCATGTAGCGGACAAGCGGCATTCATCGTGTTCAGTATGGAAATGGTGTCACAGGAGAGCAACGGCGAAAACGACGGAGCATGTTGGAAGAGTGGATTCCGGAAAAGGCATGACTAGCTGTGCTTGAAAAATGCTACTCAGTGTTGAAAGCAGTGGTGGACACAAGAGAATCGAAATTCCGAAGGGCTGCAATGTAACGAGCCTTCTCACGATAGTTGTCGAGGGCCTACAAGATATCACGCTTGAATCCCGTGGTTGCGGTCTCATAATTTCTTCCTCTTCTTTGCCTAACCATGACTCCGACTTGAGAAGGTCGTTGGACGAATTCCGCTCCGGGTGGCGACTTGAACAGAGTTACCCGATTCCATCGACATCTCGACTCGGCGAAGTGAGGTAGCTAGCAAAGCCAAAAGGCCGCGAGATACGCAAGGAGTTACCGAACCCGGCAAAAATTTAGCCGTAATTAACTAGTCGACAGCCCTGCAGGTAGTGTAACTTTGAGACTCTAGTGAGATGCCGGCAAACCGGAAGTTGTTAGTCTTGCCATTCACAATAGATGCCGACGTAAGACTCGATCAACACTCTAATTACACTCTCGGCTCTCCCGTAGCAAGCACCAGGGTCAACAAGCCCATTTAGAAAGTTTCCCAACCGCCTGAGTCATGTTACCTCCAGTCTTCAGGCCTTGCCGTCTTGGGTAGCGCTATAAGAACAGGCGGCCCGCATTAAGACCGACGGCCGCCTTAGGAGTTAGGCCCGACGGTCGCAGCAAGACCGACGGCCGCATTAGGCATCGAAGTTAAGTTAGGATGATCGAAAGAAGACTACTTGTCTTGGCTGGATCATCGATAATTCCATGGCGTTAGCATTGCCCTTGATTGACCCCATTGTCGGGTCGGGTGGGGTAAGGACGTCCGTCTGCCAAGTTTCAAGTTATGGGGTGCTTTGTTTTTAATCTGGTTTCCACCAAATCTAACGCCCTCGACTGGAGAAGATGGAGAGTCACGAACGAGAGGTAGCAGTGAAATACTGCACTGCTGTAGATTGTGTAGATTGCCTAACTGACCAAACTTTTCCGCTTCGCAAATGCCGTTCGGATTCTGATTTCTTATCTTTAATTTCTGCTCAATGTCACAGGGTAGTCTTAATATCAATCCCAATCTTAGTCAATTGTAGATACCTCCTTGGCCGTTGTACGCCGCAACATTCCAAACAACCATTCCATGACGGTCTCATTATTATTGCATTCCATATCAACTTGACAAAAGATTATCCAACCAATGAAAGGCAACAAATGACTAGAAACAGAATATGACTCATGAACCTTCGAGGTGGCGTCAACATGATAGAACCTCTCACGACTGCACCGGCGTCTGGGACCCCTGCGACTTGGAGACGAAGTTCCACAAGTCCGCAGCGCACTGAGTGATGCTCTCCGTAGTTTTCCAACCGAGCTCCGTGGTCGCTCGCTGGTTGGCTGCTACACATGACCCGACATCTCCCTCCCTCCTTGGGGCCATGTTGACGGGGATCGACTGCCCAGAAGCGGCCTCAAGACTGTCCACCGCTTCTCTGACAGTGGTCCCGTTCCCAGTACCCAGGTTGAAGGTGCGGAACGGCACGTCGATGGAGGCGCCCAACGCAGCAATGTGCCCTCTGGCAAGATCGGACACGTGGATGAAGTCGCGGATAGCAGTACCATCGCGCGTGTCCCAGTCGGACCCAAAAATGTCTAGTTGCTGGCGTTGTCCCGTTAAGACTTGAGTAATGACAGGGAAGAGATTCGTGGGAACACCCTTGGGATCCTCGCCAAGAAGCCCAGATGCATCGCATCCAATTGGGTTAAAATAACGAAGGGCAACAATGTTCCAGGCTGGATCTGAATGGGCAATATCAGCTAGGATAGCCTCACAGAAGTATTTGGATCGAGCGTATGGGCTTAGAAGCCCAGTAGCCTGGGGCATCCTTGTTTGTTCCTGGCCGTTGTCATCGATGAACGTCTCAGGATGGTGGACAAGATCCTCCTCCTTAAGAGGGTGCCCCTCATCCGCCTTAGTCCCATAAACTGTAGCAGAAGATGAGAAGACAAAATTTCGGATGTTATGCTGGCCAAGAAGCGAGACCAGATCCACGAGACCAGAAACATTGTTGCGGTAGTATTCGATAGGTCTCTCAATAGAGTCTGTAACTGACTTAAAAGCAGCAAAGTGGATGACACCAGCGATTCGGGATTGGTGTATAAGTCCAGAAGACTCGCCAGGAGATGAAGGAGTAGTCGCAATAAGGTCAGAATATGACTCTAGTAGGAAGTGCATTGACTTGCTACGGTAGTCGACCTTGTGGAAGTAAAGAGCAGGCATAGATCCGCCTATCTCTTTGTAGTAGATCTCAGCAAGCTTCCTTACACGGGTGAAGACACTGTGAAAGCTGTTGCTAATGTCATCAACAATGATGACATTGTAACCGGCCTTGAGGAGCTCAAGAGAGGTGTGAGATCCAATGTAACCAAGACCGCCAGTAACGAGGATGAAGTTCCGGTCGGGACCTTGTGATCTCACTCTGGGAGCATGGCCATTGTTGAATTCGGCATCATGAGTGGTTGCGGCGGACGAGCCTGAGAGCGAGGCGGACGAGGACGAAGACGAAATTGATGAGCGGGTGTTAGACTCCATCGTGTACGTGGTGCTTCGTAGTACAACGGAAGTATTGTAGTGGTGCGAGCTCACAGTAGAAGAAGAATGAGGTGAGTATTGTGTTTCTTAAAAGAGAGAGGTAAGTGGTAGCGTTTCTTAGATTGAGCGGTTCGTCGTCCAGATCATATATTCGCCAGAGCCCACTACTTGTCGCTCCAAATATGGTTGGGATTGCCACTTATTCTCGTTTGGGCGGCCGGGTCACCAACTACAAACTCTGACAGGGCCACATCTAGAACCTAGGCAGCGCCGTAACTCTGGCTCATGTCTGCGATGTGATAGTATGATTCATAATCCTGATAGGCCGTCTATCTAGACTATTTCCTATTGTGACGCTGGGCAGTGAATTATTAGGTTCCCGAGCTAAACTAAGACCACAGTGGCCACGGACTAGGCCCTGGCATAAATATTCAGGTGGTGAATCCGTGGACAGTGTCCCCAGCTCTTGGGGAAGGCTTGAAAAGGTCTGCTAGATGCTTGAGCGGCCAAGCTACCCAGCTGATCAGGCATAACCTTGACACATGGTGCGAACAGTGCTCTTAGTCTGTTGCGGCGTTAACTCAGCTTGATGCCTAGGACCGAATAGGGATTCATTCACCTCGATCGTCCGACTAACTCGCCTAATGTGGCCGAGATGCACTCCGGACACAAGGCGATGCAGGGACAGTGCCATTATACAGACTTTGCTTGTCGCGGATAGCCGGGACTGTCGCGTTCCCGTCAGTCAACCACGTCCACAGCTCAATTCACTAATAAAGTATCTGGAGCCGGAGATTCTACGCTGTCCGGAGAACAACCAAGGTCGATGGTGACCGCGTGGGTATTGTGTAGCTAACTAAGTTAGGAAAAGGGACGAGATCTTGAGTTCCGAGGGGGATCACCGATGTCGCTGAATGCCTAGCAACTAAGGCGGAGTTGTGGACGGACCTGACATGTGGTCCCGCCAACAAAGCTACATATGTGGAGGTCTCCCCGCCATTGGACGCTCCGTTCTGCCGATCCATCGGAGCCGGACCTGCCGGAGCCCGGACCGTCATGGAACTCGATACCTAGGCCGGCCCTCTTTGCTATGCCGAGAGCGTTAGAAGCATCTCTAGAGCAACCCGCTACGGCGCACCGCCTCCACAAACCCCGATCCGGACATCTAGACTAGCTTCCGGTGGCATCCTTTGGAATGCAGCCCGCACAGCTCACCCCCGGCCAGTCGTTCTAGGCATGCTTGAGCTTGGCCTCTCCAAATTTCACCGTCCCCATTTGGCGTCTTTTTGTGAATCATCCTAGCTGTTGTAGTCGGGCAGCTTGACGTGTGGATTTGGCCTCCGGCATGCTGTTGCCCCCTGGAGACCTGCATTCCGCCAAGTCGTTGTTGCATTCGATTGCGCAGCTGTGTGAGACATTCCCAAGCCGTGTGTCCCCCCCTACGAGAGTTTGGTCTCAAACTCCCATTTTCTTGTCGCCTTTTGTTCATCGTATCGCCCGCTACACCACTGGTTGTTCCTCTCGCCATCGACGTTGAATCAGGTCGCATCTCATGGTTCTCATCCACGATGGCTTCGTTCTTCCAACCTGGCAAGGATGACCCAACCGCAGATGCATGTGGTCCTTCTCGATTTGAAGTCTACTGCAACAGTGCACTCGCCTCGGACCGTCTGTTCAGCCATGTGTTCCAAGTGGTGAACTTCACTTTTGGCGTAACGGCTACTCTTCTTCCACCGCTTCTGTATTTCGTCTACGTTGCAATCGAGTCATGCAAGGCAAAAAGGAAAAGAAGAGGAGTTTCAAGGCAAGTCCACATCCTAGGCCCCAACTTCCATTCACGCTCAGCTTACTTACCCCCGTGATAGCCAACCCAGAGAGGCTCCCAGTTCAACTGGAGCATCGGCCGACGACGAAACTCCTCTGCACTCATTCAGATCGACGAAATCATTCACTTTCATCGCCGAGCCCGAATTGAAACACAGCGACCGGTCTTATGACTTCGTCATTCTACCTCTGTCATTGGCAGGCAACATTGCGAGTGAAGATGGAAATTCGCGCTCGTCAGTCTCCACCTCCACGACGCTCGTGACCAAGTCCAGGGTTGCCAGTCTTGCCGTCGATTCTTTAAACTCGGATGCCCTTGAGAAATATGAAATTGAGGCGACGGCCAACTTCCTCGCCAAGGCGTGCCAGGAAAACAATCTGACTGGATTCGTTCTTCACATTTCCGCGGGTGGTAAGGCCAAGCAGACGAATAGACTACTCAAAATCCTGCATCAGAAACGAATCCCTGTTCTTATTTCGTGCAGCCACGATTCTGAGGCTCTTGATTCGATTTCTCTTGCCTATTCCTCTGGCCTCGTCCTCGAAAATGCATTAATTTTGCCAAACGGAGAGAGACGGGATTACTTCAAGGCCCAACGACTTCGTCGCATCCTGGGAAGGTGTTTTGAGCAGCGGGAAGAGAGGTCTAGTTTCTTCATTGGTTTCCTAGACCGATGGGAGAAACAACCACATCCTGCTACTATCCGTCGTGCTGTCAAGCTGGCCGAACACTTCAGTTCCGTCTTTGAGCATGGCCCTCTTGACCCCCATATGAAACTCAAGGCATCTCTTGTAGATGGCTCAGAGACGCTCAGTTGCTTTGAGTATCTTCGCCGCTCAGAAACAATCCAGGTGTGATTTTATTTTTTGGTCCTACTTTCTAAGCAAATAACCTTACAAAATTATCTAGCTTCAGAAATCATGGGTCTCGGAGAAGAGGAAGGTTTGGATCTCCGATGGATCTTCCTCCCCGGAAATTGCCCCCTTGCCTCTGAAAGATCTAGATGCTATTATTCCTCACACATCCGAACTTCTGGCACATTATGATCTCCCTCCTGCCTTTGAAGCAATCAGGAACGAGGTGCCCCCGGTCCATCGAGCTGCCGACTATATCCATTTGGCACCTCCTCGAGACAGCTTCTGGGACTCTTCTATCGGCGAAAAGACACTCTCACATCTGGGGTGCTTTCCAATCACGTCTGAGCCTGATGCGAAGCATTACCAGGCCATCATAGATACCCAGGATCACCTGAGGGAACTCAACATGCTGCACGCCGTCGAAGGGACCGAAGAACAACAGTTGATAAAAGCCCTAACACCCCTAGCTCAGGGTTGGGAGGACGACTTCGCGGTCCACAAACTCATCAAAGCAATCGTTGATCGCCAAGTTCGCGTCTTCAAGGGAATGGATACTGGATTCGCCGTTCAGGACAGTGATGCGCATTTCTGGGGTGTATCAAAGACTCGGGAGGGTCCTAATGAGACGTGTGTTGACATTTACATCTCACAAAAAGCACCCAGCAATGCAGCCACAGTCCTCCACACCTGGCTTGCTCATAACCAAGTTCCTCGTGAGCAACGTTATGAACAAGAGCTTCAGCTAGAGCTGTCCCACAGTCAGACTGCTAAAGTCGACATCCCCTTGAGCATTCGAGCCTCGATTGAGCGAGGTACATACTCGGAAGTTCTTAGTCTCCTCTATAAGCTTCGTGTTTCTGGAATGAACCATACTATGGGCGATGCCATCAAAAAGCACTGTTGGTCTATGCTTATTGAGGATACCAGCAATGCTTCTTGGAACCTAACCAACGCAGAGTCGGCCATTGACGATATGAGAAGCATCCAAGACATTCTCCAAATGCGACTTACGCATTATGTACGACGAAGCGCCATCCAGCTTCCCAATTTGGACAATCTTGTCACCTTGCATCAGCTTTTAAGTGAAAAAGTTCTGAACGCCCTTTTCTTTGGACAGCGAGACACCCTTAATGGATTGATCCAGGTCCTACTCCACGCCTACGACCCTTGGGAATCATGGTCCAATTGTGAATACATCGACATAAATGCCGAGCTCTATTCTCTCATCTTATTTACTATTCTTCGGAGGGCCGCTTTCGAGGAGGTTTACCACGAATCCACGGACCGTTGCCCCATCTTTGTCTCACAGCCTGATCAAGCCGCCGTCTTCTCGGAGCTTTGGATTTTCGGGTCGCAATGTGAGACATATTTCGGCTTACTTCCTCGTCATCTTGGCAGCGCCATTTACAACCGACATCGTTCGTTCCTCGGCGAGCGTCCCCCAGTGGCAGCAGACCGAATAAACGATGAGATCATGACTATGTACTTCGCTCCTCAAGTCGCGCCCGGTCCTAAGGATGGTGACGATGAAGCTCCCGGGTCTCCAGGAACAAGGCGCACGCTGCATGAAAGGCTCTCGTTGTGGCAGAAGCACTTCGCTGAAGGTAGTGCCATGACCATCTTTTTTCTACCTGCAGTTGTCGACCTTACCCTACTTACTTTTGTGGGACGTGGGTTTTTCATGACTGCATTTATGGACTACAGAGCTATCGACACTGCTGGCTATGCTCTGCTTGTTTCCCTCCTGCTAACTGCTGGAGTAACTGGCTGGGTCGGTAGCACAGGTAATTACTACCTTGCTCACTATGCCTATGACAATATGGTATATTTCCAGGTCCAGCGGCTGTCCGGTGGGTTCATTCTTACAGTCCTCATTTCCATCGTAGGCCTCATTGTTTTCGCCTTGCAATATTCTGTTGCTATTGGCTTTGTCTTCGTGGCCTATACAGTCTGTCTTTCAACCCATTTTAATCTCCTGGGGATTATGAGTGCTATGCACCAACATGGAAGCCCCATCGCCTCCGGCCGCCGCGTGTTTCTTCAGAATATACCAATTCTCTTCATATCCCCCATCATTACGTCATTCGTCAACGGCCATGATCTCGAGATTTATATCCCAGTCATGTATATCTATCTCTTTGTCTTGTTATATCGCTACCGCCAACTTTGCCGCAGGTGGTCCAATTGGATGGACAACATTTCTCAGTTTTCACACAAGGACATCCTCAACTGGCACGCCAAAAGAACAGATATCGACACCAACGCTGAAAGATCGAACGAGAACGAGGCCTTAGCCCTGGAGACCTTCAATATGACTCTGGAGTCATTCCAACGCCATACAAAAGGCGCTCGCTCTCTTGGCGTCTTCGCAGACCCCTTTGTGGCTCGCGTCGCAAAGTCAATACCATACATCGACTGGCTCTTCAAGAAGACGAACCCCGCTGGTGACCATCCATCGCTGTTCAGTACTGCGTGGTTCACCCAGCTCAACGAAGCAAAGAATCAGCAACGTGGGTTAGTCCGCGGCCTTAAGGATCACAATGTCTTTACTCTGTTCCGCATGGCCCGATACGATATTGGCCAGACCCTAGCGTTGTTCTTATTAGCTCTCATGGACCGCTGGGTCGCGCTTGTATGGAGTGCAGCTGGACCCTACCCCAGCATGTACAGCGATGCTAGAGCCCGTTATGGTATCTGTATGTCTCTTGGCTACTTTTGCATGGCTGCAATGCTCCTTGACTCAACGCTATTCAAGTATTGGGGTCTGAAAGAGCAAATCTCGCCAGAGAAACTGCGGGACTTGGAGCACTCCCAGGCAATCACTCGAGACTTTGAGGCATTTCGGCATAAAAGTATGCTTAGGGCATTGACAGACATCCTAGGAAAGCTTTTTGTCGTCTTTGGTATCACAACGCTGCTACTCTGGGCCTTGGTTGACAGCTGGGAAACGACAATTCTCTATTACCTCTACTCGTTGGGTTACACTAGCGCCATCATCTTCCAGTTCAACCGCTGCTTTACCACCGATGTCACGGCCTACATTGCCATTCTCTACTATTCTGCGACCATAGGCTTCATCGTTGGTTGCGTGCTCCATGCCCTCCCCAGCACCTCTCAATTCGTCTACATCGATGTCATTGCGCAAAACACATGTACCGTCCTTGCGGCACTTGGCACAACCTTTTGGAGCTGGAAAGATTGGTCTGGATATTTCTCTGCTCGCTCCGTGTCTGTGTTTGGGTCTCGCGATGAACAGCTCCAAGTTCATGTTCAGCGCAGGTACAGTGCTGAGCAGTCCATTCATTCGGAGGGCCCGACACCGTCTACCATCAAGAGTCTCTCTGGCGTCAAGCTATCGCATGGTGATGGGAAGCCGGCATCTACACGAGTCACAGACCATCTTCTCCTCTCTGCGGGAGAACCCAATTACACGACTCGTCGCACACCCTGGGCGCAAAAGCTTGTGAGTACCACAAAGGAGATGTGGGTTGAAAAGAAGATCAAAGTCACAATAGTCAGTCGAGAGAGCTTTTGGCACGCTGGCTTGAGCGACAGCTGTTCATTTAGCGTACAGAAGGGCGCTGCCCTCCATGTGACAGTTGGATTTATGGGAGAGGCCCAGCTATCACTGCCTACTTGGCAGCCATTGCTAGCCATCATTATCAGCGAGGCTATATTTTATCATGTGGCTCGTTCCCAATTCTACCTTTCCCACAGCCGCGCGCTTCGGGCAGAACACTTCCTTCACAGCACAACGTCTCTTTCCAAGCGGCTCGAGTTTGAGTTACAATTTGAGCGCCCACAATATCTCACTCGTATTTCTCTTAAGACCGAGATGGACATCATAAGACATATCTGCCTGGACTTTGATGTGGATTTGAAGTGGGAGACGGCGCCTCAGTCTGTCCGCGAAAGCATTCTGCGTCGCATTGCTGGAGACCCGATCAGGTTGACCTTTGAGTTCACCCAATGGGCTGCTGGATCCAAGGTCGACCTGGACACACAGGACTTCTATGTCAACATCGCCCTACAAGTCTACCAGAAATGCCAAGAAAGACTCGCTCTGGCCGCAAAATTCCCGGGGCAAATGAGTCTACCTCAGCCTCCCGCCCAGCTAAGACCCGTCACTATCGACCGTACTCACAAGCCTCTCAGCTTTCTCAATAGGCTTTGGAGCAAGACAGTCTCGATACCCTTCGTTTCTGTCAAGTGGATTGCATTTGTTTCTAGTGGAGCACCCAACATCGAGCGAGAGCTTGTGTATTGCCTTGAAAAGGTCCCATTACGAGGCACTTTGGTTTGGATCATCCTGGGTATCTGGAACATTTGTCGCCTCGTCAAAGACCTCTGGGTGTACTGGATTCTAATTCACCACCGGCCTGCCCTCGTCTACATCAGTCGGCTAGCTCAAAAGGTGCTCGTCGGAAGATTATCAAGAACTCCATCGTCGTCGAGAAACCACGAGAGACAATCACCGGTTTTGCTTCGGTCGACGAGAACAAGAGGATGTCTTTGACCGTGTATAACGGATCTCTCAAAGAGGCGCCACCTCCCGAGACAAAATCGCTCTTCGTCGACAGATACGATGAGAAACTGCGTCTCAGTAGTCGAGAGGACACCAACGGCGACATTTGCACATATCAATACGGCAATACTTCTCGCTGGCCGTGTACGAAAGTCATCTCCAGGGAAGATTATCGGAGTGTTGGCACCTACGACCATTTTGGCCGTGTAGTGCAAGGCACCTGCACGGTAGGAGACAATGATTTTGTGTTCGAATACCACTTCAAATCCGTGCCTAAGGGCAACACCGACCTCCTCCGCGCCGACTATAGGCTCAGTGCTCCCGACTCTCTGGACGTGCTCTCAGTGTTCTGGGGTAAGCCTGTGGATATTGACATCTATGATTGGGTGCCTTCCAAGAACATTGGTCGCATCATCAGGAAGATCAGCAACAAGACATACACTAGCGAGTATGAGTATCTCCACCGACGTGACCCCACAATCACGACATACGTACAAGAAGAGGAAAAGGGTCCTAAGACGGTCATTCTCAAGGCACCAGAGGTGTTCCCTCGGGAGTCAGACTTCCTCGCCCTCCCAAGCAACCTATCCTTCGACTTGGACAACCTGCTCATCCACCACAACATCAAGCAAATCCGACGCATGAAGCAGTATGCCAGCGCGACATCCACCCGTCTCTCATTTCTGAATCCCATGTCATGGATTGTCCTGCGAAGTCAACGCCAATATTCCTCTGTGCCAACCTGGCGACTTCGGACGGAGCTTTGGAGCCACTGGTTGAAGGGTGCCTCTCTCGACGCGGTGACGACTTGCTGGATGGACGAGCTCATTCTCCGCGAGGAACGCCTACTTCGGCCATATTGGCGTGCGCGAGATAGTGGGCGTCTTGAAGCTGCTCGCGCCGCCTTGGATGCGAATATCGATCAGATCGTAGCTGCCATCGATATCGACACAGACGTCTCTGAGGTTAGTCTGCTCACAATCAAGACAGCTGACCTGTATGCAATGGGGCTCAGCAACGATGCTACAGAAGTCACTGCACGACCTCAAGACTGCTTCAATGATACCAATAACCGAATTTCTGTTGTCTTTAACGATATTGGGTGTTGGCCAGTGGCACCCGGTGGTGTGTCCAACTGCCGTCGCGACCTAGTCAATGGGCATAAGACTATCCGCAACCATGTTTTATCTGAGTGCGCCAACGACTATGGAATCCCCCGCTTTCAGATCGAGAAGAGTGTACAGTCGCTCAAGCTCCTGCCGCTTTGGGGCATTGATGGTGGAACTGCTAACCATGGTCTCATTGACAACTTGCTTGAGTCAGTGGTCGATGAGAAGGTCACTAATACCGATGTTCAACGAGATATTGTCGGCATTTTCATCCCACTTATGATGGAATTTGTCAAAGGTGCCCGAACAAAGCGTCTTAACCGACAAGACCTCATCAAGTATAGCAATGTCATTCTATCTATGGCTAAGTATTATGAGCAGAAGGACTATACCTGCACATGGCAGTCTACCCAGCTTGAGGACGCTTGGGTAGTGGCCTGGCTTACTCACTACAATGATCCCAACATTGCCAACCCGACGGATTGCCTTGAACTTGAACGACCTTCAATGAATGATTTCCGAATTGCGTTGGGTATTTTCCGGGCATATTTCTTCATCTTTGCTGTCAAAATCCCTGATGAGTGCCCCCTCGTCTTCCAGAGCACCCATCACGGTATTAGCAGCTTGTTTGGACTGGTTCTTAAATACCGTCGTGGCGCCAACTTTGGGATCTGGGACCATGCTATTCTCTGGCGAGAGTGTTGCCTAAATATCAGTGCTGCACAATGTGAGCTTCCACTGTCTGTCCAATATATGCTGCTTGCTAGCATTGGTCTGGCTACTCGACTTGCCTACTTTACCGCCGATGTCATCACTCCTTGCGCTTCGCTATTCAACCCGTAAGTAAACCCGCTCCTCAGACTTGCAAAATTCTCACCATTATATTCAGGACATGGGAGATCGAGATTGGTACAGATAAGGGTACTGCTGGCAACCGAAACCTTTTCAAACGCAAGATTGACCCCATTGTCAATGGCATCAGCAACATGGAGCTGTTCAACCCTGTTGATAAGATTCGAACTGACAAGCCGACTGTTATTATGCTATCTAACGTCCAAGTTATCAAGGGCGTCAAGGCAGCAATTCAAGCAGCTGAGATTATCATCAACCGTTTCAAATTCATCGACTATCAGCTTATCATATATGGTGCCAAGGACCGCCAGCCAGCATATGCATTAGAGATGGAGAATTTTATTGTCAACAACAACCTCTCAGGTAAGGTGATCCTAGCTGGCTTTGGTAACCCTATGGATATCCTGAAAGATGCTTGGCTATTTATGAATTCCTCTATATCTGAGGGTCTTCCCCTCGCCATTGGCGAGGCAGCCCTTGCAGGTGTACCTATTGTAGCCACCGAGGTCGGCGCGACAGCATTGGTCTTGACGGATCCCAACAATCCAGATCAGCGTTATGGAGAGGTTGTCCCACCCAACGATCCTCTCGCCTTGGCCCGCGCTCAGATCAGCATTCTGAGCATGGTTGGGCCGTGGACCAAGTTTACCGACGAGGCCGAACAGAAGACGCCCATCTCTCTTCCCGATGAGATCACACCTAGTGACGTTGAGTGGCTTACGAAGCGCTTCTATGAGAAGGCCGAATATCGTCGCCAGCTCGGCATGCTATCGCGGCAGGTCGTGCTACACAGTTTTCACGGCACCCGTTACCTTCGCGAGCATGAACAGATGTTCTGGGTGCAATGGCATCAAAGCAAGATGAAAACAGATCAGATGCTCCAAGCTCAGGCCCAAAACCGTTTCAAGTTTGGAACTCCAGCGCCGCTTCGGTATTCAGAAGGCGACAAGCAAGAAATGGACAATGGTTCGCCAGAAGATGCGATGTTGCACCCGACCATGCTCGAACAGTGGCAGCAGCCCAATAGAAATAGCGCGAGAAGGTCTCTGTCGAGAAAGAGTAGGATATACAAGAAACAACGACCCTGGACTATGAGCTTCGTCTGAAGAGACGGAAGTGGTATGTTGCATCTGATAGAAGGGTGCGTTGAGATGTGAATGGAACCTCTTGTTTATATATCTAGTAGAGCGCTTATAGCAGCTCCTATACACAAATTTGCCCATTGTTATCCTTGAGATATAGGACTTGATAGTCTTTAGAATGAATCCAATGAATACAGGCTATTATGGTAAGGTATGGCTATTTCCCATCCGCGGTTCCGCAAGTCTAAAAGTCATGTGGAGGTGTATGTTCCATATGGTCATTCTCGGTCGTCCCAACGACGTGGTACTGCAGAGCAGTGGGCAAGATTACTTTGGAATAGGTACAATAGGACTGTCTCAGGAAAGTTGACTAACGAAGCCGATGCATTCCTTCTTTGCATCTTTCCCATGGCACTCATAGACCTTGAGTTGAAGCATTGATCAGAAACCTGAAGCTCTCAACCAGTTTGGTTCCTTACTTCAACGATGAACATCGACTTCAAGAAGGCAATATCCGGAGCAGGTGAACAGTGGCTTCACAATAGTGTCGCAATGAAACAAGTGAGGAATAGAAGAACGGATATTGAGGTTGAGCTTCGGGATGCGGCTGGCAAACTTGTTGCACCCGCGTCTCAGGTTGGCTTTGTTATAAATTCAGGTCACAACAAGCCCCGACGACAAAGGTCCTAGAAGGAGAGGCAGGAAGTAGCACTAGTTCAAAGTTAAAAGATGCTAAGCTGTAGAACATAATGGAGAGAACCGGAGTCCTTAAAGTAGGCACAGCTAATTGCAGCGGCGCCTGCTAGCATTAAACACCAGGCGCGCGAAGTCGCTAACACACTGCGCTTTTTACATAATTGTACAGCTACTTTCTACATAAGTATGCAGCTAACCACCATTATAAATGCCAGCTGTAGTTGAAATGACCATAATCCTATAGTTGAACCTCCTGAATCATGATCAGCTAAATCAGCCAGTGGGTTATCAAGAGACTTGCACTCAAAGTCTCTGGGTATATTAGAACCAAATATTTTCTTCAACGCATTACAGTCGAAGTATCTAGACTGATCGTGAATTGTTAAACGGTCGGGACTTATACTGTTGCGTTTGAAGAAAGAATCGCTGAGAAAGCGTGAGTGGATAGCGCTGGGATCTTCGCTGGTGGACGCTTGGAGGGAGGTCTTAGACTTAGACTCAACAACATTGGGCTGCATCCCCCTTTATCAGACTGGCGGAGGAGAGCAGCAAGTTTCTTTTCTTTAAAAACGCAGATCATCTAGCTAGTCGGTTCTAAGCGATCAGCGCGGGGCGGGCCGGTCTAGTTTGCGGAGCAAGCGACACACTTTCAGCTCCCACCGCTGCAACCCTCCGAGTCACCTCACAGCTCCCCTCTCACACCAACCGCATAAGCCAGAGCATTTCTCGTGATCATGTTTGCCCCAAAAGAGCCAGATGCCTCTGCTTGGCTTTATTCTCATTCACTTGCCGTCAACTGGGTCGGCCGCCATGCGAGCCTCTGCCTCTAATGCTCGTCTTTTAAGACTATTCGGCCGGTTGCGATCAGCAAGCAGGCATACTACAGGATCAGCTCCTTCTCCTGGGGGCACTGTCCTTGTTTCGGTGCAGTGGACGTCGACCGCTAGAGTATAGGGAACATAACTGATGTTGTCGAGGTTGTACTTGGCCTCGAGGGCCTCACGATGTCTCCTCAAGCCAGCACCATACAGATCATCGTGCTCCATGGTAACTTGATGGTGATTCTAACGGCGGAGGGATGCTCAGAGACTGAGATCCAGGAAGTTAATTTGGAAGTTTAGTAATGTAATTTTGGGATAAGATACTAATCGAGGAAATAAAATGTCAGAAAGCCTAAGAATAATTTGTATCACTACAACTGATGTTCAATACCAATCTATTATAAACTGTGCTACTAGTTTAAGAACCCAATTTCCCTCCAAATGTGAATATACTTCCTAACTATCTCCTCACTTACTGGCCCTACAGCTGAAAGGGTTTCCGAATGCTCAAGAGTCTTTTTCACGTCAAGAACGAGCCCACCACAAGACATCCGAAGGTAGTTCTTGTCCAAGAATCCCAATAGCGTAGCAGCTGGGTTATCTCGTTTCGGTGCTGCTCGCACGCGCTCGACCCACTCCTCGAAAGGGATGAGGTCTGAGATGTTAAGGGCTTCTGCTAAGATCTCGTTCATCATACGCCACGACTGCCCGACTGGGTTTTCAATGTGGTAAAAGGCGTATGGGGTGCGATCAGAAAGAACCAGGTCTGACAAGGTGGCGGCTATGTCGTTAACCGGAGTCCAATACACCGTCCCGTCAACGTTTGGCAAGGCCTTTAAGGTCTGCGACGATTTGATCAGAAACCCGAAATGTTCCATTGGATTCCAGTACCCGCTGGTCTTGGAGCCAGCTATTTGTCCTAGACGGACAGTCATGGTACGGAAGCGCTCAGGATACTTGTGTAGAGTCGCGTCGAGCATTCTCTCACATCCCCATTTTGCCTCGCTGTAGCCATTCGGTAGCACTGAGTCGATGTCGACCCTCTCCTCAGGTACCATGGTCCTCTCCTCGGCATTGGCAAGGCCGTGGTGGCCGACAACACCAACAGAAGACACCATCTGGAAGCTGAACTTGCAGCACTCTGGACGCCGAGACGCGACATGGCAAGCAAAATCGATCAGATTGCGCATGACCTGAAACTGAGACTCAAAGCCGGCCAAGGGGCGCTTCGCACTCATTGGCCACGCGTTGTGTACCAGGTGAGTGACTGAGCTCACGAGTTCATCATATTCGCTCCTCGAAAGCCCAAACATCGGCTTCGAGCTATCCGTCTGCAACACGAGCAGCTTGGGTTTGAGGGCATCGGGAAATCGAATACCCTTCTCCCTCATGGCTTTCTGCTGTCGGGTGTAGGGTTCCACTTTGTTCTCACGGTTAAGGCAGACGACTCTTTTCACGTCTGGAAGCTGCGCGAGATGGTAGACCAGGTGGCCACCCAGACTTCCCGACGCCCCTGTAACCAAGACAACTTTCTCGTCGTCACTCGGCGTGGTAGAAGAAGGTGAAGAAGTGGGCTTGGAGAATCCAGCCGTGTAGTTGCGAACGTAATCGTCAACTGCCATCTTGCGAGCTGCAAGGGCGGCCAGTTCGCTTGCATCAAGCTGCAAAGTTTTGGTTCCCTTGGTTGAGTCTTTTGCTGTTTCAAGGGCGAGAGCCGAAACTAGCTCCCTTTCCGCCAGGGACTGTGTGGTGTCGCCTTCGTCTGTGCCTCCCAGCCACTGCTTCAAGTCTGCTACGGTTGGACACTCAAGAAACAGAGACTCGTGCTGAATGTCAAGCTCGAGCTCATCTCGGAGCCGACTCACGATGACCAGGGAGAGTAGGGAGTCCACGCCAGAATCCGCAAAATTGGTGTCGTCGGTGAGTTCGCTTGGTGAGATTCCACTTTCCTCTGCGATAATCTGGAGAGCACGCTGGAAGTCGAATTTGATGTCTTGGAGCTTCTCGTCCGTCTGAGGCGTGGTGATGCCTGTTCCACTGGTCGTGAGGGAGGTCGAACCATCGTCACTGGACCTTGAAATCGAGGCTCCGGCCATGGTAACCCCGGACTCTCGCAGGAACGTTTTCAGATCGCCGACTGAGGGGTACTCGAAAAAGAATGCGTTGAACTCCATGTCCATGTCAAGTTCCTCCTTGAAACGAGCTGAGATGCTGAGACCCAGAAGCGAATCGATTCCAACATCGGCGAAAATAGTACCGTCGGTCAAGTCGGCGACCGCAAGACCGCTCTCCTCGGCAATGATTGACAATGCCTTTGTAGTCTTGGATGCACCAGACTCTCCCGTCATGGAGGGCAGCATGTGGGGAGTACTGGGCAAATGAGAAAGTGCCGTGAGAGAATTCGGTTTCTCTTGCGTTGGTTGCTGCCTCCGCGTCTTTCCACTTTCGAGTGATAGAATGACCTTCAACACTCGGCGTGGTACGCCTTGAATCTGGCCGCCAAAGTCAGTATGCCCTGATGGAGTATGAAGGGGCTAAAGGACAAACCGCAATCTGCCCAAAATAGGCGACAACTCGCTCGCCATCAAACACAACAACATCGCCATGCCACAGCTTATCCTCCCCTTCTTCCATGCGTGTGTATGTGGTATAGCGCTTCTCAAAGTCCATCGGCTCAAACATTTGAAACGAACCCCATCCGTGGTTCATAAATACTTGGACATCCAGGTCCGTGCTGTCATTGCAGTTCATGGTGAATCCACAAGATTGTGTCAGGGAATCGATGATGGCTGGATGGGTGTGGAAGTTGCCGCCCCGTACCACACTCCCAAAGCTGAGACTGCTTGAGGCCTCTAGCGTGTTGCTGTTGAGGACGATTTCGTCAATGGCCCGGTAGTTTTCGTGGAACCGAGCCAAAGGTCGGATAGCACGATAAACCATAGGACGGTTGAAACGAGCTGTGGTTTCCTTGGCGATTCCGTCCCGAAGAGCTTGTAGCTTTTCCTTGACGCTGGCCGACCTTTCCTGCAACACTTGTTGAAGACTTCGGTCCTTGAAGCGGACAACGCATCTCGAGTGCTCCTGGAGGTTCTTTTTGCTCTGTTTTCCAGTTAGACCGCTATAGAAGAGAGGAATTGAAGAGTTGTCAGAGAATACGTACATCAAACGACATGAACTTGATCATTGCTGTTTGAGCCGGCCAATCAACTTCAGCGTGTGCTTGAAGGAGTTGCTGGATGGCACCATTCTGAAGAATTAGGGCCTTTGAAATTGACATGTCTGACACGTCTACAAGATTCTCCTGCTGGTTTGGGCGGTATCGCTGGAGAAGGTAGGTGCCCAGGGTTAGTGCGATGTCTGCGTAGACTGATGGAGTGCAGAGCGGAATTCCATCGACCTCGTGTCCTTGTACCAGCGGACTCAGATCTTCTCGTGCGATGTCTGCCTCGACGATTACATGAACCTTTTGGGAATCGCCTGTCTCTTCAATGACCCTGTGGATGGTTGTGCTCTCGATGCTGGGAGCGTTGTTGATCACAGGAGCATCCCCTTTCCGCAGCGACCAGTCGTTGACGTACTGCATCCAGTATTCTTTCAAGTCCCAGCTGTACGCCGGGAGTGGGATCACCACATGCGAGTCCTTGAAGTCGCGATGGTATTCTGCCCAACGGATGTCGGCCCCGGCACAGTAGAGGACTCTCAATGCCGCGCCTATGACATGACAGGCGGGCCTGCCACGCTGTGCCGAAGCGAGGAATGCCACTTCGGATCCTAGAACGGCCCTTCCCATCCCCGAGATGGCGGGATGAGGACCAATCTCGAGCATGGTGGTTCCCTTGGTAATGATTTGATTACTCTGCGCTGCCAAGAGCGCCTTGAGCATGTTGACGGGTTTGCGAGAGTGACTTGCGAGGTACTTGGGGCCAAAGCTGCCATCTGTATTGACAACATTGCCATCAAGCGGACACAGGACTGGGATTTGGGGCTTTGCGAATGTTACACCACTAGCGAGCTGCTCAAAGTCTGACAGTATTGGATCCAGCTGTGAGGAGTGGAATGCGTAGGGGACCTTGAGCAATGTCGATTTCATGCCCGCATCCGTGAGCAATCCTTTCAGGGTAGAAATTTCCTCGCCAGGTCCAGCCAGGACAGTCTCGATTTTCGAGTTAATGCACGCAATTTCATACTCGTTGTCTGTCAGGACGTCTGCAATCTCATCCACCGACCCTTTGACGACCAGCATTGCATGAGTGTCACGCACACACTTCTCCTGAAGCAGATTCGCTCGCTTGCCCACAAGGTAGATGGTATCTGCTTCTGAAAGAACTCCTGCAATATTAAGCGCGGCGTATTCACCCAAGCTGTGCCCAACAACGGCGGCGGGGGTGATATTCCACGATGCCCACAACTTGCTCAGGGCAATTTGCATGCAGACACTGGCTAGTTGGACAGCAGCTGGCGCAAAGACGCCAATGTCTTGATCTTCGGATTGGATGACAGGCAAAATCGATACAAAACCCAGACTTTGCCCAATCTGATCCAACCGACTCATTTCGTCGCGGAATAATGAGAAGGTTTCGAAGAGCTGCTTCCCCATTCCCGGGTATTGGGCGCCCTGGCCGGTGAAGGCAAAGACCATCTGCGGGGCCTTTTTGGGTCTGACCATTCCCGTATTGTCTCGAAGAGCTGTCTCGATTTGAGCACAGATCTCTCCAGCGGTTGAGCCAGCAAGCATAGCACGATGCTGATGATGGGTGCGACGTGCGGTGGTGGTGTATGAGAGTTGACCAAGGGCGACATGCGAGTCCTTCTTCAAATACTCCAGCATTGATCGTAGGTTTCCCTGTAAAGAAACGCCAGTCTTCGCCGAGCAAGCTATCAGGTGTAGGGTTCGTGGGTCAGTTCCCGCATTCGGTTGTTCATGCTTCAGTGGTGCGTCTTCCACCAGGAGAGCCGAGTTCCCCCCCGCGGCGCTGAAGTTGTTAATGAAGATTCGTCTCGGCTCGGAAGGGGTGGAACTCCTCTCCCATGGGGTCGGCTCCAGGGCAATGTTGACATTCCGTTCCTGTAAGTCAGTTGGAAACTTGTGGTTGATCTTCGTCTTGATCCCGCAGTGCGGAACTATGGTGTTGTTCTGCATCATGAGCAACACCTTGATAAGACTCGACACGCCCGACGCAGCTTCGCCATGTCCAATGTTGGACTTTGCTGATCCAATATAGAGAGCCTCATCACTTTCCCTGGCTTTTTTGGCCTGAGACTGGGCTGGCGCAAAGATTTCGAGAACGCTAGACATTTCCCCAGCATCGCCAGCTTGGGTCCCTCTGCGGCAATCTGTCAGCGGCGGACTCAATGCAGAAGGAAAGGGGATGAAGAAGGTATGGTAAAAGGTTGAAGAACGCTGGTTCAACTCAAACACAGGTTAATCAGAAGTCGGGGATTGCTTACGTTCCGTGCATCTCAACATAGCTGACAGTGTAGGGGTCCACGGCGGCTTGATTCAGGATTTTGGTGAAGATGGCCCGTTGAGCACCAACATGCGGCCGGGTAATCGACTCCGACTCTGCCGAGTGGTTGGTGTAGGCACCGAGGATGACTCCTAAGATAGGGTCATTGTCTGCAAGGGCATCGTCAAGGCGCTTGATAATGACAGTCCCGATCCCTTCTCCCCGGCAGTACCCGTCAGCTCCATCATCGAAAGTTTTGCAATTTCCAGTCCGAGAGAGAAAGTGCCCCCGATCGAGGCCAGCTGTGAAGTCCGGGTTTGTCAACACATTTGTCCCACCAGCAATAGCTGTATCGATGTCCCCTCGCCATAGCGAATTGCACGCCAAGTGAATGCCAGCCAGACTGGAGGAACATGCCGTGTCTACTGCGTAACTGGGACCGCTGAACTTGAAAAAGTAGTTGATGCGTCCTGGAATAAACGCTCGATTCCCGCCCGGTATGAAGTACGTATCGATATCTTGGGCGCTGTTGGTCTCCATCCAGTCGTTACTGGTGACACCGTAGAAGACGCCCACGCGGTCACGTCTGGTAGACGGACTGGCATCTGGAACAATGCCAGCTTGTTCAATCGCTTCATAGGCTGTCATCAAAGCGAGTCGCTGGGCAGGGTCGATTTGTGGCGCCTCTCGGGGTGAAATATTGAAGAAGCGTGCGTCAAACACGGCCGGATCGTCAAGCCAGCAGCCAAATGGCGTTGCGCTCGTGTTTTTCCGGCTACCAGTAGGGTCCACGTGAGTTTTGGCATTCCAGTGTAGGGGTGGGACGGGCTTGTGGACATCCAATCCTTGGTACAGAAGATCCCAGAATGCCTCGTTGTCTTTGGCACCGGGGAATCGCCCAGACATACCGATGATGGCGAGCTTGGGCTGCTTAGGGCTTGATTTCGAAGTCTCTCCAGCGGAATTTAGTCTGGCCCCCTGAGCGTGCGTGGGGGGGACCAATGTGGGCAATGCCTGCTTCAGCGCGGTGTAGATGAGTTGGTCAGCACTAGTTGCAATGGGAACGATACTGAGCGACTGCGGGCCCATCTTGTGAATGGAAGTCTTCAGTTCATCAATGATGCCACTCCAACGGATCGGTTGTAGTAGAGTATGTGCAACTGACGCAGTCATGTGCGCCGCGAAATCGGTCCCAGACCGTGCGGTGCTTTTGTCACCCACCAAATCTCCAACAATCTCGGCGACGTCAGACTGGGAGTACAGATGGGGGGCATGGTACGGTGCGTATATTGGGAGTTTCTTGAATGCGACATTCTTGAAGCTCTCGGAGTCGACCAGCTGCGCGAGAGAGCTTGGCGGCCCGCTCACGGTAATCCCATTGAGCGCATATGCGCTGATATAGGGCCGGCTCGTCAAAGGAAGCGTCTGGAAATAAATCATATTAGCCAGCCGAGATGGGTCCGAGTCGCACAAAGAAAGTACCAAGGATTACTTACACTTTGTTCGCAAAACTTCTCCACAGCTTTGCAAGACGTGAGCCCGGGGACGATGATTGACCAGCTCTGGTCAGGTTCGTGCAAAGACGAGACTCGTTTTGCAACGTCAGTGACACGCATGCCTGTTCTGAAGGCGACGATGACTGCATCAACAGCCAATGGAACAAGGCTCAGTGTGTCGCGGCTGCAGCTGACAGCAGCCGCAGCCAGGGCTCCGGTACAAAGACCAATACTCATTGCTGAATCAGAATAGCAGGTGTCTGCTTGGCTGTATAGGTAATCAGCTTCTGTCATTGCGTCATGGACGGTATTTATGGGTGCTTACCTGATGAAAACCCCAAGCTGATACATACAAGTAATAGCCATGTCAAGGGGTACACATCGCTTTCCGCTTTGATCCCACAACACCAAATCGTCATAACAGGTGAATCGAGGAACCTCATCTCTGACCTTGGGCGGAAGCTTGAAAATCTCTGCACGTATAGCCTCATATGCCTTCATGAGAAAGTCCTCTACGACGAGGTTGTCTCTCTTTTGAAGCAGATCCTTCCGATGTGGCTTTATGTCAAACGTCTGGTCTCCAAAAACGTACAACTTGAGATGGTCTGCCATAATTGGTTTTGTTTTCGTTGGAAAGCCGGAGGTATCAGCTGGAAGGCATGGATTACGGACTTGGGCTGGACTTTTAGGCTATATTAGTGCTCTATATTTATTGTTTTCTTCTTTACATATTTCACAATCCTCTTACACTTTGCCTGAATAGAATCCCGTTAGCCCATGTTGCTCGGTCTCGGTACCATTCGCTCGGGAAACTCGTGCGCAACTTGTAAAGTGGAAGTGATTGATACCCGAGCACGTCGGCATCAGTGGAAGCTGACTTTGAATGCCAGGGCGATGTGCCCGGAGAATTTGTTATCCGAGCCTATCCGACGCAGAGTAGCAGTGCTTAATTTAGCATCATTTCTTACCATGTAATCAGTCGACACCAAATATCGCCCGCGTGCGTTTGGATACTCTCACTCTATCCGGTCCCCTTATCGGGAATCCTCATCGGGGTTCGCTGACTCTACCCGGTCTCATTATCGGGAATCTTCCTCGGGTTTCGCTGGTAAGCATCGGGGACATGCTCCGGGGGTCCTTACTTGCAGGAACTTTTGCAAGATTGTATCCGGAGACAATTCAGCTTTGTCCCCGAGGTCAGGGTATTTCCTTGCGGACTGACGGGGGGCAAGGCGGAATACGGCAGTGTAGACAGGTGCTGTGTGGCAAGATGCGAATGATCGACGAGGCCTGAACTTACAAACACAGCCATATCGGATGATTGTGAGGATTTGAGGCTGGAAGCATGGCGCTGCACCCTTGCATATACGAGCCACCGTTACGAAGCGGCCGCTGCGGTGAAGTTGGCAGAGAGATGAAGAGTCGAGAACACCAGATATAAACGCCGGGGTCGCTAGAGTAGCTCGATTTGGATTGAAGAGAGAAGTAAGTACAAGAAGTCGTCACAACTCACCCAACGCACATATAACTGACTAATGGATACTGACGTAAATTACGAGGACAAATGTTTTGAATTATACCTGTGGTTTCACTCCTTGGCTATAGGGTAAGTCGTGCCATAATTAACTCACAGAGCATGCAAGTCACCAAGCTAATAAAAAAATAAGGCTTTCCGCAGGCCAGGTTCCCCATTTATTACTCCGGCATTTGCTCCAGTGCAACACTATAGATCCGAGGCTTCCGGGTCCCTGCATCTAACCAGGATGCTCTCGGCATCTCGGCAACCCGGTCCAATGATCGGCGACGCGCTAATGCACAGTTTCTCGGGACATCTCCATCTATCCGGCAACGTTGGAACCTGGCCTTGAAGCACGTCTGACGTGGTTATCTCTCGCACTATCCCTGTTTGCAATTCGTAATGATGCAATCACCATTTACACGGTAGCAGTGGAGATATCAATGATGTAAGAGCCGCACCGTAACGGTTCCATCATGTTGGTTCTGGTAAGGCTTCCCCGGCCACTGAAATTTAGGTAAAATGTCCGTGATCCATGCTGACACGGCTAATAGAATTAGATAAAATCCTTGTTGGGTTCTCTCACAGACATGGCTTGATACTGCTAACAATGCCCCCCCCCCCCACACCCCACCCCACAACGTCGAAGATCCTTGATCCCTCGCACCGCTCGGAGACATGATACCGTACTGTAAAACATTTCCCCGCATAGATATCCGCAGTGATTTGATCTTTGTCGGCGCTGACAATCGCTTTGGTGCCTCCCACATTTCGGCAGCCTATCGCATCTGCACACGCCAGGCCCACCTTGGACCGGGGGTATTTCGCATTCATACCTTATATCGCAATAGATCAATCGACTCTGCATAGAGCGGTCCGAGCTGCAACACGCCAATCAGTCCAACCATCAGTCTCGCGTGCTTCTGTAGCGTAATTGGACAAGTGTATGAGAGAGGCTGGCCTACTAATGAGCGTCATAGACTCATAGCGCTTCGCTCCAAAGGACTGCCTAGAAAGCGATACTTTGGGTCTCATTGATAACACCATACGGCCGGATTCAGGTTGACCATCGGACTGAAGTTGGGCACTCATTCACTGCCGGCACTAGTTGTAGGCGCACTCCATTTTTAAAGCCAGTGCCGCAATCCCACGTAGTTCTTCTCTCCAGTCGCTTAACGAAACAAGGAACCGAAGCAACTGTCAAGGCGGGAGAGTGTGCATACGGTGAAAGTGAGATGTTGGTCAGCGCCCGGGGGAGGGGGCGGCCAAAAATCAACCCGCACACACGAGGCAAGCCACTTGGGATACGAGTGGGATCAAGGTGTATGGAGGCGGAATAAGCGGCATTGGCCGAACGGCACCCTGGGGTGACCGGCTTACCAGGTTGGTCCACTGCGCAAAACACATCTGGCGTGATGCCTTACCTCGTGGAGGAAGCAGTTGAATCATCATCTCTACTAGACTCTATAAATTGAAGGGTTGATACTTTGGCGTCTTTAAGTCGTCCCCATCGCTCATACCCTCGCCATGGCTGATGATCCGCCAAAGGTACCCCGGCAACGAAAACTGCGAACCAGCTGTGATCAATGTGGTACTTCCAAGGTGAAATGTGACCGAGGCCAGCCCGAGTGCGCACGCTGCGTCTCTCATGGCAGGACGTGTGTCTATGGTGTGTCTCGGAAAATGGGGAAGCCGCCGCGGGATAGACATTGCACAAGCCCAACAGGGACGTCGGGAGGCCAAGCCGGTGGTACAGACATGCACAAGATGAACAGTAGCAGCTGTAGTGATGGTACAACGCTGAATTTTAGAATCGCTATCGAGCATGACTAACGTGATCACAGCGTGGGATGCGGTGGATAACAACTTCAACTACATGGGCCTTGATGCATTCGACGGCTTGATTAGTGACCTGGACGGGCCATTTCTACCGACGTCCCCCTTTCTCGATTTCGGTGCATGGGGCATCACAGATCATCATAGCAACCGTCTACCTACTGGCCTTCAATTTGGACCCATGCTCACACCAGAATCGACCGACTTGGGGAGTTACCCATCAAACGAGCCGTCCACGTCGCAGCCCACCGCGAATCAATCTCCATGTAACGACATTGAGCACCCCGAGAGCACCCCAATGCCGCTTGCGAACGTTGGCGGCCACGATTGCTCCCGGGAAGCGTACGAGATCCTTCGAAACCTGTCCTTTCCTAATCTCAGCAAGGCGCACTCTGCTCCATCATCAGGAACGTCATCAGCGACAGCCTCAGCAACAGCAACAGCGACAGCGACAGCGACAGCGACAGCGACAGCGACAGCAACAGCGACAGCGACAGCGACAGGTGGCATAGCCAATCAAGTGCCCTTGGATGACGTGCTGCGCCTAAACTCGGAAGCCGGCGAGCGGCTCAGCCCTCTCCTCACCTGCCCTTGTGCTCGATCGCCGCATCTTGCCTTACTCTATGCAGGAATTATTTCCCGGGTCCTGTCGTGGTACCAGCGGGCGGCTGATTGCACGCAGAAGCCTTCTGGAACCCATACCATGTCAGACAGCACTCTTAGTATGGCTGGCGTAGAAATTCTAGAGACAATCGCGCAGTCCCCCACCGGCATTGCCGTTGCACCTGCAAGGATGGCCATCGGAACATTCAAAGTCGACGACATACGCATACAGACGGCTTTGAGGATCCAGTTGTTGTCGGGCGAGATGGGAAGAGCAGGCCGCCTGATTGATCAGTTTACGTCACTCAACTCTGGCGGCCAATGTCACACCGACGAATCCAACTTTGATAGCGTGAACAGGCTCAATCAAAGTTTACATGCATGGTTGAGGAGTGAGCATCTGAGGATAGCTAACATGATGAAATCAAAATTAAGACAGCTTAACGCTTGAATATAACACCAAGTTGATATTTGGACCGAATCTTCCCTCGCATTTCGTAAGCCGCCGTCTCCCCTTTTTTCTTCTTGCCCGCTTCAACCCAATCCTCGCCTCTTGGGAGAAACCTCACGGCGAAGGGATCAGGTATGGTCAACCCTGTGTTTGGATGGGCGTTTTCCATGTCCATCTCATCTCAGCCTCGGCACCATCCACAAGCGGCGGTCGAATTTGAGAGGCCACAAGACGCTGGAGAGCGCAATGCTGAGTAAGTTTTCGGCTACACGTGCAACAGGACACACTCTTCTGCCCATTCTCTGGTTAGTGGTTCGGTCGAGGAGCCATTGATTTTCCTCAAACTCCTGGCTCGTGAATGAATGTTGCCACCACAGGCATCGTGTAAATTCTTTTCTTTACCACCCGCGACAATGACAAGCATGGCCTCTTGGAGAAGAGGCCTTGAAAAAGGTAACGATAAGCCTGCTTTTCCAAAATTTCCTGTACCGAGGGTAGTCAGTGTAATGAAATGGCACAAGTAATAAGACAAAGATCGTTCCAGAACCTTTTGTGGTGTTGTATACAACCACGAGAAAGTGCCAACACTCTTGTACATCCCCTTTGGCAACATCTCTAGTTAGAGTCCTTCGGTCTCGCTGGCCAATGATCCTAATCTGACCTTGAAACGTACATCATCGGGGGCATGTGGCTCGGTAATTATGTGTATCAATCCATCATAGCGGAGCCTCCACGTATGCCTCGCCTTCCGACCCGGGTTTATGTCCGAGGTCGCAGCCTAACGTCCAGGGTGTATTTCGGGAAACGAAAGTGTCCCTCTTAGCTTAATGGATACGACTTGCATCCCCGAAGGAATCCCCGTCGAACCCCGAAACTTCGGTACCCGAATTGCATATCAATGAAACAGGTTGACTTTGAAGTTGTGTAGGTTAAAAGGGGGGTTCAGCGGCATCGTCGTTTCTGTCAAATCATTGTGAGCCTTTTGATAAGCGCATAATACAACAAGCGTGCATTTTGTACGTTGTGAATCCTTATTTTGCCAAGGTCTACACCCAAAGTTAGCTGTATTAATTAGTAGAATCAACCATGCCCAAGATATTGTGTCTTCACGGCCACGGCACAAGCGCGGCTATCTTCAAATCCCAGACCGGTAAGTTTTAGGGGTCATGAGACTTATCAATCTGAATATGCTGGGCATGTTGTTGGCTGACCCACAAACGCAGCAGCGTTCCGTGCAAAGCTCGACGACAGTTTCGTCTTTGACTTCATCGATGCACCCTTCGAAAGCCAAGGCGCTCCAGGAATCAACGCCATATACAAGACAGATACGTACACATGGTGGCCGAAAACAACTCCACAGGCAATACGCGCGTCGCACTTATGGTTGGCCGACTACGTGCGCAACCATGGGGCATACGACGCAGTCTGCGGTTTCTCCCAGGGATCTTCGCTCGCGGCGAGTATAGCTCTGTATAGTGCAGTCAACGCTGCCACTGCGCAGGCAAAGGAATGCAAAGCTGAAGAGCTATTGCCTTTTCGCGCCGCTATTTTCATCTGCGGCGGTGTGCCACTGTCGATACTCGAGAGCATGGGGCTTGAGGTGCCGTCTCGAGCGCACGAGATCAACCAACGCACCGGCGAGCTTTTGAACGGGATGGCTGGACGACTAACTGAGCTGGCAGAAAACTTGGAGCTGATTAAGCCGGGCGTCGGTCTTTGGGACGGCGGTAAGGCCGAGCTGATGCACGACCCGAAGGCTAGACCGGAGCCCAGGGACGTTTTCGGCCTCGACTTCACCAGGTTCCCCACGAATGCACGCATTGGGATCCCTACAGTGCATATTTATGGCTCCAAGGACCCAAGATGGCCCGCAGGCATACAACTTGCCGAGTTTTGTGATGATAGAGTAGAGTATGATCATGGAGGCGGCCATGATATCCCACGGACGACGGAGGTATCGACGAAGATTGCGGATATGATCAATCAGGTAATGGGCCGAATCCAATGTACCATATAAGAACACAAACAGGCTATCTCGGATTTAGATTGAGAAAGAGAAAACTTCTAGACTCCCAAGATCCTTTTTGCTGAGAAACGCCGTCGAGCCAACCAACCTTAAGGATGTCATCTGGGCTACTGCTACGCCTTGTCAACCGCGAGCTAACGAGTTTTTCTTTAACGATACCCACATACCGTATCAACTCAACAAATACTAGACAGCATAGAGCCATCGCAGTGAACGGATACACACTGTACTGGAAGCTTTCATTTGTTACAGGCTGATCTTGGATCTGGGGGTTAGTGGTGGGCGGGACCTGATGTTTGGGAACTAGATTGGAACTGTTCCTCTCTAGCTGACGAGTATATATATAATTAGGAGAATGTACTCGTTTAGTTGACAGTATTTCACCCCTTCCTTACTTGGAGGGATAAAATGAATCCACAAAACCACGCAACATATCATCCATACTGGTATAGCCCGGTAGGCCAACCTGCTTGAGTATCTCTTCGGCGTGCCGGATCGGCTCTTCTGCGGTCGATAAATCGCGACCCGTGACATCGATGTCCTCTCCCGTCACGATATCCGAGCGGTCCGGGTAGAGCTCGCGAATGCGGTGGCGGAGAACGTTCCAAGGGGCGTTGAATCGGTAAGCAAAGATCCGCTCGCTGGTAAGTGAGGGTAGAGCTACGGCTGCAACTAGGAGGCTTGTCATGTCTTGAACGTCGATGAAATATGCTGTTGGTTGGATTAATTACTGGTCAGCTTACGCTCTATTACACTATCATGTGTGGGCTAGTGGAAACGCCAAAGAAAAGAAGGGAGGGTTAACCGACCGAGACGGAGTTGGATCCCCTCACTGCTACCTGCGAAGACACGCTTTAACATGGACAGAGACGAACTGAATCCCATATTTACGTTCTCGACGTCGAGAACGCGCCCAAAGATGCCGTCAGGCACGACACAGTTAGCTACAAATGAGGGTTTGTTTGTCTTCACCCAGTGCCAGAACGCCAGCTCCGCCGCCGTCCTGCCGGCGCTGTACATGGCCAAAGCCCTCTCGGAGGCGTCTGCGAGAGGGCTGTTGCGCGCCTTGTTTATGGCCTCATGATTGAAAGTGCTTTCTGTCAGCTCGTGTGGCTGGTCGTAGACGGTCGACTCAACGGCTTTGGAGCTGGAGCTGAGGACGTAGCGCTTAACGCCGGCGCGGGATGCCGCCTCGAGTGTGTTGATTGTCCCATTGACGATGGGGTCGATGGCTTTGTTTGAGTCGGGATCGAAGACACTTGGTGTTGAGACGTAGATTACTCCTGTTGCCCCTAGATTTGGTGTTTTCAGGTTAGATCTATTCTGATGCCTCGAAGCATTGGATGGACCTGTAAACACCTTTGAATGCCTCGTCAAACGCTCCCTCGACCTCAAAGTCCGTGACACGCACGAGCGTAAATTTACCAGGCCACTTCTGGTCAAAGAGGGCATGCATCCAAGCACGATGGCGGTCGACATCTCGAACTGTCCCGCGGACGCGGAATCCTGCCTCGAGGAGTTTTTGGCACGTCTCTGCGCCGACGAAGCCATTGGCCCCAATGACTACCACGACAGAGTCGAAAGGAATCGCAGGGCTGGTGATGATCATTGTGTAGATTTTGAGCTGTATCTGCCTTGGGAGTAGCACTACGTCTTCATAGTTGATCCCATTGCACAATATATATACTAAAATCTTCTACACCAAGGACGTCAACAGCATCGCATCTCGTTCGATCACGATATCTGATATTCATCACTAAGCCGCCTCTTCTATCCTCTCCTCGTCGTTCTAGGTAACTTCAGATTCAGATTTCTAATTGACAATTATTCAGCACCATCTCATGTTCAGAACAGCAGCATGTGCTAAGACACAGCAAGGATGTTCCTGTGGGGCTGATCCCTAACTTAGATTGTCCGTGGGTCGATCTCGGAACCCGAGTACTCGGAACCCCGAGTTCTCGTGGCGCCCAGTGTTCAAGCCAATTATGCGCCACCTTTTTCAAGATTGTTAGGTGGGTCCATCTCGGAGCTCCTAGTCCACGGAAACCCGAGTTCTCGTGGCGTCCCGTCTTCTCACCAAACTTATGCGCCATCTTGCTCAAGGAGATAAGTCAAGGTAAATACCTCAAAGCAAGGGATATGCTACCTGGTTCTCGAGCATACGGATTGTCTGCTTAGCAACCATACAACGACAGATCTAATCTGATTAATTCGTTGTTTGTAATACATCTTGAACCTGGGCTGCAGTGATGGAATTGGTACTATAAGTAGCGATATACAACTAGGAATGTAATCATTATCCTCACTCATCTTATTCACTCAACATCTCTCCCAGAATCTTCACTCAGCATCTTCACATCCACACCCACAGTTTTACCTCATCATGTCAAACCTCTCCCTCAACGACACTGCCTTCCCGGCTGGCTCGACTGTCCTTGTGACTGGCGCTACCGGCTTTATGGCAACCCACATTGTCGACCAGCTGCTCCTGGCTGGTTATCACGTCAGGGGTACAGTTCGCGACGAGAAAAAAGCGGCATGGACTACAGAGTTCTTTTCAGCCCGCCATGGCGCTGGCAAATTCTCCGCTGTTATCGTACCAGAGATGTCGACCGCTGGGGCATTTGACGAAGCGGTAAAGGGTAATAAAAGCTCCCTTATACCTTAAGCTTAACTATTTCTAACTTCTACTTCTCTGCCTAGGCGTTCAAGGAGTCATCCACAACGCTTCAAATGTGTCTTTCAGCCCGGACCCCAATGAAGTTATTCCACCGACTGTAGCCGGTGTGGTAACTCTACTCCAGTCAGCCGCCAAAGAGCCATCGGTCAAGAGCTTCGTATACACGTCTAGCAGCATGGCCGCCTCTGGTCCCAATATGCCTTTGATCCTCGACACGTCAACCTGGAACGATGCCCAAATCAAGGAGGCATGGAGTGTAACGTCGGCTCCGTTCCCCGCTGCGCACGCGGTTGCTGTATACGGCGCCAGCAAAGCAGAGGGCGAGAAGGCCTTTTGGAAGTTCGTGAAGGAAGAGAAGCCTCATTTCCGAGCCAACGCCGTGTTGCCTGACGCCACTATTGGCGAGGTGTTAAGCACGCAGGGGACTTTGAGCACAGGCGGTTGGATTAGGATGGTCTATGAGAACGGGGTTGACTTTGTCAAGCAGTTGCCTCCTGGTAAGTCTTTCTATTTTCGAAACAATATCCGGCATATTGTAACCGAACTAATACGACTATAGCGTGGTACGTGAACGTCAAAGACGTCGGGCGTCTCCATGTGGCTGCACTGCTCTCTGAGTCTGTGAGAGACGAGCGGATCTATGCGTCTGCCGGCCCTTATACATGGAATGACATCTTAGCTATCCTGCGGAAGCTGTACCCGTCTAAGAAGTTCGCCGATGATATCGAGGGTGCGAAGCTTAGTATTATGACAGTCCCGACTAAGCGAGGAGAGCAACTGCTACAGGAAGTCTTTGGACGTGAAGGCTGGACCAGCCTTGAGGAAACTGTTGCTGACAATGTTAAGGATTTGGCTTAGTAGTTAGTTACTACGTGGTGATTTCTTAGTGATTTAGAAGGGTAGCTAGTATCTAATTGGGAATCTAAGAGTCCAGGTAGAATTCTACCTTTACTATTAATTCCCGCGATCTAGAAAATCATATCAATGCCATAGACATATGCGAAAGTTTGAACAATTATTATTTCATTAACGACATCGAAAATTAGCACAAGACCCCTTACGAAGAGTTGTGCACCAACCATGATTACAATTATTTCCTCCAAGAGTAAGAATACACGCTGTGAAGTTCCTTGGATGAACGTAGGTCTACAATCTGGTTGTATGTTACTTTGCCTTTAAGACCTCCGACGGCCATATAGTTCGAAGGGGACATAAGCAGAAACGATAAGAATACGGAAGAAGAGAGCCGCGCATATATATAACGGTGCCCGCTTCCACTGCAAGAATGGCTGAAACCATCCCCATGATGCAGTTGAGCGCTCCAGCAACACCGCTGCCCGTTGCGTGATGCGCGTAAGGGGAAATCTCGGCGGTATCGACGTAAAGAATCCTATAAATACAGCAATTTTGGTGATGTTTAGTGGAGGGTAGTCTGGCTAAAGAATAATAGAGAAAATACCTAGTGTGAAACTAAAGCTAATGTTCTAAGACTTTATTATATGGCGGTAAAACCCGAAGAAGAATACCATGGTCAACCAAACTCCAACGACCATCGTAAAACTGTGGCTAAGAGTCTTCATATCGCAGAGGATACTGGGAATCAACGAGCCAACGATACCGGCAGCTTTGGTGGGGATGTAGTTGGGGCAGGTGATAAAGTCGGTCTCCTATTAGTTCAACAGACGGTTTGAAACGAATCTGCCTCAATAGGTTAGGGATATATAGACTTAGACACAATCATAACAAAGGGAGTTTCCTAAGTTTATGGGAGAAAAAAGCAGAACAAGGGATAAGCGAGTTCAATAAGTGCCCAGGATGCCCTTACCATCGAGGTTGAGAGCGCCATCTTTTTTGTGGCAAGAAAAAGGTCAACATGGTAAACCAGCTCTAGATTACATGCATAAGACGGTCTATCAACACTTCGCGCTTCAAGTGACCGACACTTCTACCGGTCCAGATCTCGATCCGAATCCCGGGGATCAAGATGCAGAGAGTTGGCAAGGGCGTCGGGGACTGAGCTATGATATTGTTCACGGCCTGATGGACCAAGCGCCTGGAAAGAGACCAGCTTTGATAACATTTCATAACTGGCAAGCGGTGTTCTAAAACAATTCAATCTATATGAAGAAGCCTACTATATGAATTGCGAACCGACCCTTAAGATAAATATCCTAGTTGATAACCTTCAAGGTCTCGCTGAACGGCAACTTCGGAGGGGCTTCAGGGTGCTCTTGGGCCTCATCTCCATAATTCAAGTGAGCCTTGAGCTTGTAGTCGTCGGGCACCTCGAGGAATTTCTTCAGGCCAGCCTCGACCGGAGGAATAGCGTTCAGGTGCTGCAAGTTGGCACCCAAGCCTTCCAGCTCGAGGGCGGTCCAGACCAGAATCTGGTGAATGCCTGTGGTGTGCTCGGAAAATTCGCCAAACATGTGCGCGGCCGACTGGTGAGTCTCAGCAGCCTCCTTGATAGAGTTGCCGCTTTCCCAGAAGAGAACCTATCAACGTATTGATTAGCAGTTATTCACAGCATTAAATATTGGGAAATGGACCCCTGATATACGTACTGAGCCATAGGCCGCTTTGTGCGCCTGGAATATCCCACTCAATTTGGCCCACACCCCCTCGCCGGCACCCTTGAGGATGGGCTCGGCTTGAGCTATGATGATGTCCCAAAGTTGCTTGTGCTTCTCGCCGGTGACAAGAGTTATGCGCACGGGCTGCGTGTTGTAGGAAGATGGCGCAAAGGAGAGAACCTGCTGAATGATCTCTTCAACACGGCTGTCCGGGGCGGAAGACGTTCCTTTCAGGCCGTAGATTGTACGGCGGTGCTTGGCGCCAGCGAGCCACTGGTCTGTTGTGATAAGACCGGAAACCATTTTGAATGCGGGATTTCAACACTTTCAGTTGAAAATAGTAAGCTATGGGGGTTTGGTGGGCTGTATCAACTGCTTGAGGCTACTGAGCTTGCTTTGTAGTGCTGGATAAATTGGAGGAATGTCTGTCTTCTTAAGTGTAAGCAACCTTGGGCTAAACTGTTCCATCTTCTCATCTCATCCCATCAGACCTTCAACCCCTTGAATTTCGTCACCGCTCTTGCGTATCGAGGGCCACATTTATGATTACGTCAACAGGCGCGCGGAGTTTGTTCTCTCGTTCCAAAGTGCGTGCTCAATGCATGCGTCCTCCCCCATTAATCACAGGCCCCACCAGCCGCTGTGCTTAAGTAAGTTCCCGCGCGCCTAAGTCTCTCACTATCCTCTCGGTTATTAGTTAGACTATGTGGCCTGGCAACCTGGACCTCCTAGATTCAAGTTATTACTAATCTCGCGCGCGGCCTGTCCACTCAATGATAAATGTTGATTTGTAACAGGAGCGCGGCTGACCCGGATGACCATGTAGTTATCAGCCGCCTATGAAGGTAGGGTAACCAGCTTATATCCTCAATGTGACTAGCCTTCATGTGCCTAACGCTCAAAATGTGCATGATTTCCATGAGCTTCTCAACACAGCCCTTCGACACCCATCAACCTGTCTCATTTGGCTTCACTCCAACCTCAGGAAGAAACACGCCAGACCTCAAGCACCTGTATCAGAATCATTCCCACAACTTCTACCGCTGACATAGACAGCGCGGCCCAAACTAGCATGCATAACTTACCCCTTGTAAGCCACCCCATTAGCGTCTCCTGGCTTGGTAAGCGTCGCAGCAAAGGGAAGGAGAGCATCAACCAATGTGCGGTCGTCAGGCTGCGCAGGCATGTACATTGAGGGGCATCACAGCTTTTGGTTCAGGGCTTTTGAGCAAAACTGAGGGGCTAGAGCACCAAATTCTTAGCCCCGTAACGCGTGAAAAGGGAGAATTGGGACTGGGTGAAAATTTGGAGGATTCTCGGTTTCTTTCGTCCTGGCCTGCATTTTGTGCGTTACCGCCGGGCGGTATGCCGATGAGCTTGTACGCGTCAGCGAACATTACAGGCATTGGTTTCACACTAGGCGATACGCTGACATCAGAATCCTCGGCTTTGTCATGCCGTTAGCGACGCAAAACGCAGCAGTCAAGTACGCAGGCTTTTTCTTTACCGCCTCGGGGCGTCGCCTGGAACAGCAATGACATTGGCGGTACCCTCGAACGGGGTGTAGGCATTGCCATATATGTCGACCTTGGCAACATCAGCGGCATCATTGTCTCGTACTCATTCCTATAAAAGGACAGTCCCAAGCACTACCCTAGAATAGGTACGATGGTTGGTGTCTATATATTAGCCTTCACTCTTTGCATAATCACGACGATGTATTTGCGCCGGGAAAATCCTCGTTGAGACCGAGAGTATGCGTCCCCTGACCCGTACATGGAGGAGCGGCGAAGCCAGGGAAGGAATGGGTGACAATGCGACGTTCTTCTGCCGCACAATATAGTCCTTAAAATGACTCAGAATACCTGTTCGTGGAAGTTACCGAGACGCAAAGCAATGGCTGCTCAATTAGACTTGAGGCATTGAATATTATCTGCACGTCAGCTGCAAACCCTAGCAAGATTTAAAATTGATTGCCTTTAATAATCGTTGTAGGTAGTAGAGTTCCTGGATGGCGCGCAGGAGTATCAAGAAGCTGCCGGTAGGAAATGCATTTGCGCAAAACTTCTACAGGGTATCGTAAAGCTCATGGAATCTTTCGCGGACATCCGCAAGGCAATCGTACTCATAAATCATCTTCTGCACCTCTGGACTCGCCCATTTGTCTGGAATCGGCGCCCCTTGTGTTTTTGCCGCCGCAAACTGCCGGTCACGTTCCTCCTTAGCTTCGCCATCCCCTAGGTGCAGTGTTTTGGCAGACAGGGCCGCCAAGTCCACCAGTGTCGAAGTCCGGGTCTTTCTGAGTAGCTCGTATACTTTCAGCGTCTTGGTAACAGCCTCACCCTTCTTTTCACTCCGCGGCAGCAAGGTCAGAGCCGTGGCCAGCGATGCCGCATCCTCAATAGCCATAGCAGCTCCCTGAGACAGATGCGGAAGAGTTGGATGGCAAGCATCTCCCAAGAGTGTCACAGCACCGCAAACCCAAGTGTCTAGGGGCTTGTGGCTCCGCAACCGCCACTCGATAACATCACCCTCTGGCACGAGATCAAGAAGCTTTTGTACCAGAGGACAAAAGTCGGCAAAGACAGCCTTCATAGCCGTCTTGTCGCCCAAGTTTGCCCATGTCGCGTTGGTTGGGCCTGCAAAGTTTACGTCAGGCTGAGCCGTTGCAATGTTGTAAATGGAGTGGTTGTGAATCGGGTACGCTATGATATGTCGCTTCTCGCCTATCCAGCGTCTGACCGAGGAACTGTCGATAAGCTCGAGTAGATCAGGGTACGGTTCCATCTGTTCGCGCTTGAGGAGAATCCGATAAGCCGCCGTTCCCGTCTCTTCGACCTCAGCTGACAGGTTGAGCGAGGTTAACATTGATTCCCTGACGGTAGACTTGATGCCGTCGGCCCCAATGAGAAGGCCAGTCTCAATGACGCGTGTCGTATTATCTTGGCTCTTGACAACGAACTTGACCTGATCAGGTCCGTAACTTTCAATGTCTTGCAAGGTCACTCCGAAATGAAAATGGACGTTGGGCTCGGCCTTGACAGCCTCGTAGATTCCACCCGCCAGTGAAGCACGGTGGCCTGTAAAATGTGAATAACCATACATGTCGTGGATATCCGTCATGTCGACGTGTGCTAAGGCGTTGTTCGTTGCCCCATCGTAGATGCAGACCTCCTTGACCTCGGTGGCGTGCTTTTCCATGGCAGAGTTACTCCAGACGCCCAGTCGGTCCAGAACGCGGATCAAGTTTGGGGCAATCTGGATGCCTGCACCAACAAAGCCTAGGGCGGGCGCGTTTTCGTATACGTGAACTTGTTTGAAGCCGTTTCTGGCAAAGGCAAGAGCAGCAGCAAGGCCTCCCATTCCTAGAGGCGTGGATCAGTCAAGGCGCTGCGGACTGCTATCAGACACGTTTCAGGTACCTGCGCCTATAATCGACACTCGAAGATCCTTGTAGTCCGCCATTTTATTCTCAATCGATCATGTGCTTGCTAGGATTCAAAGAAATAGCTTTGCGGCGAGTACGATGTGGGGGGCTGTCGCGGCAAGAAAAGAGGTTTGTCTGCAGGTATATCTGCTTCTCGGTTCTTTAATACACAGTTCAGGTAAGTACTTTGTAATCTAGTTCTTTCTTTAAGAACCCCCTTGGTTGACTAACCCCCCAAAGCTCCCGGTTATGGAGTGCGGGAAATCACTGTCCCACATGGGATCCCCACATAGACAGGCGCATCATTCAGTTGGTGGGGAAACTTGCTCGGCTTAAGATGGGAGAGCTAACGAAACCATATATAAGAGCTGTAGTTGGGCCTGAGATCAACATCACCACAAGCTATCTATAAGTACCCTTCGATAATCAATGAGTTGGATACAATCTCATCTCAGCACAGCTGAATGTGGAAGCTATTCGTTTTTTTATAGCTAGATAACGACAACATGATCTAGTTTCTAACACACATCTCAAGTATCTCCCTGACCTGTGACTCCTCCGTAATAGGAACGGCATTTGTCCGTATCCATATATCATCCAGACTATTTCGAGCGAGAATATCGATCTTATCAGGTCCTACGTTCACATCTTCGAGTGTCCGAGGCATTCCTAAGGCTGAAATGACAGTATCCAAAATGTCGCCAAGGTCCACCTCGCTCTGATCAAGACCTCTTGCTTCGAGCAGCTGGATAACCTCGCTCTGTTGTAGAAGCAGCTCCTTCACAAGAACCTGGCGCTCAACGTTTGCCCTTTTCTTCAGATTGAACTTGCACACAGCAGGCAGCAAGATACAGCTCGTCTCGCCGTGCCCGACACCGAGCGGGCCAAGCTGGTGCCCAATAGCATGACTGGCCCCGAGTGGAACGCCGCTCGATACGGCACACATGGCCTCGACGACACCTTGCTGGCTGAGATGGCGAGCCTCGAGTGAAGTTGGGTCTTTTTTGGACAAGAGAATCCCGCGTACCAGCTTGGGAAGACCTCGACGGGCCGATGCATCACCCTTCTCATTAGAGAGCAGAGAACAGAGTGTTTCGACGCAGTGATCTATAGATCGAACGCAAGTGCTCAGCCATACCCAAGCAGGAGTCGTGAGGCATAGCTCTGGGTCTTGAATAACAAGTTCTGGCTCGGCTTGTTCGCAATGGAAGGTCCTCTTGGAGTAGCCTTTGGATTCTGTTCCTCCGGCGATTGCCTGATATTCTCCTCCGGAAAGCGAGGTGGGAATGTGGATGAGGGGAATGGTCGGCTTGACAATGGCTTCTCGCAAGGCAGGATTACTAGCCGTCGTTCCCCAGAGCGTATCCATATCTTCCTCAGTAGTGACCGAGTTGGCCAGGGCCAGCCGTACCAATTTAGCAGCGTCGGTGAGACTGCCAGCGCCCAGAGTCACCAGACAGTCCGTATCCAGGCCGCGGGCCTCATTGGCAACCTCCAAGACCTGCGCAATTGGGGTGTGGGGACTGATCCCGATCCTCACCCCTACTACTCGGCCGCCTAGAGCCGAGCGCAGGCGGTCGAGGGCATCGGTGGACTGTTCCAATGACTTGGAGCAAATGATGTAGACCCTGGAGCTGGAGAAGGTATCTCGACAGTGTCGTAAGCAGGCCTCGGGGAATCGTAGTCCACATGAAATCTGGGGAGTTTCCCGATCGTCGAACGCTGGATAATGGACTTCGGTACCGAAATTGAAAGCCATCCTGATCGCTCTCTTCAGGGGTGGTTCCGCCGATGAGGAGGAATTCCGGTGGGAACTGGCTTTGTTGTGAAAATGGGGTTGAGGAATTACTCCAGAGCATGGCTAATTGGTAACTCTGCATGACGAGCATATCAATGGCTTAGTTATCAGATTACATCTTATCAATGTGGGTGAGATATGTACCTCCTTCTCCCCACATTGGGCCTGCCGCTCATGTTGATTGGGTCCCACATGAGCCACCACCAAGTGGAACACATTCGAAACCAGGCTTTCTGACCGGGACAAAGACCAGTACTCGAATTTATACGTACTTGTTTCTTTTGTTGCTTATTTTCACTTATCGTTGAACCTAGACTGATCCATACTTCAGCACAGGCATATAGATCAATGGCGGCCCTTGTAAAAGGCGCCCGGGCTCTGCGACGGAAAGCGCCCAACGACGTTGTCATTCTTTCAGCCGTCCGCAGCCCCATCACGAGGTCATTTAAAGGAGGATTCAAGGATGCGTGGCCGGAAGATATCCTTGTCCCAGTACGGGAAAATCCTTTTGGCATGCTTTTGAACGCGATCCCCGACTGATTTGGTGGCAGGTGATGGCGGAAGCCCAACGACGGGCCCATATTGAGGCGCGTGACGTTCAAGATGTTCTCATAGGAAACGTGCTGGCTGAACTAGGCTTCGCCAAAACAGGCCGGATGGCACTGCTTCATGCTGGCTTTCCGGTATCGACGACCTTTCACACCGTCAATCGTCAGTGTTCGAGTAGTCTGCAGGCCACCACCCACATGGCGCACTGCATCATGGCTGGGCAAATCGACGTAGGCCTGGCTGGCGGCGTTGAAAGCATGTCCAAGAACTACCAAACTCGCGGCATCCCTGCCGACGTCGGTCCAATCCTCCGCAACACGCCGGTCAAGTCGGCCGCAGACTGTCTCATGCCCATGGGTATCACGTCGGAAAACGTAGCAAGACGGTATGGTATAAGCCGGAGAATTCAGGACGAGTTTGCATTGCTCAGTCATGCCAAAGCCAATGAGGCGCGCTCCAAGGACCGGTTCTCTTCCGAGATCGTACCGGTCGAGTACACATTATTGAACGCCGAAGACGGGAGCAAGAGGGTCCGAATAGAGGTTGATGACACAATCCGGCCTGGTGTGACTATAGAGAAGCTTGGGAAGCTCAAACCAGTCTTCATTGAAGATGGAAGTAGCACGGCAGGGAACTCGTAGGTAGTATTGAGAGGAAACTGTGCGTTCCGAGTCTTATCTCTTTACAGGTCTCAGATATCCGACGGCGCATCGGCCGTCATTCTAGCTCGACGATCATGGGCTGAGGCCCGTGGACTAAAGCCGCTCGCACGTTTCCTCGGCACTCAAGTCGCTGGGTGCGAGCCTGACGAGATGGGCATGGGCCCGCTGTACGCCATTCCCAGGCTGTACAAGCATGTCGGAATCGATCAGAAGGACGTCGACATCTTTGAACTGAACGAAGCATTTGCCAGTCAGACAGTAGCCTGCATTGATGGGCTTGGCCTGGAGATGGAAAAGGTCAATCCCAACGGAGGCGCCATTGCCCTTGGCCACCCGACTGGAGCGACAGGAACACGGCAACTGGCCACCATCATTGCCGAACTCAAGAGGCAGGGAAAGGAAATGGGCGTGATCAGCATGTGTGCTAGGTACGTTGTGAGAAGCCTCAACGACGTGAATAAATCACGGCACGGCGCACGGCACTGACCAAGATTCCAGCACTGGAATCGGCGTTGCATCGGCCATCGTGATGGAGTAGCGGCAAGAAGCGGTCGTGGGAGCGCAACCATCGTTATTTGCTTGGAACCGTCTCGACTGGGCGGGGAATACAGCTTGGCGGATGGGAATGGCTACTGAAGTAGCTTGTTTTGTACCTTTGAAACTGGTGGAACGAGGCTGTCAGCGATAAATCTAGCATCAAGATGTTGGGCGATATTGGTTTATGTTATGACGCGGGTCTTCTTTTATCCTGCAAGATGTCTCCAAGTTGCGTATAAGTGTCAGTTACGGCTGAAATTAGAGCCATGATGCCAGTGGTTCGAAGTGAGCAAGTAGATGAGCAAGAGAAGGGCAACCAGTTGTTAACGCGCGCTTGAACGCATCGCGACGCACGACTTGATACTCGAGCAAAGTGGTGGTTGGCCAAATACTTGCACAACCAACCCCACGAGCCCCACCATCACTTCGGGAGCTTCGGGAGCTCTGGGAACTCGCCTCGTGGCCCGTCAGTGTTAGGCCGGTAGTCAACAAGGGAGAAGGGGCGAGAGACGGGAAATTCTCCTCCCCCGCAATCCCCACAAGCAAACAATCCGGGGTGACCCACAACGCTCTAGGCTGTCTTAGATCTGAGTGTCTAGGGACGCTGAGGGCGTATAAACGGGGTGACGGCAACTCGTCAACGTCGCAACATAATGCCTGTTATTCTAGGGCTCATTCAGTGACAAAAGCAGCACATTTTTACTTGAACAAAACCGCGAACCCTTCGAAATGCCGGGCCACAATGAACCGGATCAGCGCCTGAACCAAGGTGTCCAGGCCGCCATCGAGTTTGAGGAAGATCCTCACCGAGCAGCCATCGAGGATAATCCTCCTAAGACAAAAGTAGGCGTACGCGAATGGATTGCCATCTTTGTAAGTTGCCCGTCCTGAAACTTGTTCCGTACGGCTAACGTCTAAGTAGTCCATGGCACTGTCCTTCGGCCCAGCAGTTGGTCTCCCCTTTCTTGCTGTTGCCGCCATCGTCGCCCAGGTAACCCAAGAGCTCGGGGGACAAGACAAAATGGCATGGGTTGTCGGGGCATGGTCGCTTGCAACCGCGTGCTCTTTCTCGCTCGGCGGACCGCTTAGCGATATCCTCGGCCGTCGGAGTCTCGTTCTCAGTGGCCAGGCGGTTGTCACAATAGGCAACATAGTGGGAGGCACCGCGCAGAACATCCAGAGCTTGATTGCCGCCGAGACACTGATTGGAGTTGGAACCGGCTTCGTGTTTGTGTCATATGCTGGTGTGCCTGAGATGCTTCCAAACAAATGGCGGTCTCTAGGGTTGGGAATTTTGGAGGGAGGCATCGCAATTCCTTGGTGAGTTCGAATTCTTTGCGTGCTTTTGATCTTTGACGGCTGACGAGGCTTCCCAGGGGTGTCGTTTCTGTTCTTCTTGCAAACGCATTGTACGAGTATGCATCTTGGAGGTGGCTATTCTATATGGGTGTCATTGTCGAGGCTGTGTCCTTGGTGGGCACGGCGCTCTTCTACTGGCCCACGCCACATCCCCGAGGTGACTTTGACAAGTCGCGATGGAAGCAGTTCCAGGAGATAGATTGGATCGGTCTATTTCTCTTCACCTCTGGCCTCGCCACTTGCTTGGTTGGCCTGACCTGGGGCGGCACCTCTGCATATCCTTGGAAGAGCGCTGGAGTCATCGCCCCCATTGTCATCGGGATCCTTACGCTGGCCGCCGCGTTTGCTTACGACTTCGTCTGGGCCAAGGCTCCCATGTTCCCTCTCAAGCTTTTTACCATGGTCCGTGGTTATCTTCTACTGCTTGTGGTGTTGTTTGTCTCGGGAATGAACTTTCATGCCTTGTCGGCTCTGCTGCCCCAAGGCACGCTCTATATGTTCACAACTGATGGCATCGAGATTGGCATTCTGGCACTCCCGAATACACTCATGACTGGAGTCGTGGGCGTTCTGGTTCCACTATTTTCGCACAAGATCCGATACATCAAGTGGCAGCTCGTTCTCGGCATGGCACTGCAAGCAATCTTCATCGCGGCCAGCGCAGCAACAGTCGCCCCGAACCGCAAACTCGCCTGGGCATTTGTGCCCGCTTTCGGTGTTCCAATGTTCATTCTGGTAACAATCCTGTCATATTCCATCTCCAGCTTACATGTACCGCACTCTCACCTTGGAGTTGCTATGGGCCTTTTGGGGACTTTCAGGTCGGCTGGCGGTGCGGTGGGGAATGCCATCTTCAACACCGTTTTTCAGGACAAGTTCCGGTCGTATGCAGGGGAGGAGATATCCCGTGCAGCTTTGGGCAACGGACTCGATCCCGCGGATCTGGGTGCTATTATCCCTGGGACGATTCAACACAACCTTGGAGTCCCAGAAGCCCTGGCTGATATCGAAGGGATGTCACCAGCGATACAGGATGCTCTCCGTACCGCAGTTCGAACTGCATACGGCCGCGCATTTCAGTTCGTTTTTTATGTTACCATTCCGTTCAGCGTTGTCGCCCTCACATGCTCTCTATTTATTGAGGATCCCACAGCTTACATGACGAATCATGTTCAGGCAGCTATGCTTCCTAGGGGAGTTATCCAAGCACGGGTTACAACTCACGAGAATGGAGACGAGAAAGCCGCCTCGAGCTGGGATGAGAGAACGGGGAGTCACAATGCACAAGCGGTGAACCTGGCAGAAGAGATGAAGAAGCCGTAGGTGATAGTATTTGCTGAGTTGACGCTTCAATAATCCTGAAGCAAGAACAACACTTGCACAAGGTTGGGCAGTGTGAGCATTCACGTGGTTGTCAATTCAGAATAGTCGTGGACTTTGCTGTGCCTTTTAACTCCACCAGACAGATAGATCCACTAGCTTTAAATAAATGTTTCTGTACCAAGACTCGAGTAGTGGGCGAAGAACCTCCATTGTGAAATGACAACTGCAGCGTTGTTAAATCAGGACGTCTCACCGTTACCCATAACGAAGGAGGTTCCTTTATCCATCCAGATTTAAGATGTATTGAACCCCCACCTCCCGTCTGTTGTTTAAGAGACCTTCGACACAGTACCTTTCTACATTTTGTCCTTTGTATTCTCAATACCAGTCTCACGAACATAATTAGCGGGCACTGAAGTTGGGCCGATATTGGCTGGCCTTTCTGTTGTACGGTTTGCAGACATGGTATGCTTTTTCGGTCCGAAATTCGTATCTGGGTACTTAAATGTTGTTGGAAAGTTTTCTGACTGTTTCTTGACTGTCTATTCGCTCAAGCTGATAACGTTGTCTATCATCGTGTTGCTGGCCCCCATATAGTTTGTCGGGCTACACAGCTTCTCTAGTTGTTCAGCTCCCAGTAGTGACACGACCTTGTTGTTCTGCTTAAGAATCTGATGCAGAGTCTTCTTTGTCTCAATGGCTACCTTGCAAGCTTCATAGATCAGATCGTGGCTCTGTTGACGCCCAAGGTGTGGTGCCAATCCCATCATCACTGCCTCAGCGACTATGAGGCCCCCTGTTGAGTTGAGATTCTCCATAAGGCGTTTCCGATCAACCGTCAGGCCGGAAAGTACAAACTCTGCCTGGTGTAGAGCACCAACCGCCAGCACGAAACTCTCCGGTACGGCCACCCACTCTAGATGCCATGGTCCAGACGCCCGCTCAAAGTCGGAAACCATCGCGTCCAAGGTGAGACCAGCATTGGCCCTGAGAACCTTGGACGTGGCAAGGATCAATTCACTGGAAACTGGGTTTCTCTTTTGTGGCATGGTTGAAGAAGCACCCCGATGCGGAACAAAGGGCTCCATCACCTCCCCGACCTCATTGGAAGACATGATGATGAGGTCTAGCGCGATCTTGCCCAACGTTCCTCCGATCAGCGCGAGGGTGTTTATGATTTCGGCGACACCATCTCTGGCCACATGCCAGGTCATAGAGGGATCGTTCAGCCCGATGTCTTGGGCCAACTGTTTGCGCACCAGCACTCCCTGGTCGCCAGTGCCCAGAGATGCCAGTGTACCAACGGCACCGCCATACTGTACAAGCAAGCAGCGTGGGCGTAACTGCTGCAAGCGTTCTTGGTGCCGCTGTAGACTGCTCAGCCATGAGGCGCACTTGTATCCGAACGTAACAGGAAGAGCGTGTTGCAGGTGGGTTCGGCCTGCCATGGGAACGTCCCTATATTCTGATGCCAGGGCTGTCAAGGCTTTAACCACGCCTTTGACCTTCGTGTCAACTAGTTCCAATCCGGCTTTCATTTGAAGCATAGACGCTGTATCCATTATATCCTGTGTGGTGGCTCCCCAGTGAAGGTATCGGCCAGCATCACCGCATTGGACCGCGAGCTGCCGCACCAACGGCAGAATGGGATAACCGACGATTTCGGTTTCTTTGGCGAGCCGTTCCACGTCCAAAGATGAAGCGTCGGCCTTTGCGGTAATGGCGGCGGCCGCATCTTTGGGGATGACGTTGCATTTTGCCTGTGCCCTGGCCAGAGCCGTTTCGACGTCTACACAATGCTTGATGTAGCTCTCATCACTGAAGATCTAATTTCGTCGTCAATATCCCCCCCTGTCAGCTTGCGGCTTGCAGAATGGTCCGGGAGGAGAGATGGGACAGTAGGGATGCAAGAGGGTGGACAATCACATACCTTTCTGATCTCACTCGTACCAAACATGTTCCGGTACAACACAGAATCAACCGCACTGATGCTTCCCAGAGATCGACGGCAAGCGACGGTTGGCCGCGCTGCAAGCCGAACTCGCTTTGCTGCCAATCGACTCGAAAGCTGAAAGAGACCAAACATGATGGAAGCCAGAAGTACCCTGGAGAAGTGGGGAAACAGAAGCACACAAAGAAAGCTTTGCGCTCTAGGACGCTTGCTCTTTACTGATTCTAGGACTTACTATGTACATGGAAAGCAATGTGGGTGCTCGATGGACAATTGCCGAAGCCCCACACTCGGGGATGTGGAGGATTGCTTGAACCCACACACCCAGACTCGACAAGAGGTGGTTTTTCGGGAATAATGTGATAATGGAGCATGATACCATTTCTCTTTGTAGATCCAGATCAGTCCCAAGTTGGCTGACGTCCCACCGAGCCAGCAAAGCCTCCTTAAAGGCCTTGTAACGTCCACCCAGAAGAGGACTCCTATTATCAACGTCGCAAGCAGCACCGGGGTAACTCCTAAACGTCTTATCTACATGCATCAGCCAGATAAAACCCACTAATTCCCAGGCCTTATTCGCAGCTGACTACCACTAAACACCACCCACCATGGCTGTCATTGAGGAGCGAGATCCAGCCACAAACACAAACCCCCAAAAGGTCTTCCACTACACCGACCTTCAACGAACCAAACCGACTCGGGCCAATGACCCTTATGATTACCTGGCTGGCTTCGGTAACCGACATCAGTCTGAGCTCATTCCCGGAGCATTGCCGGTCGCCCAGAACAACCCACAGGACCGGGGGCTTGGCCTTTACACCGAAGGCATTACATACTCGGCATTTGCGGCCCCCAGACATGCAAACATGAGCATTTACATGTACCGCACCCGACCCTCAGCTGCGCATAGTGGCTACAGAGCTATCGACAGCAGATCAAACATTGAAAATTGCCTTCTATCGCTCAACACTAACGTCGAGACGTTGCCAGGGCAAGCCGAATGGTCACCCTTTCCGCTTCCGTCATATGGAGACAAGGTGGACTTCACCGATGGACTCCATACCCTCGCCGGCAGCGGAGATCCGAATCTGCGCGATGGCATTGCCCTCTACATCTTCAGTTTCAACAAGAATATGCCTGGTAGAGCGTACTGCAACACGGATGGGGATTTCCTCATCGTCGCACAACTAGGCACTCTTGATATTCAGACCGAGATGGGTAAGCTGCTTGTTCAACCAGGAGAGATCTGCGTTATACCACGAGGTGTACGCTTCCGTGTGAACTTGGGCCTCGATACTTCCGTTGCTCGTGGCTACATCACCGAGATTTGGGGTTCGACTTGGGAGCTGCCAGACCTTGGTCCCATCGGCGGTCATGGTTTAGCCAATCCACGCGATTTTTTATTCCCGACGGCGTATATTGACGACGACTTACATCGTGACTTTACAATCGTGGTCAAGAACAACGGGAAGCACGTCTGTATCGAGCAAGATCATAGCCCCTTTGATGTGGTTGCTTGGCATGGTAACGTCGTGCCATACAAGGCGGGTTTTATTTCAATGTCAACTTGCCAGTATGCTAACACCCCACAGTATGATTTGACCAAGTTCGCATCCCAAAATGCCACGTCGATAGATCACACCGACCCATCCATCAACACTGTCCTAACCGCCAAATCCCGCGATCCTAACACACCGCTGGCCGACTTTCTCTGGTTTGGCCCCCGTTGGGATGTGGCCTCAAACAGTTTCCGCCTGCCATATTTCCACCGCAACTCGGCCTCTGAGTTCCTGGCCTGTCTTTATGGCCAAGGCCTAGGCAGGTCGGACGACTTTCAGCCTGGAGGCGGCAGCTATGAGGGCGGCCATACGCCCCATGGGGGATTTGACGACGGCTACGTGAATGAAGTCAAGCTTCAAGTCAACCAGCCAAGGCGTATCTTGGAGGGTATGTTATTGACCCATGATAGTTTGGATCCGAGGGACCATCGTCAATTTTCCGTGGTGTGTCGAAGAACTGACAGCTTCCAGATCAGATGACCATCATGATCGAGACGAGCAGAACATTTCTGTTCACAGAGTATGCCCGCAAGGACTGTGGAGTCATACATACCCAAGGGACGAACCCTAAAGTCTGGGATAACCTACCTGTAAGGGGCCACCTTTTCCGCAAGTTGCCTTTGTGGTGGAGTTGGATCTCAATCCTCATGCAAAGTAGCAAGAGGGTAGCAAAGGCTGACCATGGTTACGCTTAGGACCGCTTCTCAACCAATCCAAAGATCAGGGCGCTTCTAGAGCGCGTCAAGGAGGAAAAGGCAGCAGCTCGATCCCAAGCCGATTACTATCACAACTTTGACCTGACAGACTGAGTTGTGTACAAGTTGTGACCAGTGTCTATATTTGCAATCGATCTGTCAAGGAAGCAGACGCGATAGAATTTGAGTCTGGATGTTGGAAGGATTGTAACCTGTTTGTTAGGCTAGCTCAACCATGCTGTCACTCATTACATGTAGAATATGGCGAAACTTGCGCCAGTTCCACCTCCCAACTTCTTCCAAGAGTCCAACATAACTCATAATGACTCTTCGGGCTGAGCTGTATCCTCCGGGGAATACCACCTCGTCAAATGAGATGCTTCCACCTTCACTAATAAACTTGTTTGGAGGATATGCCTTATTTTGATGGGATGTGCTCCAACCAGGAAGGCCCTCATCCGCAATCTGACTCCAATCAACCTCGTCCAAAAGCTCCAAGGGCTCATCACTTCTCAGCTCGAGGCTTGAGGGTGAAGCATAGATGTATAGCCCAAGCACAAGGGCTGAATTGAAAAGAGCAACCTCTGACAAAAACATAGTGCCGTCAGCTATCTTCCTCTTCATCATGCACGTGTGAACTTGAGCTGCATGTAAACAAGCGCGCCTCGCGTGTGGACTATCCGCCCATTGCATAATCTTTTGGAGAGCGGCTTTCCCTGCGTCAACGCCCTCCCGCCCGGCTGCAACCTCAAAAAGATTAATATTTGCCGTCAGAGCTAAGCACATGGCGTGCCAAAGAGCCATGCTGTTTGGATCGCTTTCTGAGAATTCCCGTCCATAGTTGGTATAGACATCCCGGAGCAGTGGTGTAATCCCCGCATCAACCGGATCAACGGGAAAGTATTCCCTCGGAAAGAGATCATTTCCAATCGTGCCATCGCCTTGAATCGTACCATGACTCCGCATTTGTGCCATATACAGCCATGCCGCGGACAGTAACGTGTAGATGGCCATGGAGCTAGCAGGGCTGGCCTCTGGGAAGACCAGCGTGCAGCCCTGAATACCCATGACAGGTGGGTTCATGCAGGATGCTGCAGTCGGGTCAAGTTTTATCCAGCGACTTGCGTCAGCTGCACTAAACAAGCGCACCGGGCAAGGCATGTATAATTGCATCGTGTCGACCCGAACAATAGGATTGGATCCCACGCTGGACGTATAGAAGGCGTCCACAATGACGAAACATGCAGCGAGTCTACCGATTGGTCAGTCAGTCCAGAGTCAGAAGTTGCAGGGAGATAGCCGTGAAGTCAAGAAGGCTGCCTGGAGTGCAACTTGAGTCGGTTGATAGCATCGCGGAATAACAGAAATCACAGAAATCACGGTGGCTCTGCGAGGAACTCACCTCTTGGCAGATTCTACTCTTGCCCAAGCTTTCCAGGCAAGATCATTTCGTCTATTTTGGGGCAAATTTGGCGACAGAGGGGGGCCCTTGCTCACTTCAAAGAGGCCATGTTGTTGGGCGACCTAGACGGCATTACTGTCAGCAGCAAGGGTGATATAAGTACTGGAGATTTGGTGATGACTTACGGTAAGGGCTTTGACGTAAAGGCTGTAGGTATGTTCTGATTGCGCGCACTCCTGGGTACGGCGGTTAAACGATGAAATGATGAGATTCGATGAGTGACACACACACCTCTAGAACGATGGCGTAGCTCAGAAACAAGATAGCCGCACCAAGCAGAGTAACTAGCAGCTGAGAGTCTGTTCTCTCCCATGTTCGTGACAGCGCGGCGTTGCATCTTCCAATCCCTTTCTGCAAAACGGGAAAATCTATCAGCCGATGCTAGATGTAGGGTTTGCTCTCTCCGAGACAAACATACCAACAGCTGGGTCGCAACGAAACGCCTTGTTCTTTCGGGATCCAGCAGGTGAAGTCCAATCAAGCACATGGGAAAGAGAATAGCGTTTGGCGTGCGCCTGGCGGAAAAGGTCGGCTCATGAATGAATGGTACTATATTGTGGAAGCGCTGGAAGTAGAGGTCGATGCACATGGCCAGGGTATCGGCACTTGGCAGTCGGCTGTCGTAGACGGCGTCACTCGGGATGTTACCATCTTGATACTGTGAGAAACTATGAGTTACTGCGAGAGAGTAATAATCTTTACTACTAAGAGTGGAAATATAAGACTTGCCGTCCTGTTTCGCGTGAACGTAAACTCCTTGAGGAGCTCCAGTCTTCTGGCATCGCTCAGCCCCCGTCTTGGTCCATTGGCACGTAGGGATGGTGAATCATCGTTTGTGTCATCCGGACCGGACTCGGAAAATAGGTTGCTGCCACTATGATGAGCCGCATCAGACCAAAGCGTCTGAATCAAGTACCAGGGAGGTCCCCGCTTCCGCGGCCACAGTCTGGCTACTTTGGCAAAGCGTTCCTCGGGGATATCGGAGCCCAAGCTATGTTTGCTAGTCACAGAGTCATGTAGATCATGGAGCAATGGCTCTCCAGGAATCGGTAGAATATCCCAGATGTCTCCCATCCCCGAGGGTGAGGGTATTTCGCCGTCAAAGACCGACAACCAAGCTATCCCTTCGCGGTCGAGTGATCGTCGAACGGCTCGGAGTTCGGACGGGATGTTAGAAGAGCGATCGCAACCCAATACAGTAAAATCTTCCATGTAGTAAGCTAAGGGGTCGCTGCTATTTTGTGGTGGTGCTGCAGCAAAGGAGTCCCGAGGCGTCCAGCCTCCAACAGCTCGTCCTATATCAGCAAAGCTAGAACTAGCTCCAAGCTGGAGCTCGGGTATACCTTCGGCACCAGGCGGACTCTCATGTAAATTGGAGTGCGGTGGGGAAAGGGTAAGCAGTGCGACAGACCCGTCTACTCCGGGCCCTGTGCAAGGGTCCCTGTCGGGTGCTGGAGAGCGAGGCGGATATTCTTCGTTGTCTGGTAGTGAAGGTTCTAGAGCGGAGGGAGAAGCTGAAATTGGCGATGCGAGGTTCGGCTGCGGACTCGATGCTGGATTCTCAATTGGATGCTCAGTGCTGTGATCGGCCTCCAATCCAGGCTGCGTCGGTTGCGGTCGATGCGGAACAACATGAATTGATTGTTCATCTCGAGCGCCTTGGTCGTTTTGTTGTCCTTCTTGAGTTGTATGGCCTTTAATATGGCGCTTGAGCACGTCGCTGTTCGTCGACGACAGCGAAACTTCAGTTGCAGTCCGCAAGGAACATTGGAGGGTAAATTGATAGACAGACGTACCCACGAGCAAACCTCTTGTGGCAAATTCGACAATGATATGGTTTTTCACCGGTATCTACCTCACCGAACAGCGGTTAGAGCCAAGTAAGTTGTGACTCGAGGGGCCCAAGGGGAGATTACGGGACCGCTCATGACGCTTCAGGTGCTCAATTTTGGAAAAGCTGCTATCGCAGTATGGACAGACTCGGATGGGCATTAAGAAATGTGAGCGAGGGCGATTTCGCCTCTGTAAGCCAAGAATGGATGTTAATTACAAAGATTAAGATGTGTAAATGGGGTCGAGTCGGTTTGGTGTAGATGCCACCATCAGGTTTGCAATGCATGATAACCGCGGCATAGTGTAAGCTGGAGCTCTGGGAAGAAAACGCGGGGAATGCCAACTGCCGTATCACGTGCCACGACCCCCTACTCTTGTCACCAGTCTAGGATGATTTAGGCCCAGAGAGTGAGAACTGGACGCCGGATGGTACAGGGAACCCTAGTCAGATGTCCACAAGCGACCAGGATAGCCCTTAGACTACCCCGTACACGAAGTGCATGGCCAGGCTCTAAATAGTCGATGTGGTCGTATGTAAGGACGCTATTCGTGCACTGCTATCTGACGACCTCGATGACCCGGGCGGTGTGACAAGCCCAGTTCCAACACAGGCGTCCGAGATTGAAATCTTCATACTCACGATACAGGCGAAGCAGTGAGTTACTGTGGACAGGAATGCCAAGTGGTGCGGGCCGTCGTCCGAGACGTTTCCAAAACCCTTGACCCAGCTTTTAGGAATAACCTTGATTCTGGCAAAATTTGGGTCGCTTGAGATTTGCATCACGGCAACAAGCAACATACCATACCCACACGGCTGCCTTCACTCATGATAGACATCGCAGGGCATGGTGTCAAACTCCGGCCCCACAAGCACCGATGATGAACAAATATGTGGCATTGCCTGGGGTGTATGCTGGAGGCGGGCGGATGTGGGGTTTTCTCCAACGCTGAACAAAGCTGTCCAATCAATACAAACTGCACCAAGTCAATATATAAGCTATGGATCAGGGCCTGGCCTAAATGTGGGTGAGCGAAGATGGCATCTTATGGGCTCCGGGTGGTCCGGAGACTGGAGTTTGCTGAATGTGGGGTCATGGTGATGCGATGTGGGACGAGCGAGTGAGGCGCTGTAGAGGAGTACAGGGGTCAGCCGTGTGATGAGAGCAAGAGGACAAAGCAGTTGCCCCGAAAGAGCCAAGTGAGTGTAAGTACTGCGTAGTGGCGAGTTGATGGCGGCAAGCATCGCGGTCGACTTGACTGTTGAATTGCACCAAGTCCATTGGAAAGCCAAGGTATAACTTAAGCGATGGCTTATCACGCGTCTTCTTCCCCACATCAATCGAAGCCATTTTCTGCCAGCCAAACTACAGTGTGCCTTGGATGTCGCTCCGTTGCCGCCCTTCTTCTTTCTGCCCATAATTTCCATTTCAGTCCGCTTCTCAAAAGGGGGAAAAGTCATGTCTGCTGCTACACAAAGGTTGGAGAAGCTGTCAGAACAGCTCGCACCACCTTCAAGCCATTCAATGCGACATGGACTCTTGAAGAAAAACCCCAACGACGTGGTAAGTATCATCAAATCTATTCGGAAACACCCCCGAGCTAATCCTCTCAATCGTAGGTCATCACCGTTGCCCTGCGTACTGCTTTGACCAAAGCCCGTAAAGGCTTGCTGAAAGACACACCTCTTGAAGGTCTTTTGGTGCCTCTATTGAAGGTACGTTGCATCCTAATATGTTACTGTCATAGGATACAAACCGAAACTCTTGTTGGTTCTTTAGAATGTGCGTGAGAAGGCCGGTATTGACCCATCTCTTGTGGAAGAGGTTGTTGTTGGCAACGTCCTCCACAAAGATGCGCCTTTCATGACGAGAGCCTCGACAATTTCCGCCGGATACCCTCCAACAACATCCATATCCGTCGTAAGCCGCTGGTGCTCCTCTGGGCTCTTAGCAGTCGAGGCTGTAGCCCAAAAGATTGCAGTGGGAAGCATCGACATAGGGCTCGCCATCGGAGTTGAAAGCATGAGCCTGAACCCCGATAACGGAGCACCGAAGTTTCCTGAATATCTCCAGCAGAACCCTACGATAGGGGATTTGTCTATGCCAATGCCTTGGACATCAGAGAACATCGCCAAAGACTTCGGAGTCAGTCGCGAGAAGCAAGACAGTTACGCGACAGCCTCATGGCAGAAAGCTGAGGCAGCTCAGCGGGCTGGTCTCTCAGCGCAAGAAATCATACCCATTACGACAGTATGGATAGATCCCAAAACAGGCGAGGCTCTCAACGTGACTGTGGACAAAGATGATGGAATCCGTCCCGGTACAACCCAGGAAGCTCTGTCCAAGATCCGACCGGCCTTTCCGCAATGGCCTCCCGCTGCAACGACAGGAGGCAACGCATCTCAGATCACAGATGGCGCAGCAGCGGTTCTTATGATGCGTCGTGATGTCGCCGAGAACTTGAAGGTCCCAATTATTGGGAAATTTGTGTTGTCAACAATTTCCGGACTCGAGCCACGCATCATGGGCATCGGTCCTGCTCTTGCAATCCCCAAGTTGTTGAAGAAAGTCGGCATTTCCAAAAATGACGTTGATGTATTTGAGATCAACGAGGCATTTGCGTCCATGGTACGAACAGCCCCTCGGTTGCATCCCGTGCCGTGACTAACTTTGTTGCAGCTGGTGTATTGCGTAGAGCATCTGGGACTTGACCCAGCTCGCGTCAATCCACGCGGCGGTGCAATGTACGTTCCTCGATTCCCTGAAATAGAGTATCACCATTTTCTAACTAGTTTTGTAGAGCCATTGGTCATCCTTTAGGCTGCACAGGGGCGCGCCAGATTGTCACAGCTCTGGCTGAACTCCGTCGCACTCGACGAAGAGTTGCGGTTACGTCCATGTGCATTGGAACAGTAAGTCTAGGTCTTCTAGTATCTCTTCGATGTAGCCACATTGGATTTAACGGGATCGCATAGGGAATGGGAATGGCGGCTCTGATTGTCTCAGAGCACTGAATGTCTTGCCACCGGTGGTTCGGTCGTCAAGGTTTAAGCTGGGAGGGATGCGAAAGGTCAGACGGCTTGTAAAGATACTTCGCCCTTCCAAGATGGAGCTCAATCTTCTGCAAAAGCAACGTCACTCCATGTCCGAAATTATCCGTATGGCCTGTTTTGTAACGTGAAGTTCATTGGGTGCTATTCTCAACGACCATAAAGTATTGCAGACGATTCAGGAAAATTTGCGGTAAGCGTATTGTTGACTACCCGCCATTCTGACTCGGTTCCTTCTGATCAAAGATGATAACAGGTTTCCTTTTTAACTACAAGATGGTCAGTAATGTCTCTATCAAGGTACTGCATTGTAGCAGGATAGGACGCACCTGGGAGAAATTATCATCTATCGACGTTAAGTCCCCTGGTTTGATGAGATGAACCTTTGACTTTACCAAGCCCCTTTAAACGAAACCTATAGCCTCCAAGATGTCTTGCTTAGTGCCAAATGCAGGGCCGATAATCTTGATGCTATTGTCGATGAACAGAGGATGGAAGGACACCAACTGGTCTGTGAGCGGGGATTCCAACGCAAACTAGAGTACCAAAAGGACCCGGAATCTCCAGACTTGAGTGGTATGCCTCCGCTGATGCTGGGTAGGCGATAACAACCAATATACTTTCAGACCCTGCCAACTCGCCAGCTGTCCTCGGCAAGTCAAGGATTGTGGCATCTAAAAAGGCGTCTCCACAAGCCATGCAATAGACGTTCTTACCCTCCCCGACGTCAATTGAGAGGACTCGATATCCCATTGCCTTGGAATACTGGAGAACCAGCGCCCCAATACCACCGCCAGCACCCGTGATGGCAATGCATTGACCGGGGGTGGCTCCCGCCGCTTTAATGACAGCATATGCCGTGACGCCTCCGCACAAAATGGGACCGATGACTTCGTTCGATACTCGAATGTCCGGAGGGATTCGAATGACGTACGTCGAGGGTACGAGGGTGTACTCGATGAAAGTGCCGTCCATCTTGCGGCCAGAGGTCATCTGCTCCTTGTAACGCATCTCGCTACCGGGATGCATGCAGAAGGCACAAGCACCGCAAATGTCTCGGAGCCAGGCGATACTAATTCCATCGTCCACCCGTGCCTGCATGTGCGCCATATCACCAGTCTGAACAACATATCCAACGCCTTTGCGACCCAGAATACTCCTCGCGGGACCTAATTTGCCAGATGCCAGAGCCAAGTCGGTTCCGCAAACGCCAGTAGCTGGCATTTGCTCATATCTTCAACTCGTTAACGGCAACGAATCCAGCTTCCAGGCGAGGACTACCGAAGTTTCATTCTAGGTCCTTGTATCCCATTAATTTTTAGAGGAGCTTATTATTTATAGTTTGCTATGTTTGATAGGGCCGAATATCCGGGCACACAGTGAACGGTGCTTCTGTCTTGGCTCGAAGTTCATCTATGGAGATATTTTCGTCGATTTCCACCAACACAAGCCCGTCTTGGGTCACATCGAAGACTGCAAGTTCCGTGATAATTCTAGACACACATCGTCTCCCGGTCAACGGGAATGTGCAATCTGCGTACTGGGGTGAGCATGCTTGTCAAGGCCGCGATAAATGGCAGATATATGCTTAGCAAATTTGGAAGCTTGACAGTATTAAATGTAAAGAAAGATGAATACGCACGTTTGAGGATTTTTGGGTTCCCTTTTTTGTCGACATGATCCTGATAGCAAGTGATGATGTCAGCTTAGGAGTTCAAACAGAAATGCCGACGAGGTAGGCCCAGTACGCACCATGGTAACGATGACTTTCGTCTTTGATGGATTGCCGACAAGGTCCATAGCTCCTCCAATTCCTTTGACTTTTCCTGGTAGCATGAAATTGGCGAGGTCTTCCTTGTTAGTCCTTGGAAATGCTCATGGCCCAGGATCACGGTGGCTCACCTCCATGCATGCTGACCTGCAAGGCCCCCAACATGGTCATATGAATCTTCCCCGCTCGGATCATTCCAAAGCTCTCATGGCTACCAAAAAGGATGCTCCGGGATTGACCGTGACAGTCTCTTTTCCAGGATTGATCAAATCGGGGTCCTCCTCTCCCGGCTTGGGGTACTTGCCCATGCCCAGAATTCCATTCTCAGACTGAAGGATAACCTCAACTCCCTCGGGAAGAAATGCTGGAGCAGCTAGAGGCATTCCAATTCCTAGATTGACATACATGCCATCTTTAAACTCCTTTGCAGCGCGCTTGATGATCTTAATTCTGCGGTTAGCAGTATTGCCGGCACCGACAACTGAGAACGGATCAGCTGTGCCACTATAATAATGAGTAACAAGTTTGTCAGGGGACGTGAATACCTGATTTCAAAAGTTCATCGGTCGATTCCAAGAACTTGAGCTTTTCGATACCCTTTCCCACCGTGGACTTGATAACTTTGTCGACGTATACTCCCTGTAAGTGCACGTTCTCAGGGGAGATGTCGCCAACATTCACAATCTCGTCGGCTTCTACAATTGTGTGTTGCGCATTCTTGGCCATTGCCTCGTTAAAGTTGTTCATCGCTCGTCGGAACTGACAGTTGCCAAGACGATCCGCTTTATGAACCTTGACCAGGGCAACATCTCCATGAATTGCCTCTTCCAACACGAACGGCTTTCCATCGAAGACTCTTGTCTCTTTGGGATTGGAAAAGTTCTCAACTGTGCCAGTTGGAGTAAACTTGGTAGGCATCTCTCCAGTTTGAACTGACTACTGGTAAGCAGCCTCTTTAACGTCTGGAAGTTTGCAAGGAGACTCACTGATAGTCCCGTAGCCCGTTGGGGTATAGAAAGCCGGTACGCCGGCTGCACCACTCGCAATCTTCTCAGCCATAGTCCCTTGCGGTGTGAGTTCCAGGTCTAGTTGTCCAGTAAGATACATGCTCTCAAACGTAGTATTTTCTCCAATATATGACGCGATCATCTTTTTGATTTGCCCTGTTTCAAGTAGCTGCCCTGCAAAATGTCAGCGGTCTCATCATCCAGTCGCTTTGGTCATCCAAGTAAACTCACCTAGGCCAACCCCTGGCATTCCAGCGTTGTTAGACACAACGACTAAGTTGGTAATGTCGGGACGATCTCGCAATGCATTAATCAGTGTGTTTGGCACCCCGGAAAATCCAAAGCCACCGACGAGGACTGTAGAGCCGCTCTTCACGCCTTCCACGGCTTCTCCGCTTGAGTTACATAGCTTGTTGATACCCAAGCGCGCACAGGCTGACGAAAAGCCACGCCTATCAACGGAGGCCGCGGTGCGACCAAGGATGGTTCTGACACGCAGCATCGTACTCTGAAAAGTTGGTCGTGCCAAGTACATTTGACTTGAACGTTGGTGTGGACTTTATTTTCTCGATATTGTTATGGTCAAAGATGAATTGCTTTTGTTCCAAAGTACCAAGTCTTCAGTGTCAGCTTTGATGATGAGCATCCACCTACACCCATCCACCTACACCCATCCACAATGTGGGGCCTCATTCATCCCCACATCCATAGGGATTATTCGTCAAACAACACCAGGGCCACTTGTGGCGTTTGGATTCAGGATCTGATGAGATCGTTGCGAGACGAAAGATGTCAACCAAGTTCGATAACTATGAAAGCCGTCTGTCAACGACGCTAGACCACCCAACAATAGGCAAAATATAAGGAGTCGGCCTCGAAGATGGCACCATAGTTCAATTTTGAGGCATTCCGTTCGCTTCGATTTCAGCAAGATGGGAGAACGCTGTTTTACTTAACTGCCAACTGGTAAACGACGGGACGTTTGATGCAAGCCACCTTGGACCAGCCTGCCCTCAAAGAGCTAGAGGACAGCGAACGAACCTGCAATTGCTAGGGGATGTCGTTTTAGAAGGGAGAAATCCAGGCACATTAGAGCTCAAGTGCCTAAACTTGGTGGTTAATCGACCGGCCAGCTTACAGCTGAATAGTGAAGTGCCGGTCTTGGTTTGGTAGATGACGATCTTCTGGGACTTTCCAACTTTGCGGCTGCTGACACGTGCTCTTTGGGGTTCACGGTTCAGTTCAATAGCCTTTAACCCCCGGGTTTTTGCTTCCGAGATATTTCTTGCTTGTTTTTATACCTCATTTTGACAGGGAAATAGGGGTGGTTTCTTGATCGGCTCAAATTCATGGCCACAGTACAGTGAGCATCGACCCCTCTATAAAAGTGCTGGAGGTGGAAGACATACAGCTGAGACGATGTAGTACCTTTATAGACCTTTCCAGACTTGTCAAACACTCTGCCCAAAATGGGCGACCACTTATCGGTGTTTTAATCAAGTCAATGCCAGATCCTAGCCAACAGATGTGCCAGCTACGAAATACTCACCCTGACGAAGCCTTCGGCTGGGGATATAGCCCGTGACGTATATGGCGACTCTCGAACGCGAGATGCCTTGTCCACATTCAATATGCACCAAACTAATCGGATTCGGATTTTAGGGGACGATTTCAAGATCACGATACCTGGAAAAGCCGACTGCTAAGGAGGACACAATAGGGGCTTTAGATGAGTTTCTGAACATCAGTGACGGGGGCAAATATAAAACGCATTTACGATATCGACGGAGATGAGATGCAACAGTAGTTGGGCATGCTAATACTTGTTTCAGACCTTCGGTTTTACCTACCCGTGGTAGCAGCTGGTGAGATTTCAGGTCGGCTGAAAGGATAAAGGCCCAGCAATCTCATATGCATCAGGTCAGTTTCTCCTCGATGTCCGCACTCTCATCGCAGTTGTTCTAAGACCCACGACTTAGTCAAAGTTTGTACTTTCATTTTGACTGCGTTGAGCCTACTGTGTTTTTGCTGAGACTTGCAGTAAGATGCCAAATCTGGCTCTGCAGATTTATTCAACAGCTTTCCTTTGTATGCTAGAAGAAAACGATCGTGGTTCGACTTCGCATCACAATGGGCATGTGGAGCAGGCCCACATCCACATGCCTTCTACACAGCTGTCCCACATAACCCCACACAGCTGTCCCACACTGTGCCCTGGCCGTATTTTCAATGACAAACTAAACCAGAATTAACAAGGCGATTGTCCGTTCATTAATGTATAAGGGACGAATCGAACGGTGAAAGAGCTGTTACGCAACTCCCACTGCTAGACAACGAATGCATCAATGTCCCGAATCAACTCGGTCAAAGCAATGTCACGATGGGTCATGGCTTACAGGCGTGCACCATTCGGAGTTCGCGGCTATGGTACATCATCAATACTGCCATTAGATGGAATTCGGATCCTGGACCTCAGTAGAGTTCTCGCGGGAGTTAGTTCCTCCCTGCATGCGCATCCCAGCACGTACCGGCTCAGGCTAACTCGCAGTCGGTTGATAGCCGTATTGTACACAGATTCTCGGGGATCTTGGGTACGTTTTGCCTCTTGGTTTTGATATACCGCGGCATTTTCTTCCAGAAGTGTGTGACTAACATATGCGACGTATTTGCCGACAGCGCGGATGTTATCAAAGTGGAACACCCTGTCCGGGGTGACGACACGCGATCATGGGGACCTCCATACATGCCCCATCTAGACGACGACAAGTCTCTCGGTGAGAGTGCTTATTTTCTTTCGGTAACTTCAAAACTTGGAATTACTCGGATAGCGATTACCCGATTAACGATACATGCCAGGTCAATCGTAACAAAAAGTCCTTGGCGCTGTCATTCAAGGATCCCAGAGGTGCCGAGATTGTACGAAAATTATCAGAAAAGGTGGACGTCGTTGTAGAGAACTATCTCCCTGGCTCACTTAAGAAATATGGCCTAGACTATGAGACCTTGAGCAGAAATAACCCCAAGTTGATCTATGCCAGCATCACGGGATACGGTCAATCAGGCCCTTACAGGGACCGAGCAGGCTACGACGTCATGGTTGAAGCGTACATAGGCTTGCACAACCACTTTAATAAGATAGTCACTGACTGGCCAATAGTGAAATGGGTTTGATGCATATTACTGGTCCTCGAGGCGGTTCTCCCGTTAAGGTCGGTTGTGCCGTTACCGACTTGACAACTGGCATGTATGCAACCACCAGCATACTAGCGAGTCTCATTGACCGGAGTCATTCTGGCCTGGGCCAACACCTTGATGTATGTTTGAGCGATTGTCAAGTAGCCACGCTCTCAAACATGGCACAATCTGTCTTGGTCACCAAACAACGAGACAGCGGGCGTTGGGGAACAGCACATCGTGAGTAGACGGGGGTTTTGAATCATCCAGTCCTTCTGTTAACCCAGCGACAGCCTCTGTTGTTCCCTACGGTGCATTTGAAACCTCAGACGGGAATATCTTGTTCGGTGGCGGCAATGATCGACTGTTTGGCATTCTTTGCAAGTGTTTGGGCAGACCCGAATGGGCAACAGACGAACGGTTTTCCACCAACTCGGCCCGAGTTCAAAACCGAAGCACCCTGGAGCAGTGGATCGAAAACGTTACCAGGACAAAGACTACCCAAAAGTGGCTTGATATCTGTGGTGACACAGGTTTGCCGTACGCCAAAGTGAACGACCTGTTTGACACTATCAACCACCCGCATGGTAGGAATCAGGGTCCACACTCACCAATTTTCAAGCTAACGATATCATCACTAGTGAGAGCTCGGAACATGATCGTCGAGATGGACCATCCTGCCTGCGGCCCCATGGATTTCATTAATACACCAGTGAAATACTCCAGATCGAAGCCATCTATCAGGACCGCACCACCTGTTCTAGGGCAGCATACGGATGAAGTGCTTCAAAGCGTTCTTGGTCTTGATGATGCATCCATAGAATCACTTCGAAGAGACGGTGTGGTTCGGTAGTTTGAGGCACTACTCATTGATTGCTCTGTTGGTGCAGTAGAGCGTTAACATTACGTACGTTGGTAGTCGGGCTAGAATAATTTCAGCGAAGCTTTGTACAGCACGAACACGCTATCGGTTGGGTAGCTTGAGAAATGCAGCTAGTATTAATGCGCCGTGTTTAGCGGAGAATAATTAGACCGGGCCTGCGAAGAGAGACCTTCATTGCCTAGTAATTCCAATTTCTTTCTTCTAGCGGTCTATTCCGTGAGAGCCGGTCACAAGAGCAATAAACCTCATTATCTATAAATGTTGGTATTTCAAATAAGCGCGGCGCTATATAGACTACCGTAGTAACCTACGTCTCTTTAAACCTTCTGGTTACATTCAGTGAGACGGATTCGAGAACGATTTGAGCTTCAGGGAGTAGAATCTCATCGCTGGGGTTCTTAAGCTAGATCGGAGAGTGGACATATAGTGATACTTGAGGGTGTAAGCAGCCTGTTATCGACTCTCAAAATAAGCTTGGGGACTGGGGAATCGAACTCGTTGTAAAGCTGCTTGGAAGGTAGTTAAGTCTTAGCAACTGGAGAAGGATGTTTCCCGTATGAAGATCCAGCGAGAATTAAACATACCAGCGTAGTAAGAGGCAAGACAAGGTACTTACCCCCATGGACCCCAACTCATGGGTGTATGCTACTTGATTACGCTACCGCTGGTGATATTCGGATTCCGGCGACGGCGAGGAACCCTGGCAATGCCACTCTACATAGTGTGGGCGACACGAACAAAGCTTGGGCTTGTGTGTTATTCGCGGAACACCTTGTCAGCTCAAGTGCTGCATCCGCAAAAGAACCTTCTCCCTCCTCGATCTGGAGCAAGGCAGGCAGGCTTAGTGGTTCCCTCGACAGCAAACCTCCCCCCTTCCGGGGACTAGGATGTTCTCGAACTGGTAGCTCTAATTTATTGAGGGAGAGTTTGGGGGACCATGCCCTGAAAATAGCGGGCGGACCCGAACGTTCGCTGCTAAATGCACATCATCGTTCGTCGAAACCCCTTGTATTGACTCCATGTCTCATCCTCTAACCGGCTGTCGAATAGCTTCTCGGCTTGTCGCGGATCTCCTTTCGTTCAATTTATGGCACCATCAAGCCGGGGGTTTCGGAAACCGCTACAGCCCGTGTCTCACTGGCGGTCCAACAGTCTTAAGAGTAGGAGGCGCTGGTTGAAACTGGACTAGAAGCAGTGACTTGCGCGATGAAATTTTCATAGTGGAAAGTTGGTTCATAGGATATCCTGTTCCGGTTGCCGGGACACAGGTCTCTCTGCGCTTGGGTGCAAGAGCTTGCTGGCCGCGACTTCGAAGGGCTTGGAGATCATCATGGGTTGACGTAGGCGCAAGCGGGCTAGGATGATATGTGGACAGGAGATGATGGCGAATATAATACCTAATTATCACCTTCTATTTACAGCAAAACCTTAGCCAGTTCAGCTCTCGCATCCTCATCACTCCACTCAACTCGGATTTGTTCCTTATCCTGCTCCATCTTACCCTGAACAAAGGGTTCCATTGCGTTAGTCTGCTGCTGGCTGAGAAGAGGGAGTCTTGCGTGGTGATCACTGTCCTCATTCTCGCCAAAGTAGATTGGATCAAGGTACCTCCAGAAAAGGAAATCGAAAGCCCAGCTATTCCTAGCTGCATAGCGAATCATCCAGGACTTGCTCTCCCAGCTTCTTCGCATCTGCTGTGAGACAGATAAACATTCATCATCTAAGATGGAGAGACATTTGAGACCATCCTCTCCTTTATCCTTAGCCTGTAGCTTTTTCTTCTCTTCCTCTTCTAGGATAGAAACAAAGGTCTGAAATTGAGTCTCATAGGCCTCCATCCAATCTTCATACCCGCCTGGCCAGTATTCAGGATATTTCAAGAGAAGCCACTAGGGAGGATCGAAGGAGAACTGTGCCGGGGCTGCATAAGCGAATTCCTAGTCAATAACGCCAACTACCCGAAGATCCTTATCAATTAGGACATTGGATGGTCGTAGATCCTCAGAGAAGAGCCGGAAGGTAGACCCATGATCCTTGCCTACCTGAGGGCGGCTGAATCCAGAGGCCAGCCGTCCATCAGATGCGAGTTTCTGAAACAGTTGACGGGCAACATACTTATCACGTACATCTCCCTCATGATCAATAGCATTGTTGTGTTGAAATGTTAGCTGAATGAGGTGCATATCAGCCATGGCAGAATACCATTCATTAGATGTATTAAATCCATGGGTTGGAAGGAGGGAGGCAGGAGAATCCGTAAGCCGAATAAGAGAATTCATGTTTTGCATCAGTGGCCTCCCAGAAACAGAAAAACGGCCTTCCTTGTCCTTATCCTGAACCAAGGACCCAATGCGGGAAAATGATAGAGTAGACAGCTGGAGAAGGATATTGGCCATCTGCCTGTAGAGGAATTGAAGCTTTGGCTTGCTAATGTTGGGATCCAGCGAATGAGAGTCCATAGGACTGAGCGAAGGGTCATTGAGAGCATGAGATAATGTCTACTCATGTTCAACGTACTCCATGATTATAAATGGCCCAAGGCCCAAAGGGTTTTCTTCTGCAGTTCCCCAGTGGTATATTTCGGGAACTGGAATCGTAGTATTGGCAGCAACATACCGCATGGTTGCTACCTCATAACGAACTTTCTTATCAGGGAATGCAACACCTTGGTATTATTAGTAGCTTACTTGGAAATAGTTGGGGGCATTAATGAGATATTAAAGAAAGGAAGCAAGCAAGTATAGCACATACCTGGGAGGGGGATCCTCAGAGCCGCCGAAGTTCCATCCTCATACTCCAAGCGATAGAAAACATTGAAGCCACCCTTGATCGGCTTATGAAGCTCGACAGGATTTCCAAGCCGGTGCTTGCCAATGAAGCTTGCAACTTCACGGTAAACAGAAGCCTTGTGAAGGGACCGCTCCCACTCATCGGACTGTTTGTCGATCTGCTCCCAAGCAAGCTCATCCATATCCATACGAACATACCTGAAAATGGGAGTCATCTTTTCAAGCAAGGAGGGGTAGGGCAGATTTGGTAAGAAGAAGCTGAGGGTTGGCTACATCGATTGGTGGTTGAATGATGGTGTCTTTCTTTCGTGCTTAAAATGAATACGATTGAGGGGGAGAGAAAAAGAGAAGCATGGATGGCGGTCAATTCAGCGGATGAATGCCTGAGGCATGAATATGGTTGCGTCTGCTACAGACTCCCAGGGGCGTTGCGCGGAAGATTCCAGGCGTCAGAAGGATGAGACAAACCTGGCGATGATCAAGAAGGCTAAAAGGGGATTGAGACTGACAGAGTCAGTTTAGGAGTTAGCAGAATCATCATAGGCCGTGGACTTGAAAGCCAAATGATCGCACTTTCAGTCAATCTTTCATATTTTTAAATTGTTCGTAACAGCCTACTTTTGCTATTTGTTTCAAATTTATAACCAGAGCCGATTTGACTGTCATTTGGTCCGCTCCTCTTGATACCACATGATACGTCGTGTCTTTCCTGCAGCCAGCCTCTATCCTTTTAGGCGTTGGGTGTTTTCCCAGTGTCTCCTAGGTCACCCCCATTAACACAGTACCAAGATACTGCACGTAATAAATTATATTTCGCAAATTCTCATGTTTAGCATATTGTCATTTTCCCTTCATCTTACCATATTCTCAACGGGTTGAATATTTAGTAATACTGAAGTAGCTGATTTTTATTTACTTTCTAAGTTAATTAATGGTTCGATTATGGTTACAAGCGTGTTTTCATTTGCCAATCAAATTTAATTCACTTTCACTAAATGCTGCAGCATGTAGCCTCAAGGTATCTCAATATTACTGTCTCAGCCCTTAACCCACCCTAACCTCTCTCTCTCATCTAGATGGATGAGAAGGTATGAGAGGGGTGGACCAGGAGTCAAAGAAAAAGGGAGGAAGGCTGAGTAGAGTTTCAACTCATCACATTGAGCCCTTGTCGAGCGCGTAGATCCCTGTTAAGCTGTTGGTTGTGCCCTTGCGATGGGGGCTGTTGGCCGGCTGATCGACCCAAAGTGGGGACAGCCGAGGATGGCGAAGCTCATAAACGATTGGCGTCAGCCCATGAGAATTCACTGATGCCTAGATGTGATATGAATCAACTAGCTTCCTGCGCCTGAAAGCGGATATGGACCAGATCAATATTTCTGTACAAGAGCTGCTCTATTTGTATACGTAGACTCAAATCGCCAGATGATTGAGGTGAATGACTCGCACCTTCAATCAGCTATTGTTGCTTTTGGTATTCGTCAAAAGCACTGCTAGGCTCCCCTTGAGCCTGGGAGAATACGCCGGATTCGACGCCTGCAAAAAACAAGCTCGATCGAGCATTTACATAAAGGCGGTTGGTTGGTGATTATCCACTCGTAGGCTAGGGCGGGCGTGACGGCTGCATCGTTACATGTCTCTCTACTATTCGCTCATTAAAACGCTGCGTAACCAGCCAGGGGCGAGTCACGAGACTGGCCAAGGCTCAGTCCAGCCTGATTTCATTTTCCCCCTCATTCCCACCTCTTCCTCTACATCCGCGCTTTTTGCCAGTTGATCATCTTCAGGTACGAGTGACCTGTAGATAATTCGAATCTGGAACACAGAAAGCCGACATGGATACAAACAAGGACTTAGGTGCACTGCAGGAGGGGTGGAACTCGTGCAAGGCCGAGGACGACGCGAAACATTCACTGATCACGGTATGGCCCAGAACTCCCAATGCCATTGTCTTACTCATTCACGTGCTTTAGGATCTATTTCGTTACGTTGATCGTCAGTCTGTGCTGCTCTCGGACGCCGAGTCAGAGCTTCGTGATAAGAAAGATGTCATCAAGTTGACCCGTGCGAGTGTTGATGAGCTCGAGAGGAAGGTTCTCGAATTGGAGCATGAAAAAGTGAGATATCCCCTCTTTAAACTATCAAACTCCAAACTCACCTTCAGGATCAACTTGGTTTTGTTGTAGTTGTTATTGACGGTGACTGTACGCCGGTAGGTTCGTCTAATCCTCTGATAAGCTTCAGCTAACGCATGACCAGTTTCAAGACGAACTTGTGAGGCAGGGTATGGCCGGAGGCAAGGCCACGGCTAGCCTCCTCAAGCGATCTGTCGAAGAGGTGCTCAAGGGTTTGATTCCCTCGAAAGCCCATCACCTTCAAGTTGTCATTCGAGTTTTCGCCAACATGAGAGGCCTGGCCAAAACCTACCGAGACTTGGACATTTTGCCCGAGTCTATACCTCTGGACGAATTTGTGCGTGGTTTTAATATGATTGATGCGTTGTGTGACTTCGTTGATGCCGGCAACGGCAAAGAATGCTCAGACGAGAAAGTCAAAGGTAAATCATGAAGTGTGCAGTGTTGTTTTATTATACTAAGCCCGTGAAGGGACTGTCCGACACTACCTGGCCGATGTTCACTGTCGACGAATTCTTTTCGGCGGCTCAGCCGACAGCGGTTACGCTCGTCTCCTGGGGCCGTACAGCGAGGACGAAGGGGTCCGCGAACGGATTACTCTTCTCAGGGGGCCCCCATTTGCCCTCGAATTGATGGGTATCAAGGACAAATTCCACAACGTCTCACTGGATAATGTTTTCAGGACGCAGAAGCTGCCAAGCTTCAAGCGCAGGCCGTCAGCTCATCTCACGCCACCGGCTACGCCTTCTGTGGGCTACGCAACGGCTGTTCTGAGGATTCCCACCACACCAGCGACAACCTCAGCTATCCGACCGGGCTCAGTATCAGGAGAACTTCAGTCGGTGTCGGTCCTGCGAAACAGTCATGGTCAACGCGTCGATTCGCAGCTTGTCTACTCAAAGCATGACTGGCACGATATGAAGAACCGCAAGCTTTGCAATAGGTTCCACCTACTGGGGAAGTGTCAATTCCTTGACAACTACAAGAACTGCTCCCACAGTCATAACGCAGCACTCGACCCGAGGAAAATGACAGCCTTGCGCGCTGTTGCTCGATTGTCCCCCTGTCAAACTGGTCTGGGTTGCAGCGATCCAGATTGTATATCTGGTCATCGTTGCACTCGAGACAATTGTGATGTCTCACCCTGCCGGTTTTCTCGGGAAATGCATAACGTTGATTTAAAGGTTGTGACCTAGGCTTATATTAGTGATGGTTGATGCACAAGTTGGTGGTCTGAGGGATATCTGTGTCCATCTCCTGGGCGCAATTGGTGCATTTAGAGGCCAGGGCTTGACTGTTGCAACGATGAGCCAAATGGAAAACTCAAATGCCGTCAAATCTCGAGAGTATCCCAACCCCTTTGCATCGTTCAGGAGGGCATATTGTGTGGTCAGGGTAATTGGTTTCCATAAACTAAAAGATATAACAAGTCTATTTGGTCGCGTTACTTCCAGGATATTGTTGTATCTCAGAGCCGGTCGTTGTGAAAGGTTAACATTTACATTGGATCATTTAGTCAGCGGCAGGCGGGCTATCCCTCATGCGGTGGGCACTTCGACGCTACCACCCACACGGATAGTCCGGCATTCTAATCTGCGGTCAGCGGACTGACTCGACTTTTCATTCAAACAAATGTCTGTCCACTTCAAGTTGTCCATCTCCGCGGAATAGGTTGTAAGATAGGGTAAAATGCAACTCCTACTACAAAGGGCGTAGTTCTAAGTAGCCACTGCTGACAGAACTTGCCCCGATGTGTCACTTGGTTGGCATGTTTGGTTTATTAATCATGTCAGACATGATCAGTATGACATCACCGGTTCTTCTCAACAGTCAGCAAATTTAGTGGTCGGAACGTTATTTAAGTCAGGAGGATTCCCAAAATCGCAAATCACCCATAATATCAACAAATACAGTTTTGAAGTATATTCCAATTCAAAATGGAATCGAACCAGGTCCGAGAAAACGGGTGGACTGCCGTGCCAGTCGACGCGAGCAAGATCCTGAACGGAAGGCCATACATCCATCAACCAGAGGCCCTGACTGTCGACAGCATAGTCTTCCCCTCTCATGATCCTGCCGTGGCGAGTGTCCAGGAATACATCAAAACACATCTTCCACGACAGACATACAATCACTCGATGAGGGTCTATTATTGGGGTAATAAATTGGCTCAAAACTAAAAGGAACATGACTGATTCAATGGACAGCCACCGCTATCGCGAAGCAGCAATTTCCAGAACATGCCACCGAATTATCGCCGTCCACTCTCGCCTTGACTTGCCTCCTGCACGACATTGGTACATCAGACGAGTACCTTTCCAGCACTCGAATGTCCTTCGAATTTTACGGTGCATTTCAGGCATTAAACTTACTCAATGGTGTTGGTTCTGCTAAGGATCAAGCCGAGGCTGTGTGCGAAACCATCATACGACATCAAGATCTTGGAACAGAGGGAACCATCACTTTTCTCGGGCAGTTGATCCAGCTAGCCACAATCTACGACAATGTCGGCCTATTTGACCGCATCATCCATCAAACAACCCTTGAGGATGTGAACAGGGCATTCCCCAGGGACGGGTGGTTGGGATGCTTTGCAAACACGATCAGGGAGGAGAAGCGATTGAAACCCTGGTGTCATAGCACACACATTGCCGATTTTGAAGCTCAAGTCGAATCAAACAAATTGATGAAACCTTATGAGTAGGAGGAGCCTTTGGATTACCGGAGCCGAACATTGTTGGGATCGGCTGATGTTGGACTAGATTACTGCAGCGGAAACAGGCCTAATACTAAAAGATACAAGCTTGCTCTTTTTCGTTCTTAAATTGAAGCAGCCTAGAACTACATCGAGAACTGAAACGTTACTTATAGTTTTAAAGGGGATGTAATATGCAGATTTCTGAGTATGGTCCCCTATCTGTGAATCTATTGCGTTTTTAACAAAGGTATTATCGCGGGCTAATCGTTGCTATTATTATTACTGATTAACATAAAGGTGTGCTAGTTATTATAAGGACTAAAACAATGAAAGCTCAGCTCTTCACTTCAGCTCTTCTATCAGCTAGCACTTCTTCCCGCGGCAGAACTGAGGTTTCAACATGAATCTAGGGCAAATTTCCCCCAAAAGAATTTAGGCAATCTACGTCTGCACTATTCGACCATCAGATGGAAGAGCGCCTGATCGCGCAAATTGCCAACTTTAGCGCAAGTGAAACTGCAACCAATCATATAGACCATCTAGCAAACGTGTTACGGAAATTACAGGCCACGACTCCTGGGGACTTAGACAAGGATGCTGTAGCACGAATGGCACGTATAACAGAAGACATTTGGACGTTCCTGGACTGACGACAAAGTACGAGCTTCATGACATCACTGATGAGCAAGATGAGTGACTTAATCTTGGGTGATTGCGTGAAAAAGGTTATAGATCCTTCTCTGTCCCCTGCAGAGCGGATGGCCGAGACCTTGGCGGTCTTTGAAGAGACTAGGGGACCCCGGAAAACAGCGATAGATTGTTCAAGATTTCTCCATTTGGTGTATCAGGCCTGACTCGGGCCATGAAACATCTTCGAGGTGATGAGAAGATACAGCAGATGCCTAATGCTAGAATAATACCTCAATGCCAGGACACAGGATAAATTCCCGGATCTGAGTTGCTTCCAGACTTTACATATGAAAGCGTCTCAGGGGCTACATGAACCTGGATTCTCAAGCTTATGGACGCTGCTGGTCTCTTCGTTACAAATTTTAGCAAGGCATTTGTCCGATTGGAAGTTGAAGTAGTCAATCTCATCAAAAGCCTTATATTTAATACGCTCTCCTGCGTCCGGTGCCACCATCGACCACCCCTGTACCAAAGCCACTACAGAAAGCGCTCTCAATGATGCTTTCACTTCACTTGTAGCAATCGCAAAATGAAAACTACATACAACCTGTTTCACTTCCTCTGACGAGTGGCGAGTGAACTATTTCTGAGCCACGTTAGAGAAACGCCCTTCTGGACTGACCAATGATGCATCGATCAATCCGTGAACAAAGAGAATCGCGTTCACCACGCCATAATAAGTCGAATCCCATACAAGGTTCAGTATGCCGTGTCATGGCTCAGAGAGTCCAGTAATCAGACGAGTAACAGCATGTGACTACTTTGCTGGTTCAAATCAACGCCATTAAGATATGGCTTCGTTATGTCAATAATCCTCGCGATCGATCTCTTCATAGATTTCGATGCCAAACCCTGGACTGTTGAGTTTCATCGTCCTGGTTCAAAGCCTAACGACTCCACGAGGCAAGAGCTTTGGGTTGGCTGCCACCAGATATCTCGTTGCCCCCCACGACACGTAGAACAGGCTCTTTCCACGGGCGATGCATTCAAGCAACACATGCTCTTGCCTCACTGCGCCGGAGCTGGACTTCATGTCGCGACAATTTGCCAATGTGTCGTTTCCCTTCCTCATCCACCACCCTCTCGCTGTTCCGGTTTGTCCTTACTCCCAGCATTTTGTCTACCGTCCACTTTGAGTTGATTTACTGACATGGTATCAATGACAGTTACCGACGAGCCGACGCCCTCTTTTTGTTGTACGTCGCCTCCCGATCGTCGAACGTCGAACATCGAACGTCGAACGTCGAACGTCCCCTTCATCATGTATAGGACCTAACGATGGGTACAGGACAACAACAGCAGCAACAATAACAACATTAGTCGTAAGTCAGCTCGTGGCAAGCCCTGACAAGCGCAACTGTGATCCTCAGCTGACATAACTGTGATAGATGGCAGGACGAAGACTAGCCTTTGTGTTCCGCGAAGTGCGTCTCCAGTCCTGCATCGACTCCTCACGCTACTATGGCATCCCGAGCTAATGTTTTGCAGGCGATACCATTTAATTAGCGTCCGGCCTCTGGGTGGCCTGGCTCCCTCGCCGCCTCTAACGACTGGGTCTTGGTGGGCCTTTCTGCGTGGCCTGGATTCCCCTCCTCCCTCCGACCAGTAACTGTCCTGGCCCGTGTGGCCCTCCGCGTGTGGTTCCTCGTGCCGATTCGGCGGAACGCCCGAGACCGAGCCCGTCGCATGGGCTTCCGGATCCGTGCCCGCCGCGCCCTGGCTCTGGCTCGCCGGCGAGGCCTCCGCCTCGCCACCTCCGGGTCCTCCGGGTCCTCCGAGTCCGAGTCCGGTCCTCCTCCCGCCGCGCCCGGCGACAGGCCCATCCTTGCCGATATAAACGCCACAGTCGACGCCCACATGGCCAATGAGAGGCCAGACGAGCCGTTCTTTGGGTAATGGGCATCCAGGCCCTTGGCGTCTTTTGGTGTTTGGTGTTTGGTATTGTGAGACAGGGGTGAGCCTCTTGGAATATTATTGTATTACTGGTCCCCATTGGGCATCATCTGCCCGAGTATAGTTTAGGAAAATTGACGTACAGTTCTTGTCTGACTCTTCTCGTTTATGCATATGTAAACTCAAAGATGATACTACCTGTTGACAATGTGGACCAGGTTAAACTTCAATTTCAAGCTTTTTCGAATCAAAGTTAGAACCAAGACTAGGTGGAATCGACATCAAGCAAGATATAAACCCTCAGCCCTCCGCTTCATTTAACATGGCATCAACACATACCACGGAATTTGTCAAAAATGGCCTCCCATAACATTCAACCCCCGACAGCTTGCAACTGGTACCACCTCCATGAAGAAATCCGAGACATCATTTTGGCACAGGTTGCCAGGGCCGAGTATCAAAATGGACGACCTCTTTCGGGATATGCGAGCGTCGCTAGGGAATGGCAACCCGCCTTCGAAAGACTAGCGTTTAGCAGACTCCGAGTCATGCCGTCAGAGCTCCAAGATTTTCACGCCATCTTCCAAGTCATCCGCCGAAGGAGCTATCTTAAGTACCTAGGTCTAGTGCTTAAGCTCCCCAAACATAGGCATGTCTCCTTGAACGGCATCAGTGGCACAGAAGAAGAAATGGCCATGGCTCAGATGCTAGTCATCGGAAACCGAGGGCGTGGCGCCCATTTGCACTTTCCGGAACTACAATCTCAGCAGCAACAGAACAATATCGCCTTTACCCAGGCAATATATAGCCTCTTTTGCCAGTTGGGCCCTTGAACACAGCAAGAGACCCATAGATATGGAGTCGAACTGGAGATTATTGCTACATCAGAGAGCTACTGGCAAAGGATAGCAAGAAAACTCCGAATACGCGCTGGCCCTATGGTCATCTACACCGCAGAGCCTCAAGCACCCGGCGAACCACAGCGCTTCAAAACTGTACATGTTAATCCGGAAAGATGGGAGAGTTGTATCCATGCTGGCGAGCTGGATTTCCACTTCTCCCTTGACCTTGATTTCACAAAGTCTTTGATATCCTGTACCTCAGCAATTCCCAAAGTATCCATCGTCGCTACACTCTCTATACGCCGAAAGTCTATTCGCCACTTTGAGCCTAGGGCTATAGATGCAATCATTCAGCGTCTTCCATTTTTGACAGCCTGGAGTTGGGAAGTCTGGCCACGCGCACACTGGAAGACTAAATACCGGTTTGATGAGGATCTCGGAAGCATTATATCAAACTGGCCATCGTCATTGAAAAAAGTACGCATTTATCAACAAGAGCGTTTCTATCCTACCAGTCACTTTGGACATAACAACAATTCTATGAGCCATAACCCACATCTCGGACCCCTGGCATCCAATCTAGCCTACCTATCCCAGCAGCTGACACACCTCGCCGTTGAATACAGCATTGACGCACACGAGTTCTTTAAGACGATTCCTCAACAGTGTTCTGGCCTTCAGCAACTTGTCATAAGGTCAGACCAGATAATTCTCAACGAGTTGCCTCACAAGACAAACCATCAGCTTAGAGTGGTAGCTGGCGTGATACTCCACATGCCTAAGCTAAGATTGTTAGCCCTCTATAACATCTGCGACTCTAGCGCAGGGTGCTTTAGCTACGAGACCCTACGTGGCATTGGTGTGCTTGGGGTCAGGTGCAGTAATCCATTCCAATTAGATAGACAGTGTTCTGAAGCCTGGCAGGCTGTTGTAAGTGAGCACTGTAAAGGCAGTGTGAGATGGTGTGTTGAGACTTTGCCTATAGAAGCGATTAAGTTCTGCATAGTTCATATCTTAAATAGGCACAAGTAGCCACATGCTATGGGAAATATGACGAATTAAAATAGTGGTCTATGATTATGTGATTAAGTATCAGTCCTTCAAGACAATGTTTAATGAAAGACGGATAATAGGAAGCGAGTAGTATTAGAGCTATCGGGGAAAAGCCGAACCTCCAGCGCCTTACTTGGAGAGTCCATGCGCGTGTAAACCAATGGCTCGTCTCAAAGGGAGACTTCGGCAGGTAGATATCAATACCTGGCGGCACAACCGCCAAGTAGGTGTCACATACTTCGGAGCGATGGTACCAAGTCATCATTGAGTTGATGGTCTCGGAAGCACTGAACTCTGTGCCAAGGCTCAGTCTGCTTTACGCTATGGCGAAAACAGAAACTGTAAACTGCGCGCTTCGTGCACGCACAAGTGCGGGGGCTTGTGGGCATCACGAGGCGAGTTTTCAATATTTTACATCGATACAGGCAACGTAGAATTGGAAGATGATAGTTCAAGAAGTTGTTATTTACAAAAGAAATAGCTCAAAGTCATGCATCCCAGAATCCGCTTATTATGTACAGTTCATATCGTCGTTGCATTAATCATGCATATCATTTCCTTTTCCCAAACCGGCTTCTCTATGCAAAGATGGACTCGAGGACCAAGTCCAGTGATTTTGGTCGAGGCTTGGGAGGACTCTTCTCCAAAGGTGCTACGTACGACGGTGCGCTTTCTACGGTGCTGTATTGGTAGCGTCGATCAAGGCTACGGCCTTGGTTGCGGACATAGCCGCCAGCAGCCGTTGCGCCTCCGACGGCCAGAAGGACGGGAAGGACCCTGGCATTTGATTAGCATGGGTGAAGCTATCTGAAGCAATCATGATTCTTACTTGGGACCGACCGAGATGGCGTTTGTAGCAGGGAGCATTTGGAAGTTGTGTGGAGTTGTTGGTGTGTGTGGTTATGATTGCAGGGATGACCCTTGTGCGCTGTTATCGATGTTGGCAGTTGTGATTGTGATCGTGATTGCGATTGCATGCTAATGGCAGGTAGATATTGGGAGGAAAACGAGATATTATATAATCGTCTTTGAATCCATACTTCTCGTGATGTCAAGCCTGGCTGGTGATGTCGCGTGTTTATGAGTGCCAGTGGCGTGACGATCACCATTTGATGGCCGTCATCAGAGTCAGTCCCCCCAGAACCGAAGACCTGGCCTGATCTGACCGACCACCAGGCGCGGCAGTTCCCGATCCCGCCCATCTGCAATCGCCACTCACTCTCACTCTCACATGATTCAGCTCTCCAGTATTAATCACGTTAATCCTACCCAACATCTGGCTATCCAATGATGGAATGTGCTAGCCGTACCACTGCGCCACTTGTCAAAAGACAGATACGGGTCTGATTGGATTGGCACTTATCAGTGGCATCTGGGGTCACTTTGACAGAATGACCGGCTTCCGGGATATTCTCGCCTCGCTCACCCCCGGTCCGATCAGCACACAAAAGCGAAGCATCTAATGCTACGGTGCATCTTGAGATGTCACTTCCCCGCGTTTGACATGTCCGACTTGACTGTCAGAAAAGGTACGAGTGTGGTTGCGGTGACGTTGAATCATACGAATGCTGCATTTGTGTTTCGGCAAATGAATCAAAGTGGCCTCATCTGAGGGGCACAGTATCCGAAGCCCACTGCGGATGTGTCCCGAAAGTGGAGCCATTCCATCACAGGTGCCCAAAACATCATGAAGAGATATGGGTTTGAACTTCTCTCGCTTCACAGCCCCGTCAATTCTTGTCTTCTCGCAGGACTGAGCAGCCTCTCCGTCCATCAGACGCCGAACTGGCTCTTTTGTTGCTCCAGCTCCAATGAATTGTTGTACGCAAGAAATTCGATGAGGTGGCTACCGAATGGGGATATTGCGAAGAGCCCGGCATGTTCAGGTAGCTTTTCGACGCCCTCGCCGAGGAAATCTCTTTCATCTTCTAACAAGGTGAAGCAGTCCAAACCTAAGAAAGATGGCCCACGTTAACAATATACACAAATCCAGAAAACAGGGATGGAGCCAGAGGCCACTACGTGATAGAGGCTAAGCAAGACATGGATGTCGCCAGTCACTGTAACTGTGCATAGATATGACAAAGCGCTGACAGCCGGAGGAATATCGCTCCCGAAAAGAGCGATAACTCATATTCCCAACGGAACTATGACCAGCAATAGCCATACCACGGTATATATGGTGCTTCTGGGTCATTGACGCGAGGCACTTATGGTGCCAAGGCCCTAGGCGTCAAGTAACCCTGTCATATCTTTATGGAAAGCAAAGGCCAGTGCTATCATCTTCGAGGAGCGGCACAAGCGGAAGAGGAAGAAGCAAATGAGCCAGCAATGTCAAGCAGATTTCGTTTCAGCAGCTTCGGAAGTAAGGCGAAGAACCAGTTGAAGGTTTCAATATATTCTCAGAGCTAGATTGGTAACCATTAGATATCATCAGAATCTTCTACAAACGTTGCTCTTAAGAGATTAACTGTAAAGCGTAGTCATTGATCTAACTACAGCTAAGGCCATGGAGCGCCCAGGGCATAGGAGGTCTTGATGAGATCGTTCCGATGAGCCGACAACCCGTCAGCAACCATAGGCCCTCCGTTGCTCTCAATACTGTTGCTCTGGCCCTTGACCTTCTCATAATAGATGCGAAGCGCAGCGCGCAAAGTTTTCAAGTCGGCTAGACTCTTGGAGTTGTTAAAGGCCAACAAAGCCGGCGCAACATCAGAACCGAGCGAGTCAGTAAGGGTACCGAGGTTGTACTGAAGGATGTCAAAGACTTGTATGGCGTTGCCCATGACAGTGACAGTGCCATACGAGACTCGTTTGTCGTAGTTTTCCTTTGACCACTCGATCCAGGTGGAGACGGCAGCATGCAAGGCCACGACGGCTTGGTTTGTCTTATGGACTTTGGGCGTTATAGCGGCGGCATCGGGAATGGCAGCGGCGGCGGCGGCATCGCCCTGGCCTGCCGCAGCGTGAAACAGAGCCTCGGCGCCCTTCATGCCGGTGTAGAATATGCCCTGCTTGACGGCTTGGACGGCCGCCCACTTGGCAAAGGAGACGGCACCGTCCATGATGGCCTGACGGGCCGCGTTGGCCCCGGCCGTCGTGCCGCTGGCTGTCATGTCGAAGACGGGCACTTTAGACCCGGTCGAGGTGGTGGTTTCGTCCAAATCCGCTGCCGTGTCTGCTGCGTCCCCGGAGGCTGCACCGGCGTCTGTCGTGGCCGTGCTGACTTCTGTCCCTTCGATGATGGATGCAGATGCGTCGGCGGCCTCGCCCGCAGCGGAGATTGCCTCCACTGCCTCCGTGCTAGCAGATACGCCCTCAACAATGGCTGGGATGAGGTCCAAAAATTCTGCCATATTGGAGACAAGTTGACACTGGTATCAAAGTTAGCGAGTGATAGGAGAAGGGGGAGTTTCAAATCCTCACCTGCTGAAGGTTTGCAAGGTTTATGTAATGGTTTGGTCAAGAATAGAGACGAACTGCGGTGTGTGTGTAATTGTCGCCTTGGGCTGCCAACGAGTCGCTTTTAAAAAAGAGAAAAAAGGACACAACATGGACACCCGCGATACGACCATGACAAAGACTTTTGCTTTGGAGGGTTAAGCCTAGACGAGCTTCCCTTCGAAACCTACAACTCTGGAATCTCATCTAACTATTGGAATCCTCCTCATCACAACCGTCTTACACACCACTTCTAGAGTCACCACTTCTAGAGTCTAGACCACGCGGACAGCTCCAGACCATCCATAGAACACACGCTGCGGCCTATCAATGGCGACACTGGCAGTGCCTCAATGCGAAGTCTTCCGACTATTATCCAATGGTCGAATTTGAATGACGCTTCGGGTTTGAGAGCGGGCACTACTGAGGATACGAAAGAGTTGCCGCCAACATGCCTAATTCGAAGCGGATAAGCGCATGCGTAAACTCAGCTATGTCTTAGAACGCCATTCGTCCCGACTCCCCTCAAAGCCACATTCAATAGTGTAGATTAAGTCTTCTCTACCCTTTGGGCTTAGTGCTTAGTGACTGCGCTGTGGCGATCAGCGACAAGGGTCAGCGGTCTCGGAGCTTCCATCCCCTCATCTTAGTCGAGTGTGCAGGGGTTCTAGTTGTTCGCAATGGGGTTCATGCAGGTGGAGCGGCATTCACTATTGCTCGCTAGGCGTTCCAGACAAGACGCCGCAGGTTCTGCCAAAGCCGAGATCTCCAGTGTTTAGTAGTATTGTATGTATGAGCGTCTGTTTATGGCTTAGGATGTGGCTCAAAGTCATACGATATTGTCATGACCACTGCAAACCTGAGACTGGCAGGAATCCAGGCGCTTCTAGTACTAGACATGAGCCTCGAGTACGCTTACCGACTTACATATGCCTGCCGGATGGCATCAGCTTCTACTGAAATCTTTGTACTCCCTTTAGTTTGGCTAAGCGAGAATGAAATGCATAAAAGGAGAGGCTACTGATCAGCGGCGCCCTCTCCACCGGACACAGCTCAAAACAACCAAGTTCTCGAACGCACTGGACGACTCTTGTCTTCCTCACCGACTGTTGCAAAGAAAAAATCCATTCATAGTCTCAGTTCCAACAACGCGACTAACACCATGTCTTTGACTACCATCATCGAAGAGTACATGGAGGACGAAGGGCTGCAGAACCAGAGCTTGGCCAAGTACCTCCCAGGCGCCGCGGGGGACATCGACTTACCCGAGGATCCTGAGCTTCCTGACATTGATATCGGTGGAGAGGGTCCCGCAGCGGAATCGGGCGATGCGCTTCCCGACATCAACATTGGAGACACGACCAAGGGGAAAGGCCCCAAGCTGGAAAGCGCCCACAAATTGCCACCCAAAGTCTCCGACGCCCTTGGCAAGCTCAACACGGCCATAAACAACGTCAATGAGACGGTCAACGAGGTCGGCCCTGGCTTGTACCAAGTTGAGGGCTGGTGGCCTCAGGTGCGCAAGCTGATTGTGCAGAGGGACTACGCCAACGCGAGTTTTCGGATCAAGGAATTCTTGTCCACCTTTGATGCGAATTATGATGACCAGCAGAGGCTTATCGAGAGCTTGGAAGGGTTGGCAAAGTGCTTGAAATAGAGGTGTCGGGAGGCTCGACACGGTTGATGTCCAAGGATCATGGTGCTACTAGTTTAAACCACACACTCGCGCTCTGCTCGTTTAGACTACACGCTCTCTACTAGTTACGACCATACCTCCTCTATACAAGGACAACATACTCTCTCTGCTTAATTCGACTGCATTTGTTTTGCGTCTTACACTACAGATTCTCTGCTCTTCGACTATACACGCTCTCTACTCGTTAGAACCACACTGTCTGTCCTCCTAAGACAACACTCTCTCTTCTCGCTTCGACGATCGTCTCTGTCCTCGTGAGCATGCACCACGATACGTACCAAGTAAGCCTGTACATTTCTAATGAAAGCCACCAAGAGCGCCATGAGTAGTACTAGCTGGATCGAGAACGCTCTAAGAGGGTCAGGTGCCGAAGGTTTGAGTCAACAGACTTGAGTCTGTTGGGGAAGACAACAGATTGCTCCGCCATCTCCGTCTTGTGTTTTGCCACCCTGGTCAAGAGTGAGAGAAATTGACTATAAAACCCTATCCCATTCCACTGAAAACGAGTGGAACGGCACACATATCATCTCGAATAAACTCTTTACTCCCCCGTCTTTACATCCTCACCTGCAACACGAGTCCATCTCTATATCCACACAAACACGGTTTTACCCTGATAAGATGGCTGAAGTGCTTGAGGGCTTTGGTGAGATCTTTGAAGGTGCTGGCGCCGACGCTGGCGACGCAGCGGCCGACGCTGGTGACGCCGGAGCCGACGCTGGTGAAGCTGGAGCCGATGTCGGCTCCGCCAGCGATGTCATCGACAGTGTCATCGTCGACGGGGCCGATGAGAATGCGGCTGACGGAGCCTCCATCGACCAAGAGGTGCAGGACGGCATGACGGAGAGTCAGAACGACATGAAAGACGTGCTGACTAAGATGGAAGACGGCGACCCGGACGCGGGCGCCGAAGCCCAAGAGCTTGAGAGCAAGTGGGCTAAGAAGTTCACTGACGTGTGGGCCGGGGCCAAGACCTTTGGCAGCTTCGTGGGCGTGGAACTTGCCAAGGGGGCTTTGTTCACGGCCGGCATGCAGATCATCCAGAAGCTTTTGGCGAAGCAAGCCGGAGGAGCGGCCGGAGGTGCCGGAGCCGGAGCCGGAGCCGGAACCACCGGAACCGCCGCGGCCCCACCCGATGCCCGGGTCACCATGATCCAAACCATCAACAAGGCCAGCCAGATACTCCAGGCCGCCCTGGACAGCTGGACTAAATGGCAAGCCGCCCACTACAGCGACCGCGCGTCCTACGGCACCGTCAACGCCGGCGGGTTCCCCATCCAGCTCTTCGAGGCCCTCCAAAGCTCCATCTCGACCCTCGGCCAGCAGCGCGACCAGATGGTGCCATTGGTCAACGCGGTCAAGCAGACTCAGACTCTTGAGGCTGTCCAAGCGCTCTTGACGGCCGACATCGCCTACGCCAATGCCGTCGTCAGCCTGAGCAACGAGATCAACGCCAACATGGCGGCCATGATTCAGGGCGGCTTGCCGGATCAGTCGGCCCAGGTTCAAGCTGCTTATTCGATGCTTGTCGCCGCGAACCCGTGATTCGGTCTATGACAATCACATGGTTCCCGCCGCTTTGGGTGACTTGATGGATGGCGAGGATCTATAACTATGGGGGGTTTGGGGGAGAGTTGTGCGAGATGAACTTTATAGGTTGACACGTAGCCAAGAACGGAGGAATGTAGTTGGAGTAGAAGTTGGTACTTGTTGTATTTCACGAAGACGCCAAGCTTCACCCCTGGTCTCCAACTGTTAAATGCGTGCCGTTTCAAGCATCCAGCGCTCCTTCAGGAGCCCGACTAATGAGATCTATTGACCTAGGTAGCATAAATAATGCGTAGTATTGGGGAGGATGAGACAAGCGTCATAATGCTCTTCACGTCATCTCACCTGCTATGTGATTGTTTTCGGTACAAAGCCTTAGACCACTTACTCAGACCCTACTGGTGATAGAACATTGCCGAACCCCAAAGTTCAATCCTAATTCTAACTCCGTTTCAGTTCAGCTCAGCTCAATCCAATCTGTTGTCAGACACAGTCGCCTTCAGGGAAGCATGTTCATTAGTGACATTTCGATGATATCACTGTTTAAAATGTCGTTCCCACGTCAATGAAGACTGCCTCATCGTTTTCTATTGTTTCTCTAAATGCGGATGCCTCCGGGTTGTGAACCAAGTTGCCGCGCTCTAAGTCGGTGATATGTAGGGTAAGGTAGGCTCTCTTGCATAACTGAGGTGAATCCCTATTAGGGAACTCAGCTGTTGTTGGCTTGCTATTGGGACTGCTGTACCAACGTGACACTGACCTGTTACGGCTGATCCTGACTGTCTTAGGGTGGTTAGCTTCAGAAACAGATGGAGGGTTAGTGTTATGCAGCTGCCTTTATGAAGATGGTAATGAAACACCTTGCGCAACTTTTAATGCTTAGACAAAGGATAAAAGTTTTCACTTAGGGTAAATGTGGCTAAGTGCTTATGTTAGATAAGAAACTGAAAATCTTAGGTTATAGTATAATAGGCTTAATACCTGACCCTAAAGCAATAATAACTTAAGAAGATGTCTTAGGTATGGTGTCTGGGGTATTGTTTCTAGCATCGTGTCTGGGGAGTGGTGGGCGTGATGAGTATTATGTGGTCTTTGTTTTACTTTGTTTGTTTCCTGGCTTTTCCTATATCGAAACAAAAGTTTGAAGTTTGTTAATTAAACATCCCGTCGTTGGAAGGTGGGGTCTAAACTCTGTAGACTTCCCGCATGTCAATGTGTGAAGTGATACTCAAGACTCAAACTTGGTCACCCATGTCTAACGCATTCCCGCGGTCTACTATAGAGCACCATGTTGATCTAGGTTCGAAGCATCTAGCTAGGGTTGATCGGAACCACGGTACGGATCCGGGCCTGGACAGGGCTGACATTTCCTTATCGCATCTATTTGTCTGACCCTGTTCTGGTCTAAACTAAGCCAAGCCTGCTCAATCCAGGAGCAATCTCGGGGGGTTGCGTTGCTTCGTTGTTGACAAACATCTTTCGTATTCTTTTATAATGAGTAGTCTGTTTCTACCAATCCGGAATGCCCTGAAAGGGGTAGTGCTCCCCATCCTTAACAAAATGCGTTCCAGCGAACAGCTCAGGGTTATACTGGTACGATTCATCCCCAGTAATGCTACCCGTCTTGGCATGGGAAAGCCAAATTGGGTCGTCCACGTCCAACCCATACCCATAGTTCTTCCAACTGGTAAGCACCACCATGGAGCTGCCATCGCGTAGATCACAGGACGATACCGCGACTGCGGTACAGCAATGATCGCATACATACTTGTTTTTGTCTCTGTGCAGGGTTGCATCGCCTCTCCGACGCCCACGGTTGCATCGGGTTCCGTGGTTCCAAAGACAGTTGTGCTCAAATCGTGTCGTGAGGTCCGCGCTTGGCTCAAACCCTCTAAGAATGTACTGTATGTCGTCCCATCTGTAGTGCTGACAGAGATCCATCAAGTGGCGGTTATTCTCTAGAATCTCCTTCAAAAGGGGCACCATGACAGACGAATCACCCTGCGGGACACGTGGTATAAGGAAGAGCCCTGTTTTCATAAAGAACTGATCGTGAATAACCCTGCAGTGCACCGTCACTTTCACTTTGGCATTTAATCTTGTCCCGTAGTCCTTTTCCAAGTCCACGACGCTTGCATCATAGATTCCGTTCTTGTGCCGGTGACTCCTCAGAATGGCGGCGACCATGTCGAATCGTAATGGCAGCAGGTCCCCGAAGGCTTCCATTCTCTCAGTTTTGTGATTCAAACACGCGCGTTCTCCTTCACACTTGGACGGTTCCTCTCCTGGGTTAAATCGTGGAAGGTGGAAGTACTGACACACAGGGCACATAATCTCGTGCATCAGATATCCGTCGCGCTCAAGGCGTTGCAGAAGCAGAAATTTGTCCCCAGGACGTAGTTTTAGGACATCTTGACCGATATTGAAGAGGGCTAGACGACACGAGAGGGATAAAGCGGCAGAGTCGACGTTGCTGAGGTACCGGCAGATCTGCGAGATGAGCTGAGGTTGGAATAATTTTTGAACATTATCGATGTTTGTGGATAGACAACGTCTTCTTCTTCCTTGCACTAGCTTCTCCCTTAGCCTATAGAGATTATTGATGGCCGATGCAGCCCAAGGAGCTGACATGATGAGACCCGAAGGAAGCGATGAGATGAGATGACGCCCTTATCGAGAAATCTATCAGGAAGAGAAACGTTTCTTGGGAGGATGACCACTGATCTCGAGGGATGTATAGGGTTTATATATTTAATGAAGTACCTCTTTGTCTACGTGAAGAGTTTGCTCTAAACATACAGATGAAGATTTTATTTTCCTCTTGTCAAGGTTTGTCGTCATTAGGGAATGTGCATGCTTAGAGTTTGGGTGGAGGATTCGCCAACTCTAAAGATTCGGGACGTGGGGCAAGCCCAGTCAGTGCCGTCAGATCGGTTGGCGATGAGCTGCTACATGATAATGATGAAGAGCGAGCTTCTCATTTGAATCAAGGAAATGCGGCCTGGTCTCAAGAAATGAAAGTCGATGCGGGCGTGAACGCGTAACAGACAAAGGGTCTTGAATGACCAGAAATGAAACAGACATCATCTGTAAGAGATGAAGACAAGTATTGCGACAAGTTCACATACCAGGCTTGTCTGCGCCTACTTTGGGTTCGCCAGGACCAGAAGCTGCCAGGTCAGGTTTATATTAGTCGAGTGACATACATAGAAGACGTCAAGTATTAAGTCTTCATGAAACAAAAGTAAAGGGCAATATCGACTATGACATGGGCTCATGAACTGGACATAAAGGTTAGAGGGATCTAGGCAGGTTGCAAAGACAGTCTCAAGGTTTAACATTGATATGGGTCATCTTAATGTGAACTAAGTTACTAGGAAAACTTTGCTCAATTTGTAGTTAAAAAGAAGGAAAGAAGAAAATATGAACCAATTCAATACTCAAAACACTAAAACTTCTCATCATCAATATCGTATGCCAGAGGCTGCTGACCGAATCCAAACTTCTCCAACCCTGCCATCTTATAAACCCATAGACCTCCAGAAATTGCCAGTTCGGTGGCCCAGAGCCGCAGGGGTGTTTTCTTCTGACGCACTGTGCCATTCTGTTCTGCAGTCTTGAGCATCTTTTCTGTCCTGGCTTTCCGTTTCTCCTCATATGCTTGCAACCCAGCCTCGAGCTGGTCACATCCACTTTCGAGGAGCTTCGAAAAGAGGAAAACGTCCTCAAGTGCCATTGAAATGCCTTGGCTGGCGTGGGGGGCATTGCGTGGGCAGCATCTCCGATGATGAGACAGCGTCCCTTGGACCAGGCACGCCCGAGAGGGACCTTGTGAATGGGATAAAACCGGATGGCCTCCGTTTTGTGCAGGACCTCGCGGAGGAAATTCATCCAGTCACTGTCGTTGTCGCCGAACAGATACAGCAAGTCGCTCTTCAAATTTTCGATGGCGTTTTTGCTCCGTTCCTCCCAACCTTCACGAACATCGCCAGTTACCGGCATCGGAATTTCGCGGGAGAAGAACCAGTAGAGTTGGTCTCGGGAGGGAGTAGTAGGTGAAAGCCCGAACAGTCCGTCAGACGTCAATGTCGCGTTGAGATTGTCTAATGATTGGGGGGAGGGCGGCAGGTCGGTAACCGGAATGAGAGAGTACATGTTTGAAATGCCCGTATATTCCGGAATGCATTCGGGGTCAACGTAGAGTTTTCGCACCGCAGAGTGAATGCCGTCGCAGCCAAGTAGGAAATTGGCACTGTCGTGAGTACCATCGGCGAAGGATGCAGTAACAACAGCATTCTTTTCCTCGATACTAACAAGGCGCTTGCCAAAGAGAACCGAGATGCCGGCTTTCTCCACAGCTTCAAGAAGCACATCCATAACATCAGTTCTCCTGACTCTCACGTATCCAAAGCCGGTCTGCTCCTTGCTCCAGGATACCATGGACATCTCGCCCATAGTTTTTCCCTTTAGGGAATGCAGAACAAGATTGCTTGTCTCAGCCCCCTTGGCAAGAATACCGTCGTAAATTCCAAGACGGTCCAACAGACGGAGGCCATTGGAGGGAATGCCAATGGCTCCGCCAAGCGTCGTAGTTTCGGTGCGGACTTCGTATACAACGGGCGATATTTGATGGCTCTGCTTCAGCCGGAGTGCTGCAATTAACCCGGCCGGGCCAGCTCCAATGATGATAACCTGTTTAGGTTAGAGCAGGGTTAATTGGGAAATGAGATGGCATCCATTACCTTCTTGATGTCGTTCATTTTGTTGAGTCACCCAAGATAAAACCAGCAGCAACGAGGATGAATAGTGACCTTTATCTAGCAAACGATTAATGAATGAGGCTGTGTCAGCGGCACCCGGAACTTGTCGTCGACAAATGCAATTGCCGTCGCGAGCGCGAGTTGGAGCGCGAGCGCGAAGCGGCTTTTCGCAAGTGCGTGCGTCTCGACGCTAGGCTGGCCTGCGGGCCGGGGTTTCATTATATTCTCCGATCCGTTGCTGCAGTATGTTCTCACCTCATACAACCGCCAGTTGCAGCCGGATGCGGGAGGTTTGCCATATGTCCGCCGGACTTCGAAATGGGTGGTTTTCGACTGCGTAGCATAACTGGCGCAAATTGACCCAGAAAACTCAACAAAACCTGGCTAGCGGGATGGACGAGGCCGGTTGAAAGGTAGTTGCAAACCATACCTATTCCCCCGACGGACAGTTCAATCGCCCGGGTCAAGGTCATCGCGGCTGAGCTGCATCAAGTCGTCCGAAGCCGAGTCTCAGGTGAACACTATTCAGTCGCTGGGGAGGCTGGCACGCCAGGCATCGACGGAACCGACATCAACCTCAGGACTGGCAAGTTAGTTGCGTCTTCTTTGTCTTCGCCTTCGCTTTCGCGCCGAATATGCCCTTGAGAACTGTTAAAACATCCTTGGGATCCATGGTCATATGAACGCACTGATAAGCAAAGTTGGTATTAACGTGAATCAAAGCCATCCTGATTAAATGCTATCTTACCCTCTTACTCCAGTGCATTTTCCACACACACATGCATCACTACTTATAGACTGTGATGAAATAATGATCTTTTGGACGAATTTCATACCGGAATTTCCTTCCGAATCAACTCCTTGCCGAGATCCTCCTGAATATAAACTTCGTTGAACTCACGAAGATACTGCCCTATTTTCTGGAAAATATGATGAACAATATACCGCACATTGAGTGGTGCATCATCACTGCCTTTCACAGAGTGCTCGACATGGAACAAAGGCTATTCCTCCCCCGCGACGATGTTCCGACCATCAGGAGTCTCTGCGTGTCTGACGCCGATAAAAAAAGGCTCGCTGAGCCTCGTGGTCAAGGAACACATGCTCAATCACTGTCGTAAATTTAGACGGGGTTTTCCAAAGCCTTTGATCTGAGATTCGAGTGACGAATTCCAGGGAATGCTGTCATCTGTGATAAAAGATTTCCAAGCTGCCCGGCTGAGCAAGGTGAATTTATCCAGAAGACAGATCTCATTCAAGCCCGAGACAGTAAACGCCTCTTAAAATACACGAAATTATTACTAGTACCACATCTATACTTATGCTTGAGTAACCAGTTGTTCAAAACATTTCAATGCCGAGTAAACCCACTCCTACTCCGAGTCTCAATCCTAAATAATAATAAAATGTAAGGAAACGATAGCATAATAACATCGAGAAATGCAATCAGAGATAACCCCCATTTATAGCCCAACGACTAATAGATCGATCATCTAAGTCTTGAATTCTAATATATTTCCTTATGAAGTACTCAGAATGTCAATTGAAGATTTCGTTTCTATTTCCTAGATTTACTAGAGATTTCTAAACTTTCCTGATTTTAGTGAGAAATTCTGGATACCCATTCTAAATCTTCTCCGTCGTGCGGGGGAATTTAATGCTACCCTATAGTCTCCGCTGATTCATCAATGATGTCTCTGTGACGTGTTTTAAGCCAGCCACTTGCTTCGCTGGCGTTGCTGTCATAAAACTGCGATATTTGGACCAGCATCTTAGATCAACTGGTTTGTCTTCTACTAGGACTTTGAACAAATCAGCGACAAATAGCTCGACTGCATCTAGAATTGCCTTGAGCTTGGAGAACTCGAACAGCAATGAGCAACTACAAAAACATCTTTGAGTCAGCATTTGCGGACAACCGTAACACGGCAATCGACCTCCCGAACAACATGTACGCTAAAGGATGCCAATGAAGTCACGAGGGCGCTTTCTGTGATACCAAGTCCCGCATTCACGTGGAATCGGACTGCTAGATGTGTAAATCAACTTATCTGTGTCATCACACGAACGCCTAGCTTTGCCTCTAGTCAATGGTCACATCGAATAGCATCTTAGTACTTTATCTAGCAAGTGGAGTCAGCCAGAATTAGTCAAGGGTCCTATCTTAGTTGTCCATGGTATTTATATGGTTCTTGACTATGGTAGTGCTGAGTTGGTTCCGGACGCCTGAAAACTACTCCTTCTATGTCTTTTCTACGTACGCCTGATCAAAGCTTATCTCAGCGAGACTAGGCCGATCGTTGTTATTGTTCTGGACAACCTTAGCCATGCGGCTGCGTGTAGCCTCGACAGCACCAATATCAGCGACAATCATGCGTGGAGCGAGTGTGCACACCGCTATGGCTTTTGATTGATGATAAGATTTAACCTTGACGAAGATCTAACTGTTGGCCAGCTGTTTAGCGGGGTGTTTGATGGTATTCAGGTCCTAGGTGTGGCTAGAGTATGTAGTATGGTGGTGCTTGACAGCAGCAGCACATCAAGAGCGTGACCAACAATAGAAATGTTTGGCTGTGGGCTTGTAACGAATAGTTCGTCTATTTAAGGGCTTGGTTATCTACCGAAGAATGAACCGGATCGCAAAGGTTTTATGTTGCATAAGCCTTGGCGCGCTTTGGTATGATAATAGTCAGACAGAGACTTGAGGTAATTAAATGATGGTATTGATAGTTTGGAGTGGTGTCTAAAATAGGGGATTTAGGGATACTATGTACTGAGACGACCACTCGGCAAGGGTGATCGCTGCTCAAACAGATATCAGAGAGACTGCTGTTTTTTTCCATGTTATTTCTTACCGCTCAGGTACTAAAATCTATCCAATTAATATTACCTATACATCCTTATGGTAAGCAGCGAGCCATCTAAGGTAGAATGGCTTTGATGTGACCTCCCCCTGATTCCCAGATTGTCGTTGAGGCACATCAACCCTCTCACCATCGAGACCGGTGTTCATCACAGCGTTCTGCTGCTTGCCCAGGTAAAAGTCGGGCATGAAGAAGGTAGCAAGTAACGGTACAGCAGCTAGGAGAAGGGCGGCAATGGCGATGTGGCCGTTCACATGGGCATATGCGCGGATGGCGCCCTGCCTGACGGGATTCTCGAAGTCGTAGCTAGTGCGCAGCGTCTTTATGTTTCCGTAGAGCTTCAAGATGGTCGCCTCATCAACCCCGGGCATCTCCAGGTACATGCGATTAAGCATCTCGTTTGTCCAGATGGCCGACGAGACGGCACTGCCGACGGACGAGCCCAAGGTGGACCACAGCGAGAGCAGGGAGATGATCGAGGCCATGTCCTCATGTGGCACCGAGGCCTGACTGCCCACGCGGGCTCCGACGATGTTGAAGGAGCCCAGGCAGTAGATCAACTGGGCGATGACCAAGCGGGGCGTGTCTTGTACCATGTTGCCGTTGCTTTGGACCAGCAGGCCGTAGCCGAGAAGTCTTGCCGCGGCGCCGAAGACCATCATGGACTTGTATCGGTGTGTGCGCCTCTGGATGAGACCGACGATGGGCCCAATGATACTAAGTCCCATGGTTGTGATGCCCAAGAATATAGTCCACTCGTACGTCGACCATTCTTTGATGATGTAGATGTACGAGGAGAAGTAGGTGTTGCGGACCGCAGAGGCTGTCTGGTTGAACGTGTAGATGGTGACTGAGGCGAGGAACGTGCGGTTCTTGAGGATGCGCTTTGTCATGAGCGGCTTCGGGGCGAGGTATATCTCGAAGAGAGTAAAGGCAATGAGCAGGACGAAGCCGACAACGAGCATGGCAATTATGCTTGCGTTGGCCCAACCGCCATCGGCGTTCTCTGCAAGGGTGAAGGGCAGCAGGATGAGTGAAAAGGACGTGCCGAGGATGATGAGTCCGAAGATATCGATGTCGATCAGGCCCCGGTGAAGGAGCTTCATCCAGTAGGCGAAACCCTTCGACTTTGTGGGTTCCTCAGAGTCACCCACAGCCCCGGTCCTCAGGCGCTTGGAAGCGGCCATGGTAACCATGCCCATCTTTTCTCCTCGCCGCTGCATAGAATACAGCGTGAAGATGGCTGGTATGAGCAAGACGGGTACAAGAATGGCAAACATGCCCAAGCCCCATCGCCAATCGTCGACGAAGCCCTCAGCGATAAAGCCGTTGACGGGTACGGTAATGACAAAGGGGATGGACAGCGCAGCACCGAAGAAACCTCGCCACTGCAGCGGTGTCAAGTCGCCGACGATGATGTCGCTCAACAGGTCCAGCCCGGATTTGCCGACCGAGGTGAAGCAGATGCCCACCGTGTAGGCCGTGAAGGTGCTCGAGCTGGCCGCGACGGCAAAGCCGACGACGTAGAAGACGAGGATGACGACGTAGGTAGTTGGACGCGAGGTGATGTCTGCCAGCTTGCCGATGAAAGGCTTGCTGATGGCCCGGATGATCTGGCTGGCGGTACTGACGGCCGCGAGCGAGCTGTGCTGTCCGAAGGTGGAACTGGCCATGGTCGTGAAGATGGTGGAGGTGATGCCCTGATCGAGCGCATAGGCAAACATGGTCAGGCCGATGGAGACGCCCAGCAGCCAGAGCAATACCTTGCCAGACTTGCCCGACTGGTACAGGACCTTGTTGAAGGCCTCGACTCTGGTGACCCCGATTTCAGCGTGGCCATCATTCGCGGCGAGGGCCGAGTCTCGTTGTGGGTGGACAGCCTTGGAGTTGTCGTCAGCTTTTCCGGCCCCGTCAACCTGTTCTTGGATCAACTGTGGCGAAGATGAGACCAAGCCTTTGTCATTGGTCTCGGACTGACCAGAACCTGGAGCTCCAGCTGGCGTCGACATGCTGTTTTGGTCGGGCGGCTGCGAATTAAGTCCGAGAAAAGAAATATAGAGGTGAGAGTCAAGGCCAAAAGGAGGACAATGGAAGGAAAGTTGACGCAGCTTGCTCGGCCTTTTACGTACCTGCACTCCATAGCAGAAATACAGGAATTATTAATGCCCGTACCAATCCGGCGTAAGTCCCGCAGCGCAGCCCACAATCTGCCAGCCTGAAACAACCTGTTGGGTCTAATACCTTATTGTGACGATAGAGGGATCATCAGATCAGATTACGGCTACCGGATACTTAGCAAGGATCTGATAAAAATTGATTAGCTAGCGTATGCCGACATCGGTCGGTGGTTACCGAATGGGACTGGATTATCAGATCTTTTCCCAACCTGTCAACCCAACCCTGCCCCTACATGAGCTGTTGGTACATACTACGTCGTATGCGCCCGTGGGGGCCTGGGAAAGCCAACCAACGGGTACTACAGGGATGGGCAAAGTGCTTTGAATGTTCTCGCCAAGAGTACTACGCACTGTGTCCCCATGTATTGCTCGGGCCAGGGGTTCTTCGGCGTAGATGTCGTTACAACACCGCCTGTCAGTATCTACTTTCAGAATAGCAGTCTTGCAGCATCAATCTAGTATTACAAAGTATCGATAGTAATTATGTTGTACACAGTTATGACTCGCCTCCATTAACATGTCTCACCCAAGACAGTGATCTTTGAGGCATCACAGAGGGCCCTGAACAGACTGTCCGGCCTGGCAAAAAGCTCCGGGATGGAACCAGATTCGGCGACCCTGCCACAGTCCATTACGACGACCCTATCACACGTAGCAACGATGGTGTCCAGTCGATGGGCCACAGTGAGAACTGTAGCGTCCCCCATCACCTCGTTCAACATCACCTGAAGCTCCGTGTCAGTCCTGCCGTCGATGGACGCCGTGGCCTCGTCCAGAATGACGATTCTTGACCGCCGCACAAGGGCGCGGGCGATGGAGATTAGAGACCGTTGGCCCTGGGAGATGTTGGCGCCGTTCTCCTTAACTTCCGAGTCTAGATTCAGACTCGGACCGTCGCCGCTAGACTCAGAGTCGTGGTTTTTCTTCAGTTCGCCTGAATCCCCCTCCATCTCATTGTCTTGCCCACTTGAGCTTGTTCGGTTAGTGTCTGGTTGGTCACCGGCAAGTCCAACCCTCCTCAAGCATTGGCGCAGCCAGTCGTCGTCGTACTGCTGGGACGGATCCAAGTTGTACCGGATGGTCCCGGCCAGGAGGACGGCGTCTTGGCTAATGACAGACAAGCTTGACCGGAGTAGATGTAGACCGACCGTGTGAATGTCAACTCCGTCGATAAGGATCTTGCCGCTGGTGGGCTCCGTGATCCTGAGCAAAGCGGATACCACTGATACATAGTAAGCGAGTGTCTGAGGAAATGGGATCGGGATGGATACGCACAAGTAGTCTTTCCTGCACCAGTACGCCCTACAACACCGACTTTCTCGCCGGGCGCTATATCCAGCGTGACGTCCCTGAGTGCCGGTTCCAAGCCGGGACGATGACTGAGGGTCAGCGACTGGAACTGCACGCGGCCAGCACGCGGCCATTGACTAGCCTTTAGGCCCTCATCCACACCGTCGAGCTCGTGAGCAGGTTCCTGCTCGATGTTGTAGGCATAGTGAAGCATTCTCTCGACCGAGTTCATGTTGTTCTCGATCTCGGCGCTCTGGCGAATCATGTTTCCAAAGACGGCCTGGGCCGTGACGACGTACGACAGCACCACGCCTCCGGACGACGGGTTGATGCTGTCTCGGAGCCCCACGACGAGCAGGCCCGCGGTGAGGACGAGCGTGGCGCCGCAGAGGTCCAGGCGGAGGTTGAGCCAGCGCTGACACGCCACCGACAGCCAGTACGCCGTGTTCTCGGTGTCGATCTTGCGGGCGTTGTCCTCGCGAAAGCGCGACACGGCGCCAAAGGCCTTGAGCGTGGGCAGGCCGGAAAGTGACTCGCCAAAGTGCTCGTAGATGCGGCTGCGGAGCAGATTGTTGAGGCGGCGCAGCTCACGCGATGAGGGCCGGTAGTACATGCCCGTCCAGGTGTAGGCGAGGAGAAGGGCGGCGGCGATGGCCACGAACACCGGCAGCACGATGCTCACCACGATGATAGTACCCACGACCTGTACAGCCGTCGAGATGAAGAGCCGCAGCGTCTCACCCACGACGTTGTCCACGGCGTCGACGTCCTTGCTGAACCGGTGCGTGATGCGGCCTTGCGGCGTTGTGTCGAAGAAAGCCACGGACGCGTGCAGCAGCCTTGACATGGCCGCATGATGAAGCTTGTTGGAGCACCAGAAGCAGAACAAGGCAAAGGTTGCGCTCATACAGAACAGACCCAGCGACTGCCCGATGCCGAACGCCGCGTAGCCTGCCATGTATGCATCCTCCGAGACGGACGCGTATTTGTTGTCTTGCCACCAGCTCAACCATAGCGGCGAGACAATGCTCGTTCCCTGGTAGATTATGATGGACGTGACGAAGAGCGGTACGGTAAGCCAGGCGTTGCCCATCTTCACGTAGCGGATGTAGGTCTTGCCGCTGACAGAACCAACAAGCCTCTCCTCACTCTGCATGATCTCGTTGCCTCGGCCCACATGCTTGCCCTTTGACTTCTGGGTGACAATCTCCTGCTCCTTCACCTCCATTACCTTGGGCTTTTGATCCTGGTATTGCGGTTGCTCAGAGCCGCCCTCATGCCTAGTTGATTCTGAGTCCGAGTCTGAGTCCGAGTCCGAGGCCAACGAGGACCCCGCAAAGAGAGAAAAGGGACCGTCCCGACTGCACAAAAGCTCATACGAGCCCTGTTCCACAATGCGACCCTTTTCCATATAGACAACATGATCCGCCTGCTTAGCGAAGACCATCGAATGCGTCACCAGAACAATAGTGGCCTCCTTGTCCCTCCGCGCCTGGTTGACGACCATGTCAAAGACACGGGCACCAACATGGGCGTCCAGGGCGGAGAAGCAGTCGTCGAGAAAGAGCAGCGGACTCCTGCCGTAGATGGCCCTGGCGAGACTTATGCGCTGCTTCTGGCCGCCCGACAGGGATACACCCATCTCGCCAACGACGGTCATATCGCCCTCGGGCAGCCTCTCTAGGTCCTGGTGTAGACAGCACCGGGTGAGCACCTCGTCGTACCACGCCAGATCCAGGGGCCTGCCGAAGACAATGTTCTCTCGCACCGTCTCGCTGAGAAGCCAGGCCATCTGCGGGGCCAAGGCGAGCTGAGACGATGACAACGAGTTGTCGAGGTTGAGCCGGCATGAGCGTGCCTGAATAAGATGCATATCTCCCAACAGCGCCCCGAACACCGAGGATTTGCCTGATGCCACGGGCCCCACGATGCAGACGAGCTGGTTCCTCTTGACCACGAGCGAATCGAGGCGTAGTCTCTGGGACTGGATTTGAAACCCAGTTGCGTAAGGGCTTTTGACATCCTGGGCACTCACATCGGGGTCGTCTGCCAAAAGTCTCTCGTCATCGTGATAGGCAAAAGTAGCATCTTCCACTTGAACCACCAAATCATCCGGTGACTCCTTCTCGCTAGGCTCCGAGTCTAGTCCAACGTTACTGGTAGGTTCTGTGTCAGATGCGAGCATAAAGACAGCCAAGCGCTCGAGTGCCGCACGGGCATCCGCGATGGCCGAGAGCGCAGTGGGTAGGGCCTGCAGCGGCGTCCTCAGCAGCAGGAAGAAAGCGAGCGCAGAGAAGACGACACTGGCCTCCATGCCGTTCTCGCTCGTCGCTCCATGGCAGACGATGCTGACGACGGCGGCGAGCGTGGGAGCCGTGTACGAGACGGCCGTGTTGAGAGCCCTGAGAAGCATCCTCTTGCGGATGTAGACAACCTCGTCAGACCTCAGCTTTCCGATATTTGCGAGTAGGCTCTTCTCGTACGCGTTTGTCTTGACGAGGCGGATGGTCGACACGGCCTCCACAACGGCCTTGACCCGGGCGTCGGTGAAGGGCATGCTAGCCCGGCGCAGCCGAAGTAGCTGGCCCATCATGAAGCTCTGCAGAGGATACAGCAGCGCCAGCAGGCCGAACCCGGGCAAGGCGCTGTATCCCATCAGCCACACGGTCAGGGCGAAGCAGAGGAGGACCTGGAGGATGCTAGTCCAAGCAGAGTGGAAGAAGCCGCAGCAGAAATCCACACGTGTCACGTCGGCGCTCATCAGGCTCATCAGCTTGCCAGTGCCAAGGCCGTGTTTCAGCTTGGCCTTCTCGGTGAGCTGCATCGTCGCCCGGCGGTAGATTGCATGCATAAGGGCGCCTCGTAGCAGGATACCGGTCGTGTAAGAGCGGTAGAAGCCGTGGACGTTGGACGTGACGGAGAAGACGAGCAGGAGAAACAAGCCCACCGCGTATCCGAAGCCTGCGCGTAGGGCCTGTTGGGACGGATCGGACAGGGTAGTGATGAGAAACCTGATGAGCAGCGGCGAGACCATTTGCGACAGGTCTCCGGCCAGCTTGAAGAGGCCACCGAGCCAGAACCATCGAAAGCAGACATCGTTGAGAGTCAGGGCCAGGACCGTGGTGTCCGTTGTGCGCCTCGCCCAGAATGGTCTCCATGCTATTAGCCCGGATGGAGCCTTTCGGTTCCTGTTACTCTCCAGTCTTGCCGACCAACTCTTCTCGAGTCGATCCGCATGGTCCTCAACCAACCGGTTGCTGGGCATGTCGTAGAGGTCGTCGACTTGAAGGGGTCTGGTGTAGCCCGTTCCTAGAACAGGACTCAACCAGTTGAATGTCAAGATTGACAGCCAGTTCGCCGTCGACTCTGGCAACTCGGTCTTCTCCTCGCTCCCGGCACCAACTCCATCCTCCGCGTTGCCCGGGCTTGAAGTTGAATTCAAGCTCCGTGCTGTCAGTCGTTTCTGGATGGGTTTCGTGGATAGAAAGGGTACCCTCCTGTACCATTTCCGGGGAGGGAAGCTTTTCCCGTCATTGCTCGTCATGTTGGTTGCAGCCGTGGATCGGATTGGACCGGTTGCTCGTCAGATCAGGTCGAGTTGAATAAGAGACGCATGTCTTTGGTATCATACCGTGAACTTCCCTCTAGCCCATGTATGGATGATTGAATTGCGTACCCACTTGCGGGAAGACCTCTCCGACTGCGGACCTACAGCATATGTCACATATAGTACATCTGTACAGTATGAAAAGATTATTAGCTTTCGGTAATTGTGCGAGGCTTGGCATTAGTAAACATACCCACATGTTCCGGAGGCAGCCCGTGATGCACGCCGTAAACCTAGACAACGTCGCATTGTCGGGATGATCAACCTGACGCCAAGAGAATGCCCGTATTGCATGTTACATTCGAAGGAGCCTGTCGACATTTTGACGACCACACTGGTTATTGACTTTAGGCGGATCACTGTTTCGCAGGCGACCTTCTTGATTTGGACCAACGCATCACTTTGATCGACTGCCTTCTTTCCTGTTGGGCTTCACCGCTTACCAGTATCATAGGTCAGCTTTCCCGCCACAGTGTTAAGCATGAATACGAGAGGTGCTTGCCACGCTAGCTTGCGGGAAAAGCGTGCCAAGCATGCCAAGCTTGCGGGAAAGGCTTGTCACGTTAGTGGGGGCATGATGAAAATCTGATTAGATTATTCACGGCAAAGTGCAACGCTGACACCGCCTATCACAATCTCGCCAAGCCAGCAGGTGACATGTGGACGTGAAACTGTGGGGAGCCCTAAAGAAGAATAACGACAACCTCAGTCTGTTTTGGCTTTAAGCTCTGACATCATATTTACAAGTACCGGGTAATGTGGGTCTTGGCCTACAGGGGGCTGGCTAAAATCATAGCTGTTGATTTGCTTGAGTTATGATTAACTACACAATGTGCTTGAGCTGGTCTCTCTGACTTTATGTAAAGCTCACTCTCGTCTGCTATCTAACAGTCAAGTGTGGAATCCCCTCTGTAAGTACCTTGCCTAATACTAAGCGTTCAAATTCAGTTACGTTGCCCGGGAGTTGGATGTGTCATGGCTAGGAAACTAACGGAGCCATAGACAATCCAATATCATTGAAAATGGGTCATGTCATCGTTGACACGCGATCCTGCGACGAAACGTGGCTGAAGATGTCGAAGAAGATGTGTTTCAAACTACCCGACGGCGAGACCGAAGTGTGGATTGATAGCAGAGGCAATGGCACTGGCACGGACTATGTCGTCGGGTCTGGTGACGGCACGCTGGCTCGGTGGAGGACAGATGGGACGCAGACCAGAGTCTCGCCGGCCATGGTCAACGACGATAATGCGCAGTTCGGCGAAGTCGTCCGGCTCCAGCTGCTGGGCTTGAATGTGGCCGACCCTCACTCGCCATTTTGGTCTGACGGCCAACACCAGGACATCGCGCTGGCATGGGCCTCGGTGTACGCATTATGGCTGCATCCGGACCACAGAGACGACGACCTGATGGCCGTCTCGGTGGACAGCGAACGGGTGGGCGAGTATATGCGATGCACCGGCTTGGGGGTGTTGTCACCATTCTCGCCGAGTGCAAGAACAACAACAACAACAACAACGACCAAAGATGCCATATACTGGCTTTACCGCGAGGCATTCTGGCAGGGAGCAGGCGCGCCAGACTCGCAGCACTGGCTCCGATCACGGCCTGAAGTGACCAGCTTCCCGGGCTTCAACAGGACGCTGGGAGTCTTCGCTAGTCAGCTGGGGTTCACGCGGAAGGGCAACGTCTGCACCGTCCACCCGGTGCGGCCAACCAAGCCCAAGCCCGGCACGGTCATCTACTCTCGGTTCATCATCGACGTCGGACAGCAGCTGCGGATCCTGCACATTGACGCCGAAGACCCGGTGCATTTCGAGGCGTACAAGCGGTGGCAGAACTCGGACCGGGTCAACGCCTCGTGGCAGGAACGCGGACCGGACGAACACCACCGGGCGTACCTGGCAGAGCAGTTGGCGGACGCGCACACCATGTCGTGCTTGTTCGAGTGGGATGGCGAGCTGGCCGGGTACACGGAGCTGGGATGGGTCAAGGAGGACAATGCGGCGTGCTTCTTCAGCTCCAACTGCAACATTGTGGTGGGCGAACACGACCAGAACTCGCACATCCTGGTGGGCGAAGAGCACTTCCGCGGCGGCATGCGCTATCAGGCTGTGGCGACGTCGATCAAGCACTGCTGTTTCCTGCGGGATCCGCGGACCAAGCAGGTGATTGCCGAGCCTCGGTTCGACTTGGCCCACGTTCAGATCCAGAACAAGTATCTGCCGCAGGAGAAGAAGAAGCGCTTCCACCTGCCACACAAGACGGCGGTTCTATTCGCTCTCCAGCGGGACCGATTTTTCCAGGAGGCGCATTTGGTATAGGCTAGGCAGAAGACATAACTTGACTAGGCTGAATGTCAATTCCTCTTTATGGATAAAACTGTACCTGTGACGTCAGCCGAACACATCAAATCGCGCAGGACCATCAGGGACTGGCGGGACTGGCGGGACTGGACGGGACTGGATGGGACAAAGGCGAAGATCACTTGGGGGTTGGTTGGTGTATGCCGGTTCGGTTGGATGGAGTTGCAACTGGGAACTTTTGTGCGGGTCCGCTGAGGAAAAAGGAAAAGGGAAAAGGGGCAGTGCTACTCCTGCCGGATTCGGCTGATGTAACGCTATAAAAGTAAGGTAGATCATCACATAATCTAATCTGATCATCTGGACGCCAGACACAGACCGAAAGCATTATGTAAAACTGGCCTTGGCTCACTCAGACGCTACGGACAGGACAGGGTGCCCATCTGCCGGGCGAAGATGCCCACACTCCCTCCCACCCATGGATTACATACTCCCTAGAGAAGACTGACAGTCATGAAGCAGGGGCGGATGGATCAAGGGTTGGATATTTTCCCTCGTGGACATCATAGAGGTACCCCCTGGGGCCCATGAGGCTTTTCACCGTCGAGCGATAGCGGCAGGCATGCCTTGGCAGTCCTCGAATATGGACCAACAATATAATTCAGTTTGGCTGGTGGTCACGCACGCTCATACAGTCACACCAAGGTAGCTGAGTTGAACCAGACATGACCTACGGCAAAATGGCAAACACATCGATGCTACAGCCACCCATCACGCAGCTCCGGCCACTGCATTCTCTCCAACAGCCTTCCAATCAAGAGCTGGAAACACCATCGTCAGGGGTACAGGATCACCTTGAACATGATGCTCAACTATTGCACTGGCCAAGCCCCCTCGAACCAAGACCCGACAAGGACACAGCCATCAAAGCCTTTGTAAAGCTCGTCTCCCGCATAGTGGTCCTCGACCCTGGCGAGGCGTATTGTATTCAAGACTCCACACGCGGCGGCTTCATCTTGGCTCGTTCTGTCAGCGCAGGCAATGGGGACGACGAGGATGGAGCTTTTAGCTTTATTGACTGCGCGGATGGCAATGACATTCCCACTGACTTTTCGATCGGTAAAGGAAAGGTGAGTCGACCTGGAGAAAGTCACATGGGTAGTGGTTCATGTGGCTAACAAGCAACTTAGGCCCTGCAGCTTCACATCGATGCTGCAACCAGACAGGTTCGGTTGAGCGCGAAGGCCAATTTCATACCTATTGCTGCTCTCGAGGCTCTAGGCCACATGCTAGACGACCTCATCCTGGGTCTGCAGCAAGCCCAAGGTCAAGATGGCAAATGGACGCAACCTTCTGTGCTCAACTTTCCACCAAAGTCCAGACCCCTGCCTTTGTTCCCCCAGGAGTCAATTCCAAACAGCCTAAAGGGTGAGGAAAGTGAGATTGATGGGGATGAGCCGGCTTTGCTTCACCGATGGTTTGAGCAATGCGCGGCAGAAGACCCTCACAGGACGGCCCTGGATTTTCTCGTGCACCTCGAAAGCGGCGATAGGATTCAGTATACATATCAGCAGGTCGAGAACGCCGCAAACGCTCTGGCGGCTGAGCTGGTTCGCACATGTGCACAGTCACAGTCGCAGTCACAGCCATCCATCAAGACCGTTGCCATGCTAATAGGACCCTGCCCAGAGCTGTACATCAGCTACTTGGCTGCTCTCAAGGCTGGCATGGCCTTCTGTCCCATTCCTGTGGATGCCCCTGAAGAGAGAAAGGAGGCGTTGATGGCAGATCTAAAGCCAGCTGCGCTTCTTGTGGCCGCATCGACGCAGCCAGGGTCGTCGTCATCATGCTCTCCCGCGATCACCATTATCGGCGTGACCCAGTATCTTGCAGCGTGCGACGTCGAATCGGAAAGACAGTCATTAACATCGTCATTGTACACCACGGAGACTGACGTTGCCTACATTATATACACCTCAGGAACCACTGGCATGCCGAAAGGTGTGGCCGTCAGTCACATTTCCGCAGCATGCACCATCTCCGCCCTGAGTGCTCACTACGGATTTGTCTCGCCGACATCATCACTATCCAGCAAGCCCATCAGATGGTTCCAGGGCGCGGCGCCGACCTTTGACATTTCCCTCTTCGAGATCTTCTGGACACTCAGCACCGGTTCGACGCTCTGTTGCGCCCCGCGCGAGTTCACACTGCAAAACATTGACAAGGTTGTCACGACCTTGGAGGCCGACATGACCAATATCACTCCCAGTTTCGCCAGCTTGCTGGACCCTTCGTCGATCCGCGGTCTGATGCTCGGTGGGGAGACACTGAACACGCGCCTTCTACGAGACTTTGCACGCTACACCCCTACTGCAAGTCGTGACGACCGTGGGCATATCCCCAGTGGTATCTACAACGGATATGGACCTACAGAGACGGCCATCTACTGCATCGCCCAGTCCCATGTCCCGGAAGATCAGCGAGGTTCCGTGCTAGGAACGCCTCTGGCAACGTGCGGTAGCCTCATTGTCGACGAGCAGGCCCAGATGGCAAACTTGGAGCCTGTGCCCATGGGCGCGACGGGAGAACTCGTCATCACTGGCCCGCAGGTGAGCAGAGTAGGCTACCTAAATCGCCCCGACGAGACGGCGAGCGCGTTTGTTGACGATGCGCGATGGGGTCGGGTGTACAGAACTGGTGACCGAGCCAGAATTGTATGGGACTCCCGCGGCGAGCCCATGGTTGAGTTCTTGGGCAGGATATCCGATGATCAGGTCAAGCTGAGCGGAAGACGCGTGGAGCTAGGCGAGATCGAGAGCGTGCTGGCTAGCAGAGTGGAGGGCGTACGCGAGACGCTCTCTTGTGTCTGGAAACAGCAGGTTTCCGAGATGGGCTCGGAGAAGGTTGTGAGTCTTGTTGTCCTTGAGCCGCGTGCCGATTTGGGCTTTGAGATTGTCCGCCAGAGGTGTCTGGAGGCCGCAAAACGGCACCTGCCGGACTACATGAGGCCCTTTAAGATCTTCCAGGTCGCCGCGCTCCCGAAGTCTGCGTCCGGGAAGGCCGATCGAAAAGCAGCTTCGGCATACGTGCGGGAGACTTTGGGAAAAGATCATCAGCCGGAGCGATCAGAGCCTACTCAAGACGAAACCACCAAGCATGCTGGACTCCTGTCGGACCCCGAAGACGCCAAGCTGGAAGAAGAGCTCCTCCATATCGTGTCCGGCATTCTCAGTGCCAGCTCTACCTCTCCCAAGATGACAATCACGGCCACCACGCCACTCGCCGAGGCTGGCATGGACAGTCTCCGTGCAATGAGACTTTTGCGCGACATGAGGAAGCAATGGCCCAGCTCTGAATCAACAGCACATCAACATCAGCATGCTCGTCTGCAGCCATCACTTGGCCTGCTTCTCGACTCGGGAGCCAGCGTCCGCTCCGTCTTCTTCCCCTCGACGCGAAATGGCGATGGCTCGGCCAAGCTAGCCGCCACGCGAAGCCAGCTCGTCGACTTCTCCTCCAGACACTTGTCTGAGGCACTCGACAAGCTCAATCTCGCCAGCGAGGCCGACATCGAGATGGTTCTGCCCGCAACCTGCACGCAGAGCCAGCTGGCCGTAAGCTTCGCCATGGATCGACGCAACTACATTAGTCACTCTGTCTTGAGACTGAAGCCGGACGTCTCGGCCGAGGCACTGAAGGAAGCCGTCGAGATGGTCGTCTCCGAACAGGCCATCTATCGATGTGCAATTCTGCCGTGTGACGATTCCCTGTCGCCCTTTGCCCAGGTCATTTTGGCGCCCGAGGCATGGCACCGGTTGGCTAACCACGCGAGTCGGGTCGTGCACAGGAGAGCGAGTGCAAGTACTGTTGGTGGTGATACTAAAGTGTGGCTCGACTTGGCTGAGGAAAACATTAGCCTCGATTCGCAGAGCCTGTACCATATACAGATCATTGAGCCTAGCTCGGACTCCGAGTCCGACTCCAGTAGCGCTGGTCTCTTGGTCATCAGCGTCGCCCACTGCATCTGCGATGGTGCCTCACTCGAGGTACTCATGAGCGACATTGCCCGACGGTATGCTGGTCTGGAACCTCTCCCGAGACAGGGCATCTACGAGGTGGTCTTGGAGTGGGCTTCAAACTTGGACCCCGAGACGGACGAGCTGTGGCGAGAGTCACTGAGAGGCTGGGAAACAGAAAGTTTTGGTGCTCTAAGCGGTAACAATGTCAACTCATCTGCAGCCGGTACAGACTGTAAACATGGAATGGTCCAATACGCGAGTGACCTGCCGTGGCAAGTTCTGGAGGACAAGAGTAGAGCTCTGGGTGCGTCCCCCTTGTCAGTCCTCCAAGCGTCGTGGTCCCTGCTTCTCTATTTGTTCTCTGAGGCAGACACGGGAGACATGACTTTCGGAAGCGTCATATCGGGCCATGATCTCTCCGCACATGCGCCCACCTTCTCCGTGGTGCCCTGCCGGGTGGCTCTGCCCGAGATGCAGACTATCAGTCAGCTTCTCGGCAGCCTCACAGGTCACTCGAGGTTTGCGCAAAGCCACCGGCACACACCCTTTGGCATCTTCAAGACGCTTCCATACGACACTGCCCTAGCCCTGCAAGCATATAATCCGCCGGATCTCAAGCCTGAACATGGCCTTGGGGCGACTGTTCCTCTGCTCTGGACCGAAATCCGGAATCCGGCCGTACGTTACGATTTTGCCATGTTTGTCGAGGTCTTTCCAACAGATCCTCACTCTCCAGACCGCAATGGGCAGTTCAACAACATGTCGTTCAAGCTCACCTACCGCGAGGATTCCCTCTCGGAGCTCTCGGCGACATGCATCGTAAAGCAACTTGCAGCACTTACGGAAACCATGCTTGGTTCACACCCGGACGATATGGTCCAGGGGCTGCCCGCACGTCTACCTAGGAGCTTGCTCTCTGCAGAAGGGACAGTTCCAGTTCCAACTAAAAAGAAGGAAGAAAAAGATCAGCAAAACCAGGATCGAGTTGAGCTTCTACACTCCCAGTTCGAGGATCAAGCCGCATCAACCCCTGACCTTCTGGCCCTAAGCTTCTATACTTCACTAGACTCGCCTCCAATAGAGTTGAGCTATGCGGAGCTTGACGCCAGGGCCAATGGCCTAGCAAATGCCCTGCGCGAAGAAGACGTAGACATCATCCCCATCTGTCTGCAACGGAGCGTCGAACTCTACGTGGCCGTTCTGGCTATCTTGAAAGCCGGCTCGGCCTGGTGTCCTATTGACGAGACGTCGCCCGTGCAGAGACGGACCTCGCTGATCGCCAGGACACAGAGCAAGGTATTATTGACGACCACGGAGTCGCTGCCTCTGGTCGAGCCTTGCCTTGCCCACGAGAGTCTGGAAGGCGTGCGCATAATTCTTGTTGACCAGTACGCGAATCAGAAGACGTCTGTGAGAGCCGGTCCGCGCCACGGCGTCTCATCTTTGCACCATCTCAGTGGGCAGGATTTGGCTTACCTTCTGTGGACCTCGGGCACCACAGGTGAGCCAAAGGGGGTCATGATGCAACACTCGGCCGCGGCGCAGGTCATGCGTGACCTACAGATCCAGGTTGAACACGACGAGAAGGTCGAGCAAGTTCGCACACTGCAGCTGTCGGCATACAGCTTCGACGTCTTTGTGCAGGACCTCTTCTACACCTGGGGCCTGGCGGGCAGCGTCATCAGCGGTACAAGAGAGCTGGTGCTGGGCACGTTTGTCGAGTTCATCTGGAAATCTCGGCCGACACACGCTCACCTCACGCCGTCGTTTGGCGCAAGCATCGCTGTCGACGAGATCAGGGGGTCAACTCTGCAATACGTGACCTTCATCGGGGAGAAGCTGACAGAGGACGTCGCCGAAGCATGGTCGACGCCTGGAATTACCACTCGCGCGTACAACACATACGGGCCGGCCGAGAACGCCGTCGTGTCCACTCTGAGACGGTTCTACGGCAAGAGCAGGGATCAGGCCAAGGCTGCCAACGTAGGCTTCCCCCTGAACCACTGCACGTCGTACGTCGTCCGCGAGGTTGAGGTATCACAAGGCGAGCAGAAGCGTTGGGACTTGGTCCCGCGATATGGAGTCGGCGAGCTGGCCCTGGGTGGCGCGCAGGTCGCCAAGGGCTATCTCAGTAACGAGGCCAAGACGGCCAAGGCTTTCATCCAGGGAGGACTCGGTATTGACGAGCGGATCTACCTAACGGGAGATACGGTGCGTCTCAACGACCACGGCTTCGAGTTCCTCGGCAGGAACGACGACCTGGTCAAGATCACCGGCATCCGCATCGAGCTGAGCGAGATCAGCGCGGCGTGTGCGAGCGTCAAGGACGAGGAGGCGGCCGTCGAGCACGTCGAGACGTTGTATCTCCTGCGCCCGGGGGCTGACGCCGACAGCAACAACAAAGTCGTCGTCACCTTTGTATCCGTCAAGAAAGACATTGTTGACACGGGCAAAATCAGGGCGCAGGTTTTCCAGAGGGCCAGGGACATGCTGCCCACGTACATGGTCCCCGGACACGTCGTCGTTCTGGAGACGACGATGCCGAGGACTGCATCTAACAAGGTCGACCGCAAGGCCCTGCAGGAGATCTACGAGGGTTCGGATCTGAAGGTCCTGACTGGAAGAGATAGCTCCGTGCAAGCCACTGGCGATGGTCAGCAGACGAGATTGCAATGGACCGAGAAACAGCTTCCTGTTCTTCAGACCATCGCCGAAAACTTCAAGGTGGCAGTCGAGCCCCTTTCGCCTGAAGATAGCTTGGCCGGCTTGGGCTTCAGCTCTCTGCAGGTCACCAAGCTAGCATGGTCGCTGAGGCGGCAGCTGGAGTGCGCGGTTGGGGTTCTCGACCTCATGCGGTGCCAGTGTCTCGGCGAGCTGGTCGACGTCGTTCTCAGCAAGCTTCCGGATCAGTCCAGCGGCACGGCGTCGCCAGGAACGCCAGCAGAGGAATCATGGGTAGCTTCCATCAAAGACATGCTGACCAAGAAGCTCTGCGGCAACATGCGGCCACATGACACTTCGTACTTGCTACCCGCGACTCCAATGCAGGAATCACTTGTCGTGGAGACGATGCTTGAGCCCCGGGCGTACTGGGCGCATCGTGTGTTTGACTTGAACCACTTAGATGAGATCGATGGTCATCGCTTGAAGGAGGCGTGGACGGCAGCTGCCAGGAAGTTCGACATACTCCGGACCATCTTTGTTCCTCTGACACAGCTGGACACGGAATGTACGGAGGATCATGACAACAGCGTCACTTGGGCTCGTCAACAAGGGGTCCAGTCCACCATTCTTCAGCTAGTCCGAGACGAGCCAACGGTACGATGGGTTTGGCTGTCTAGTGACAATGACCAAGATCTAGCCGGGTGGGCCGAGAAACTACAGATGGAATTGTCGCCGACAACAACGACCCAGCCCCCGTGGTCCGTTACATTTGCAGAGGGAGATGGCAAGATGATGCTGAGTATGCATCACACGCTCTACGACAGTGTGTCGTCAGATATTCTCCTCGACACCGTTGCAAAGCTCTACCAGAAACAATCCGTCTCTAGCCATAGCGGCGTGGTACAACTCGAGAGGGGCATGGAGCTGGGTCTGCTGCCAACAGCTTCCCAGAGGTACGAGGCCGCCTGCGTATGGAACACTCGTCTAGCCAACCTCAGGAAGACAGCCGGCGCCCTGAACGCCTCCTTCCCCGACCTGACACAGTCCCGACAGAAGCAGCCTCAGAGGATCCTCCTCTCAAGAAGGGCAATCCCTCCTTCATTATCTACGTCCGCATCTGGGTCGCCCGCTCTCCCCACATTGTTCCAGTCCGCGTTCGGGTGCGTTCTGGCGTCGTACCTGGAGCTCAAGGCCGTCGTGTTTGGACAGACCGTCTCACAAAGGAGCCTGCATCCAGACCTCGCCCGCGTCATGGGCCCTGCCATGGCCACTCTTCCCGTGATTGTCCACTCAGATGCCTCTTCGGCAGAGGAGCTCTGGAGCAATATGGCCCGCGACTCGTCCAGCCTCTTCCGAAGCACCCATAGTCTGCACCCCGTGGACATCAAGAAGATGCTCAACCAAGGCAGCGGGAGCAGTAACGCCCCCTTTCCAGGTCTCTTTGTCTACCACCCGGCCCCGGAAAGCGCCCAAGACGCCGAAAATAATACCGTCCAACACATGTTCCGAGAGGTAGAGCAGGCACTGTCGCTGAATGTGGAGCATCCCCTTGCCCTAAACATCTTCGAAGTCGACGGGGCCATGGAGCTCACCGGCGACGGGCGCCGCATTTCGCAGGCGCAGCTGGAACTCATGTTGGATCAGATCATCGACCAGGCCCGAGTCATGATGGAGTCACCTCGGCTCCCTCTTGGCCGCCTTCCAAACAGGATGGGCCGTAGTCTCATATCTATCAGCGGAGAGGCTACTGCTGGCGAGGTTCGCGCAGTCGACCCAACTGGAAGTATCTCCATGCATGCGTCCGAGCATCCTGAATGGATCGCAGCCGAGCAGCTCGTTTTTCGAGAGTCGGATGAGGACGAAGACGAAATAGTCACCGAGACCATCACATACGCCCAACTAGACATGCTCACCAATGCTATCGTCTCCAGGCTAGCATCTCACGAGGCCCGACTCCGGCCCGATGACATTGTTGCCATGCATTTGGGCAGGGACATTAAGTCGCTTGCGGTAACCCTGGCCATCTTCCGGGCTGGCTACGTGTACCTTCCCGTGGACGAGGATCTGCCCCCGGCTCGGAAGCGACTCCTCATCCGTGACGCCAAGGCAAAGCTCATCGTTACTACGGAGGAGCTCGCCGGGGATCTGAAATTGAACCTCGACGGTGATCCACCAGCCTTGCTGATCCCGGATAGTGGCGATGATGTCGACATAATGCTGTCTTGGTCCGTGTCTGAGAGACAGCTTGAAACCGGTCACGGTGGCTACCTTCTCTACACATCGGGTTCGACGGGCCGTCCTAAAGGGGTACGTGTGTCCAACCGCAACTTATGCCACTTTATAGCCTCCTTTAGCGCCCGCATGATCGAGTCCTCGCCCGCCACGGCCAGCCTAGGGGGCGCCGGCAAATACCTCAACCTCACGTCCAGGGCCTTCGACCCCCACCTCACACAGCTCTTTGTGCCTTGGTACTTGGGCCATCGCGTGGTCATTGGCAAGGACCGTACAGCCATGTTGGGCTGCCTGAAGCAAGTCATCAACGAACTGGGCATCACGCACTTTGGTTCCGTGCCCTCTGTGTTGACTCAACTGAGACTTCGGCCTGAAGACGTGCCCTCGGTCAGGGTGGTGACGACTGGTGGAGAAAAGGCGTCGAGCGAGCTTCTGGACACGTGGACGAAGGGGTGTGATTCTGCTGGCCAAGAGGGACAGCAAGTTGTCTTGTTCAACTTTTATGGACCGACGGAGGTCACAATTGGCTGCCTGGGTCACGCCGTGAACCGCAACTCCAACGCTCGCAATCTCGGTTTGCCACTCCAGGGTCTCGAGGCTCTGCTATTGTGCCCGGGCACTGGTGATGAGGACGTTATTACCAGAAGAGGACAGCCGGGCGAGCTCTGCATCGCCGGACCGCAGGTAGCCATGGGCTACCTGGACAGACCTATCGAGAACGCCAAGAGCTTCCAGACTACCTCGTTGCTGGGAGACGGCGACAAGAGAATGTACAGAACAGGCGACGTGATGAGGATGATGCACGATGGTACCCTAGAATTCCTGGGCAGAGCAGACCAGCAGGCCAAGATCCGGGGCCAGAGGCTCGAGCTCGACGAGGTTGTGTCCTTCTTGAAGGAAGTTTCGGCCGACGAGGGTGACCTAGACTTTACTGCCACCGTTGCCACCAGTGGCGATGACAACTCTACCCAGCAGCAGCAGCTGTTGGGCTTTGTAGCCCGTAACGCGAGGAGTCTCCTGAAGGAAGAGACTGACGCCGAGGTTGAGCTACTCCAGAACCAAGGCCAGGCGTTGACGTCTTTACTGCAGAGAATCGAGCATAAATGCGAGGCTGAGCTCCCGGCCTTCATGGTGCCCACAATGCTCTGGGTCTCGAGGATCCCCTACCTGGCCGCGTCGGGCAAGGTTGATACTAAGCTCCTGGCCAAGCTGGCGGATGACTTTTTCGCTTCTCAACGAGATCAACAAGGTCAAGACGGGCCTGCGTCAGCCGCATCCACTTCCACCACAGGTTCAGGTCACTCTTTGAACGCCATGGAGTCCGTAGTCATCGCAGCTGTAGAGGAGGCTGTGGGAAGCAAAATCAACGCCACAGCAACAAGCAGCATTCATAGCCTAGGCATCGACAGTCTCTCGGCTGTTCATCTGGTGTCTCTCTTGAGAAAACGAGGCTTTCCCAAGCTGCACATGGCCGACATCCTATCATCTTCGTGCACAGTAGGATCCACGGCTCGATTGGCCGACCGAGACTCGTATACGGCCGCATCCGCGTCGCCCCTTCAGCAGACGACAGGCAGTCTGCAAGAGGTCAAGACACTCAGTATGGAAGACCTTGGCCCAGTTGCCATTAGTCTTAGCAACCTGCAAATTGAAGCCGTCCTGCCCTGCCTGCCTCTACAATCAGCCCTTGTCGCTCGGTCCCTGGTGTGGCTGAGCGCCAACAGTGATAGTGAAAGCAAAGCAGCAGTCGACGTCCCATACGTGGCGCAGTTCCAATACCGCCTTTCCCGCGGCACGGATGTCATCAGGTGGAAGAAAGCGGCTGAGCTAGCTGTCGCATCCGAGGCCATGCTGAGGACCTGTTTCGTTCAACGGGAGGACGACGGCCAGATCTTCCAGGTTGTGCTCCGGTCGCCTCCTTTCTCTCCATTTGACGGCCAAGGAGATTCGGCGGACATGGTGGCCCATATGAACGTACGGCCGCCAATCAGACTTCAAGTTCGAGAGACAGAGGATTCTGACGAGGCTGTCGTTTCGTTAAAGATACATCATGCCTTGTTCGACGGTGTGGCTATTGACGTGCTCAGGAAGAGGTTGGAGCGGAGCTACGACGGACAAGACCCCATTTCTGCTTCAGTCAACAAGAGTCTCGATGTGCTAACGAAAGTTTCTGGTTACTGCTACCTTTCGGATGCGCAAATAGAATCCACGAAACGCTTATGGCAGGAAAGGTTGCGTGGTGTGCAGCCGTGCCGTGTCGGAGCCGACAGCGACAATAACAAACATGGCACCATGGTTCGTTCAACTCTGTGTTTTACCTGCACAGCTTCCCAGCTCAAGGTCAAGCTGCAAGCGCAGTCTCAACAGTCCGGCGTGTCTGTATCAACCTCTTCTGCTTTCCAGCTGGCGACCGCCCTATGTCTAGCTCAACTTACTCGACGGACATCAGTCGTTTATGGCTTCGTCATGTCACTCCGGCCCCTACTTCACCACGTTGCTGACGGCGTGGAAGACTTTGTTGGGCCATGCCTCAACACCCTGATCCAAACGCTCAGCCTCCAGAGAGGGAATGAGACTTTACCCGAGCTTGCCCAGAGAGTTCATGAAGCCCACATTGGTGCCTGCCAGGGCACAATGCCGCTCGTCAGCGTGGAGAAGGTACAGCGTTGGGCTAGATCTGAGGACAAGCTGTTCGATAGTCTTCTTAGCATCAACTTTGTCCCCGCGGACGTGGCGACGGATGGCGAGCCTGAACCAGGGCGCATGAGTGCTCTACATACCCGGAGCAAGAGCGATATGGCCCTGGCCATTGACGTCGATCTGCATGCAGACGGCAAGATTCTCCTGACGCTTTCATCGGCTGGGGCCCTGGACGAGTCACAGCTGAATGATATTGGCCGGTTGTTTGAGAAGATCGTGTACAGTTCTGCCGACAAGAACGCGAGAGTCGAGCATTTCGTGCCGGCGCACCATGACACGAACAGCGTTGCTCCTAACGGCCATTACACCCTCAAATACATGGACCCAGCACCAGATCTGGCCAATGAGGGATATCAAGAGGCCTTGGCCTGTGTACAAACAACCGTTTGGCGCCTCCTCCGTCTGAAACCATCTGACATGTCGGACAAGACCGCGATGACTTCGCTATACCAGCTGGGCCTGGATTCCATCACCGTTCTTCCATTCGTCAACTCTATCAACAAGACGGAGAGCATCAAGCTCACTGCTGATGCAGTCATCAAGGCTCGAACCATCCAAGGCGTCGCAAGACTTGTCCAGGAAGCGAAGACCAGGACCGGTACCATTAACAATGGCAGCAAGAAACAAGGCTCGGAAGCCAGACGCGACAACTCCAACAACGGCATAAACGACGAAGAGATATACGACAAGACTCTGGGGCGGCTTGCCAAGGATCTCATGTTCGTCGCGACACCGCTTCAGGAGGGCATGCTCAGTGCATCGCTGGCGATTGCGGGCAAGGCTTACACATACATCCACACCATCCAATTGTCCGAACATGCCCTCGAGGTAGACACTCCCAGCCTCGACAATTTCTTCACCGCTGTCAAAGATACAGTACAGGCCTGTGAGATATTGAGGACCCGCTTCATCTTCACCCACGATGACGAGGCACCATGGGTTGGCGTTGTGTCCCCTATTGAACAGAGCCATCTTGTCAATTGGGAGGCAGTGAAGTCAAATCAGCCCGGCAGGGTACAACTGAGGATTCACCATGCTCTGTACGACGCCACTTCAATTCAGGCCCTGTGGCGTATCCTAGGCGAGAACTACCGCCGGCGTCTTCAAGGCCGTGTTCAGAATGGCGAAGAAGCTGCAAAACATCTGTTCACACCCTTTGCAAGGGCAGTTGCCTTGGCACAAAGGGCTTCGGTAGCATTCTGGACCAACGTGGTTCAGGACTATAGCTATACGCCACTCGATTTCCCTGGCGACGCACTTCAGGCGTCTTCCGCCTTCCATTTTGCACTGGGCGAACAAGAGCTGTCGCTTCTGCAGACAAGATGCAGGGCTCTCAGCGTGACGACCAAGGCGGCGCTTCAGCTGGCGTGGGCGAAAGTACTGTGCGAGTCTGTCTACGGACAAGCTGATGTCGTCTACGGCGAGGTCGTCTCGACAGGCGGCGGATTTGACAGTGACGGCGACGCTGTCGTAGTTGGCCCCACCATCAACACGGTGCCCATACGTGTCAAACTGGCGGACCAGGGAATCGCCGTCAACATTGCAGACGCTTTGTCCCGGGTGCAGAAGCTGAGTGACGATGCGAGGGGGGCGGATACAATGGCCTCTCTGAGGAAGATCCAGACGTTGTGGAGATCCTCAAGCCGGGACCAGGATCATATCCCCGCGAGTCTTTTCCAAAGTTTGTTCGTGTTTGATGGTGTCATAGCCTCTGCAGACACTGACAGCGATGGCTCAACGCGACCGTTGTTCGAGCCTGCCAAGACCCAGAGCGTCGACGGAGACTCTGATGATGGACCGGCGTATGACGAATACCCTCTGATTGTCAGCTTTCACATCAAGAACAACATCCTTCACGGCAAGTTGAGAGGCAAGATGGTCAGCAAGGAGGTGGAAGCCTTAGGAAGCCAACTGGAGACTGCAGTGAGATGCGTCGTCTCCTCTAAACTGCAACAGCCAGCACTTGACACCAGCCACATGGAGACAGTAGGAAAGAAGAACTCGGCTCTAAACGAAAGAGCCACAAAGGGGACGGTCAATCATTTGGAAATGGACAGCCTGGCTCCAAAAGCCGATGCTGTTTTGGAAGTGGTGAAGACGGTGCTCGCCACAAGGTGTAGGGGCAAGGATATCGGCTACAACACGAGGCTGGTCAACGTGGGTCTTGACTCGATCTTGGCCATTCGCTTGTCAAGGCTCCTGAGGAAGCAGATGGGAATAAATGCAAGCGTCTTTGACATCATCAAGGGCGCCAGTGTCCACGACCTTGTCAAGAGTACGATCTCGAGTCCAAAGGTCGTAGTACAGGAACCGAGACAACAGTTGTTCACCCAAGAGGAAGAGCTGAAGCGATTAGTGGCCAAAGACCTTAGACTGCCAAAAGACCTTGTCAAGTCTGTACTGCCCGTCCTAGCAGGCCAGCGTGCGCACTTGGAGCAATGGTTATACAACGGCAAGAGGTTCTTTGAGGCTCCATGGGTGTACCGGGTGGTTGATGATTCTCTCGACGTACACAAAGTGGCGAGCTGCTGGGCTGAGCTTTGCCGAGTTCACGACGCTCTCAGGACCACGTTTGTCTGGACAGGTAATGTCACAGGACTGTCCCAAGTTACTTTAACCGAGCAATGGACAGGAGAAGGACGCTTTACGGCTCTCCAAGACTTGTCAAAGCCCCTCCAAGCCTTGATCGACGAGCACGTCGGCGAGGAAAACGGCAAGCCTTCAGACTTGAGGGAGCCCCCAGCTCGTCTCTCGTTCCTGGAAGCTTTAGACGGGAAAGCAGTCGTGCTCCGAGTCCACCACGCGCTGTACGACGCATGGAGTATCAAGATGATCGAGAAGGACTTCAACGAGCTTTTGGCCTTTGGCAAGCCGCTGCAGACTCGTGCGTCTTTCGACCGCGTGGTTCGTCAGATCACAGACATTAGGCAGCCCGATGCCGAGGACGCGTACTGGAAACAGCACCTGTCACATGCCCAAGACACTGTCCTGCACGCGGGTGCTGGGAGTGATGCATCATCAGCATCATCCACATGCAAGTCTCCGCTGGGCCCGCACTTCAAAGTCAGCTATCCCGCCGTCGTCCCACAGAGCACCATCGACGCGCTTTCGCTTACCAAGAGCAACGCACGCATCTCGGCCGCCATCCTCCTCGCTTACGCAAGGACGCTGGGGCATTTCACGAAGCGCTCTCAGCCCACGTTCGGCCTGAACCATGCTTCGCGGTCCCTTTGCTCCGCAGACGGGGCACAGACTCTCGACTTGACTGCCGCGAGCGTGCCGACTCTGACCGTGACACCTTTCTGCGTGGACCTGGATAGCCACAGCCCCGGGGTCTCGTCTGAGCAGCATCTGCTGGACGTTGTGCAAGACCATCTAGCACAGCTCACCAAATTCGCGCAGTCGGACGGCGTGCAGAAATTTTGCCCTAGGTTCAACTCCTATATCAACATTCTCTACCCGGAAGACAATGCTGCAGGAGCCGAGAATGAGCATGTCAAGGCCGCAACGAAGGTGCTCAGCAGGCTCAGACTCAGGGAGCCGCTTGCGTCAGGTTACTTTACCGTCACTGAGTCGTCGACATCCACGGTCTCTACTATTGAGGAGCTTGAGACGTCCCACTTATGCCCGCATCGATTCTTCCTCAACGTCATCGTTCATCAAGGTCAAGACATCAGTGCGGCAGTGAGTGGCGATGACGGGCTGTGTGGCGGAGACCTGACGATGGTCACGAAGTTCGTGTCATATTTTGGTTCTGAACTGGCAAAAATAATCGAAAGCGCATGTACAGGCTAGGGAGAGTGACGCCAATTGGTGACGACGAAAACGAATGAGACTGGAGGAGAGTATCGTCTCAGTAGCTGAACTTTTAATGTAGATAAATTTTAATAGCGGAAAGAATAGCTCAGTATTATTAATCTTTGGACAAGAACTACGACACAGTGAAAACTTCAATTTAATTGGATGGGCTGTCCACAAGTCCAGCTTTCTGGGAACCCACCTAAAAATTTAACCATAGGTTTTCTCCCAAACTACTCAAACGCAGGCATAATAACGTTGTAATACTAGTTGGGGTTGCTGCTGAAAGAACTCCGTAGCTAATGGCCGACAATTTCTACTGCTACACTCTTCCACAGATAAATATGGTGGTCTTTGAAGTAGATTGTGTAATTTGTAGCATTGGTTGGGTTTCCTGTAATTAACCGTCCATTCGGATTCGACATCGGGGATGGACAACCTCTTCGTTTTGTTGACGCTCGATATAGAATAGTGAAAATATGCAACCCTCCCTTGTTGCTGCACTGCTACCCTATACCAAAATATCGTCGCATGAAAACTGGCATTCGATAGGGGCGAAACTCAGGGATGAGCACTCGGGTAGGGCTCAGCCGGCTTAATCTATGTGTAAGGGGGTAGTCAGCATGCTAGTGTACTAAACAATGCATGCCTGAAGAATTGGATCCAGGACTGATATGCCTGAAACTCACTATCCTACCCCTGATGACGTCATCTGACAACAACGCTCATGTAGGCCCCAATATGTATTTCAGTTCATCCATGCCTGGCCCACAATCAAAGCAACAGCCATATATCAAGGAACCACATTCAATTTAACTTCAGTAAACAGCGCAGAGGGAAACGAGACCGAATATCGAAAATGGCATCACAAGAGGAACAGACCCGACAGCAGATTATGCTGCAGGCACGGGAGCGACAATTGCAGGTGCTGGCAGCCAGACAGCAACAGCTTCGGCAGCAGATGGGGGGGAACCAGATGGGGAACCAGATGGGGAACCAGACGAGGACTCAGATGGGAAGTCAGATGGGAAATCAGATGGGACAGACTCAACCAAGAAGCATGGGAACCTTGGCCATGGCAATGGGCCCAACTGCAGACTCATCCATGGGCTCATCCTACGATGACATCCCCATCACAGAGCCCAATGACCTGAATCTCTTGACAGGCCAAACCCTTTCACAACCAGACTTCGCCTCATTCCAAGCCGCCTGCCGGGATGGTTCCCTCCCTACCGTTGAGTCGATGGTCGCCTCGGAGCCTCGCACGCCCGCTTTTCTTCACCAAGGCTTGATTCTCGCGCTTGGCGCCGGCCATGTCGATGTCGCCCGCTACCTGCTTGAGGCCGGCGCACCCATTGCTCGCCAAACCCCGATACACATCCTATCAGCGCCTGAGGACCAGAAAACGTCACTGTTCGAGCTTCTCACTCAGCACGGCTGGACTCCCAACACGCCGGGTTTCTACGGCGCTGTCCTCCTCCCAAGGATTGTCACGAACGACGCCCTCCTCGACTGGTTCCTTGCCCATGGTGCAGACCCCAACCTGGGCGCTCAGCGCAACAAACGCGATCGCAATGGCGCGGCTGACACTGATTCATGCTCAGCCCTCGAGGCGGCGGCATCGCACGGCAGTGCAGAGGCGGTGCAAAAGCTGCTAAGCGCCGGTGCGCAAATACGAAACGGGGTGCCGCTGTACTTTGCAGCAGGGGTGTGCCCCCCTGGCGCAAATCCTCACGCTGGTCCCGTCACTCCAAGCAGGCAGTTCGACGCGGCAAGGGTTCCTGTCATGGCGCTGCTCGTGGACAACGGCGCAGACGTGAACCAAAAGCTCGAGTCCCGGCATATGAATCCGCAATATCCGATTGTGAACGCCGTCATGGCAGGGGCCGTGGAGAGAGTCAAGTGGCTCTTGGACCAGGGAGCCGATCCTGGCCTGAGAGGCGCGTTTGGGAGTGCCTCCGAGTACGCTCAAAAGATGGGGAGCGAAGAGATGAAACGGGCTATTGAGGAGGGGATTGAGAAGAGGAGGACGGAGTCTGCCGAGCCGGGATTCGCTATTTGAGCATGAATTAGCCGCCTGGTCTTACAATCTCCTCATTAATCTCAGCACTACGTACTAAGATGCTGGATAATACTACGTTTGCTTACCTTGTACAGCCCCATTGTCGCCCTAGAACGATTGTGACGATTGTAATTTCCATGTGGGGACCCTCAAACTCGGAGAAAACGGCACAAAGAACGGGTCTGACACGACAAGGATCAAACCACTAGATCCATTGGTAGGATTGTACGAGATCCACCTATTACACTACGGGGTTTTGGGCGCGTAGTCTCCATGCCGCCGTGACAAGGATCCACCCATCCGAATACAGGAAATTGTTCATCACAATATGGGAACGTCGGGGACGCGACCAAGCATGGATTTCGTTCCTCTGAAACAGAAGGATTTCTGTGTCGTTGAACTAAAATCTCATCTGTTATCGCAGTATTACAGGGGCACTTTCGTCCATTGCGACAGCTAGTGCCCCGACTTTCCACCTAATGAGAGGTACAAGAACCGGCTCTTTAGCTTTGACATGTTGTTGATTGAATGACAACCACAGGCTATCAGCCTTCTTCTCGCTCTAGTCATTCATTGTAGACTGTATCTCAGTCTAGCCATTCGTTTCAATCGGCTTCATTCTGGCCTTCTACGGCTCCGCAAGCAGAAATGCGTTCTCAAGCCTGGTCTGTACCAGCTCGTCGGGCATTTTTTGTCTTGGCGTCGCTGCCTCTCTACGCATCTGCTCAGTTAGATATCCTCAACTCTACCCTGTCCACGACTGGTGCCCTTACTACGTAAGTGATACCTGAATAGTTCCAGTGAAAGGGGACTAACTCAACCACAGCACCAGCGTCTTGGTTCCTTTAGACACCGTCACCAACACTCCTGTTGACACTTCTGTCGGCGAGTCCACCACTGAGTCTTCCATCATTATTCCGGAGACTACAACTTCAAGCTGGATCCCTGACACTCCCGAAACCACCGACCCCGCCAACACTCCCGGCAGTGAGACGACAACCACTACTTACCTGCCTGTTGATACTACTACCGCCACCACCACTACTAACCTGCCCGTCGATACTACTACTACAACTACAAGTGAGGGGCCTGTCGATACCACCACCACCACGGAGCAGCCAGCGGATACTACTACCACGACTACCCAACTGCCCGCTGATACTACCACTACCGATGACCCCACCACCATCACTGATGCTCCCGTCCTCACGACGGCTACAGGCGCTGCTGCCACCTCTAGCGTCTCTTCCGTGTCGACCGAGATCATCGGCCTGATTCCCATCATCAACTCCTGGAAGGTCGACCCCGAAGGGCTCAAGGATACGACCAAGAACACGGTTGACAATGTCAAAAACGACATCATAGGTGTGATCAAGGACTTGGGCGGTGACCCCAACACGGGCTGCGACGGCAAGAAGAAGCGAGGCCTTCTCGGCGCCATCGGCGACATCATCAATGGCCTAGCCTGTATCGCCAAGGACCTTACCAACATCTCGGGTAGCATCGACATTGGTGATGTGACAGCCGTTACTGGTGCCATCACTGGTGTCCAGTCTCAGACTGAGGATCTCACCGAAGAGGAGAACGACGACGACAACTCTTCAGACAAGACTACCGAGCAGGAATCTACCACGGAAGAGCCCACGTCAACCACGACCTCTCCCTGCACAGACGACACTGCCGAGCACGTCACCATCATCTGCAAGCCTACCGAGGTCACCGAGGATGGCAACGTTCGTACGACCGAGACTTGCTTCTCATCCATCACCGCTGAGATCACCGGCTGCTCCGTCACCGAAGCGACCACCATCATCTCAACCACCGGCACAGCCGCCGCCATCACGCCTTGTGCTTCCGACACTTGCGGCGGCGCCGATGCCTGCCCCATGGACGAGCTTCCCCTGAGCGGTGCCAACATGAACTACGTCTCGACCTCGGTTGACTGCGGTGCCATTTCCACCATCACCACCTCTGAGCTCCCCACCGGCTACGGGACTCTCAACGACATCTCCGTTGCTGAGCCCACAGCCCGCTCTGACTCGGACGATTCCAGCGCCGCGAAGCGGGACCTTTCTCCTCGTGCGTTCCTGGACAACACCTCTCCTGATCCGTTCTACGTTGCGAGCTTGTCACCCACCTGGGTCAGCCAGCTCGGAGATGCGTCTGGACACTGGTTCAACTACCCCGAGGCGGGCCAGGGATTCGTAGGCGTCAACGGTATCTACGGCTGCACAGCCGTCATCATCGCCTCCGAGAAGGGTGTTTATCTTTCTCACATCTGGGAGAACCCCGTCTTCATCGATGGCGACTGGGAGCCGACCAGCGACGAGTCCTTCAACAGCAACGCCTTCGAGGCTCTCCGCGACGGTACTATATTTGCGCAAAGCATCACTGCTCTTATCGGCGATGAGGCCAACCCTGGTGTTTTGAACGCCATCTACGCTCCCAAGGTCTTCGTCCTCACTCCTTTCACAACCGCCAATGACCCCAAAGGGATCACCACCGAGATGCGGTACCAGGACCGCGCTCAGCAGCTCGCCAACAACATCGCCGGCGTCATCCCCGGATCGGGCGGCAGCGGGTACCTCCTGGGCTACACCCGTACCAACAAGGAGCTCTCCACCATGGAGCCTGGTTGGTTTGGTCGAGCCATCTTTGAAGTGGACGTTCTGCAGTCCGTGCTGACTACGCCTCAAGCCCCCCAGGGCAGCCTTGGGCTCCGCGTTGGTCGATGGAGGCTGTGGGTTGAGGACCAGCTCATCACCTACCAAGACTTCTGGATTCCCGACCATACTCAGGGCAACCAGAAGCGCCAGGACTCGGATGTCGACGCGTGCTTGATTGTGGGAAGCGGCACTGGTACCACTACCGAGGCCACTTCCACTGCTACTGACTCTACCACGACTGGCACCGAGACCACCGAGACCACCGAGACCACTCAGACCTCAGTTGAGACCACCGAGACTACTGCGACCACTGAGACTACTGCGACCACTGAGACTACCGAGACTACTGCTGAGTCTACGACTGAGACCACCGAGACGTCGACCACCGAGACTACAACAGGCTCTACCACCCCCCCTACAACTCTCCTGACCTCGACCCTCACTACCACGTCCGCCCCTGACACCACGTCGAATGAAGGAACCACCACAACTGAGGACACCTTCACTGGTCCCGTTCTCTGTGTCAACTTCGGCGGTCCTAACGTCGTTACCCCTTACTGCCAGTGCTCTACAACCACTGACGGCCAGACTTTCCTTGCCACCGCTCCTCTCATCTCGGACCACTGTACCGCTTACACCACCTTCCCCTCCGCCGTCACTCTCAAGCCCACTGATGTTGTTACTGAGGCTCCCGAGCCTACTCCCTGGGTTACTACCGAGGACAACGGTGCTGTCCTTTCTTATCCAGACCAGACCGTCAACATCGGCCAGGTCTTCGGAACGGTCGGGTACACGCAAACTGTCGGAGAGGGCACGCCCGTTACCATCCGACCTCCTGATGCTACCCAGACGGACGCCAACAACAAGGGCTCTAGCCAGTGTGGTAGCGTCGACGATGCTTGCGACCGAGCCGTTGCCGGGTTTAATGATGACTTTATCTACACCGAGTTCGCGTCCTACTACGCTCGTGTCAAGAAGGGAATCATCATCGTGGCTACATTTGGCCAGGCTGGTTGCGTTGTTGAGTATGACTGCAACGACTGGTCCCAGGGCGGCATGAACGGAAAGCAGATTAAGGATGCGTGAGTTGACTCGTGCACGTTACATTTATGGACTTTTACTAACACTCAACAGTTACCAATTTCTGAAGGATAACAATGGTGTCAGCAAGTGCGGTACTAACTACCTTTCAAACACTTGTCATGTAACTGCCAACTACTGTACCAACTGTAATGAGAAACACCAGGATATCGACTAAGATGGTAGATTCGGTGCTTAAGATAGAGCTGGAGCTAGCAATAGAGCTGAAAATGTTTTAATATAGAGTATTGCTTCTGGGCAGTAATGTATTCAAGTTCACATTGTGGCGTAAGAGAACATTGTATAGGTTTACCTACCTATGGCATAGACAATCTAATAGCTTGCAATCTGATATTAAATTGAATCCACTAGTGACCACTGGTGCATTAGTATGTGGCCCTTGTTTTAGGGCTATCCTGTATTCTATCAGATTGGGGCTTCATCCTACTAGACCCTGATTGTGAGTGTACGCATCTTCGGAGCCAGGTCCGCAGCCTTGAAGCTGACATCAATGACTATCTGCTATCTTCTTTTATATCACCAGACTTCCAGTCTGACGCGGCCGAAAGCTTTTTGAGTAGTCCTTGGAAATTGTGGAATGACATTGCTCCCGGTGACACTTCGGAATTTGCCAGGGGTTTCGGTTTGCCGCCCGGGATAGATACTGCGGCATGCGAGTTTTAACCTCACGTCATCTTCCAGGCCGCCGTGCAGGAACTGGGCAGCGTGCTAGGGGTAGACGATACAATATCCGATTCTGCCTTGTATGGCAGCCATGAGTCACGGTCTGTTAATATGTGGTATACAGTCGGACTGGCCCTTCGACTGGCCCTAAGAATCAACCTATATCCCATGAGACGGTCACGTCCAAAAACCTGGTCAACGCTGAGTTATATAAGAGGCTTTTCTGGAGTTTTCATAGCATGGATATGAGCGTTTTCATAGATATCGGCCGGCATTTAGGAATATATGATGCCGATCTCACTATGTCTCTTCCCTTGTCCGTTTCCGACGACATGCTTACAGAGCCAAGTGTACATCAGCTCATCGACCTCGGCGAGCCACATATCAATGAACTTTCTTCATTTATCCACACCATAGACCTACGCCGCATAAATACAGACGTCTACGAGAAGTCTATTGCTTATGTTCCCCTTCCAAACGTAGCTGTCTCGTGGTGTGATCTAGACCTTAAGTATACCAGCTCCCTCCACCAAGCATACGGTACATAGACGGTCGTACCAGAGCTCGAGCCCTCTGTCTAGTGATCTTTTGAGAAACTTCGCGGCATCTTCACAGCTTAACTGCTTCCTACAGTCTCCACATGATGTGACCCACAGAGATAAAATGAGTGAGCACTCCCCATCAAGGCTAGGTCAGGTTTCACGCCGCATCACAAGACTTTGACGATGCTTCCCCCCGCCTAACTGCTGCTTCTCATCATCTTTCTTCCTCTTTTAATAAATCTCTCTTTCCATCACCCAACCGCATCATCTCATCGGTATTTAACCTTGCGAGATGCGAGGGGGATTCTCATTAAGGAAACATCAGAGCTTCTTCCGGGAGAAGTTGAACTGCACTCGCTCTACCAGCCATCTCTTCCAGACGGCCTTCACAGCACCAGGATCTCGCGAAAGATCACAGGTGGGTTTGAGACAAAGGAGATTACCGGAGAAACAGGATTTTCCCGTGGTTGCGGCAAATCCATCTCGGTGCGGGCCTTATCATCATCAGGTTCCTAGCTCACTGGGAGAAAGATAAGGTTTAAATCCTTCATAATGTTGCTCTTGAGAATCTGTATCTACCTTGGAGGATAACCGCGGATTACAGGGACGACGGAAGCGACCAGTGAAGGAGAACCCATTGGGTAGCGTTAGTATCTTTCAGCATTTACGAACTCCAGCTCCCGACAGCGGAGAGATCCTCGGGTTTCAAAAGTTTGGAGCTGTAGCTCCAAAAACGAGACAGACTTTCTCGCTCCAAATGAAGGTCCGAAACATGAATAAGTTGGAGCATATCACCGGCGACTCTCCGAAAGTCGCCCCATTACACCGACGAGGCGACTGAGGCTTTTTGGTTAATAAAATCTTTTACGAGCGTATCTTCACCCCTACCAGCACTCTAGGCATTTCCAAATTTAAGTGCCTGTCTCATGTACGCAAAGTCGCAATTGCGGGTATGGTGGCACAGTCAGCCGGCGACCTTGGACTCTACAGCACTGTGCCGTCGAGATGATCCCCTTACCCCGGGTTCTGTGCCCCGACCACTCAGGGAATGCCTCACAACCAAGTCAAACTTTGGACTGATAGCCAGATCTTGGAGTAAAGACTTTCATTGATGGTTATCTGGTTTGCTTCTACCTGGTAGCTCGATAAGACACTTGCAATGGGAGACCAGGCTTTCACGGCGGCGCTCACTCCACGACGCAACCTTGTTCATGCAGTGTCGCTAAAGAAGCCTAAGAAGGATTTCCATAAGGCCGTGGGTTGCTATGAGAGCGGTGGTAATATTGCTGTGAGCTAGGTCTGGTTCGCGGACTAAATGACTTCAACTCAGTGATGACTTACAGCTTCATCGATGGATCGTTGGCACCACGAGCCATCTTGACATGGCAGGGTCGACATTTCTCTGCGTTCATCCTAACATACGGACGCATTTTGAACACGCCAATGCAGCTACACTCGTCTTTGTCACAACAGCGGCACTTCGTAAGTCTGGCAGTGCCTTTGTAAGGTAGAAATCCCTAGATTGGCCTGCAGTGTAACCCATGCCCCTTTACCTTTTTCCCCCCTAACTGTTGTCTCCCGGACTAAGTTGTACCAAGTATATCTCCTACAATTAATATAGAATTAAGCGTGGCCTTTACTATCCGTGTGGAAGAACGCTGGGTCAGGGAGTTCAAGGGAACAGATATGCGCGGGGGGTTGGCTGACTTCGTTGAGGAAATCCTGTCCGACCCACTATAAAGCGCAGGCTGTAATCTCTTAGTGCTTAATTAATACTGTGCCAAGTCTGCCTCTAAAACTTTATTGACCCCTGATCCCTACAATCTCAGATCACCTTACTCATTTAGTACCCCAGCAGGGGTAAAACCTGCCAAGCATTTATGGTACTTTTTAGATTAAAATAGGAAATGCTGTGTCTGCCCCTAAAACCTCCATTGGCCTAAGGGAAACGCGAGAGCCTCAGCCTCTGGTATTCATATCCTAAGCGGCTGTTCATGTTCTTTACGAGTACATTCGTCATCACAGAGCATGTTAGCCGCCACCATGCGAGAGGCTGAAAGCAACCCCGGGCAAGATTGTATTTGGATAGAATGAATAAAAGGCTAGGGGAGAATGTTCTCAGAGTCACCAATTAACAATGGCTGTGGAACCAATTACGCCAGCACCCACAGGTGAATCCAGAATGGATCCTACGACCAGCCTTTCTCTTCTTCAGCTCGACATGCACGGAGATCTGAATCTGAGAGTTGGCACGCTACAAGGAGAAGAGAAAGGTGTCAGGTGTTTCATTGTCTGCTCTAGAGCACTCGCACGAGCTTCTCCTGTCTTTGAAAAGATGTTATACGGCCAGCCTACCAAGTCAATTCACACCAGCCGAGATGCCAGGGTCCTTGACCTTCCGGAGCATGGACCCGAGTCTTTCCAGCTCTTTGCACTCGCCAGCCACGGTCTTCTGCACAGGGTCCCGAGAAATCTTTCTTTAGATGAACTTTACGACCTTACCACGCTGACGCACTACTATGATGCCACTAAGATCCTTGTACCCTGGGTACAGTCTTGGATGCGTTTAATCGGCGAGCCCATGTCGCTAATGTCCATGTTCAAGATTCTATGGGTTAGCTGGGAGCTAGGGCGGCGACATGTGTTTGAAACAACCGCTAAGCGTATCGTAACGAAGTGCCGCGGTTCTATCTTGGCCGCAGATTCTGCCCTTCATGCTCTCAAGATGCCTCCAGGCGTGGTCGGTAGGTTCCCATTACCACCTTCTGACAATGTCTCCGTTCTTGGCTGATTTCTAATCTTACAGAGCGAGTTACCAAGATTCGAATGGAGGTCATTGGGTCTCTATTCAACGTTTTCAGCGGCTTGATAGAGGATCTGGTCGCTCCGAACGAAAGATCTCAAGTATGCCAACACGGATCCTTCCTCACTTCAAATCCATGCGAGTCAATAATTCTCGGCTCAGTTACCATTGGGTTAATGCGCGAAGGGCTCTGGCCCATTCCAAGCTTAGAAGAAGTTGATATGAGCGTTGGAGAAGTATACCAGAAGTTGTCCAATATCATCATCTATGATTTTGGCCAAGTTTCCACAGAGGACGTTGACCACGGAAAGTGCAATCCCGCTGCCTTTTTGACGGGTAAGATCAAGGGTATCTTCGAGACGATACCGAGCCCAATCACAACCTGGCAGAGGCAGCAGCTGGAGACTCGGGCCAAAACCTTGTATGTTTAGTTCGGCCAAAGACGAAGAAATCTCGATGGTGATGGAATGCACTTGATATCTGAATGAGCATGTGCGTTACACGGTTGTTTGTGAGGCACCAGCTCCATGAAATGACCGAGCGAACCCGCTCACGATGGAGAAGGCCATGATGTCAATATTTAGTATAACTGATCTCATAAATAGATCGCTAATTAGGGATCATTAATGGGCTGAAGGAAGACGGACGCGTAGAATTCTTATCATGGTCCGCCTAGTGATGAGAAAGGTACGATCCATTAGTTTCTAGGTTATGCGCCCATTTAATACAACTGCACTATTTTGAAGTCTATCCCCGAAGTCTCTGTAGCTCGGGCTTCTCCAATCCACGCTCAATACTGGCTTCCGTCTCCAAGTCCCCAATTCTCCTGATTAGGCTGGAACCAAATATGTGATCCGTGCCATTCATTCCCCATGGGCTGATCTCCGAATGCCAACCCAGGTAACAACAAATCTGCTCCGTCACGAGACATTAGGTCCGGAACCCGATCCATGGATTGAATGTATGCATCAAGCTGAAGACTGGTATCATTGAGCTGATCCATGCCCTTCTTGATTTCCATTTGACTGTACTGCAATGCAACGTCGTAAAGAACTTCGAAGTGACGGTGGATATTGGCGTTGGCTTCCGAATGGAACCGAGCTGTCTCCAAGGAATTTACGAACACTCTCAAGCGATCGAGGTCATCCGATGGATCGTCCATAGTCTCAATGATATGACAAAAGATGACAATGAAAGGTATGAAGGGATTGTAGAGAATGGTCCTAGATAACGGAAATGCAGTATAAATTAGCCTTTACTCGATGAACCCGGTGTGTTAGAAGGACATCATCTCACCAATTGAAATATACATCGATATGGCGACAATTCTTAGACCTTATTGCCTCGCAAAGTTCTTGGTGTTTGTCAAGTGCCGCCCTCGCTACATCGATGCATTTCGACGTGAAGCTGCTCCCTGACTCCTGGCTAGGAGGCAGGGCTTTTAGTATTAAAGTCAAAGTGCATAGGAAGAACACATCTCCTGTGTGGAAGAGCAGTGGTTTCTTGCCCTCCTCAGTAGTGTGCTCATTACTGGCCGAGGTTGGCTAGGTAAGAAGTCAGAATATCAAGATGGACTGGAGCGGGCATCTGCAACGCGGAGCCGGGGATTTCGCTCAAACTTACCTTGCCAACCTCATCTATTCCACTGTTCCATACAGATCTCACCTCCTCGGATAGCGAATGTGCCCATGTCGTTCTCGCAGTTTGGGGCTTGGCCAACGCAGCAGGACTATAAAGTAATTTATACACCTTTCCCTGAATGCTCGACAGCTTGATCCACCGCACAGCACAAGAGCTAGCTCTGCCGGCACTGCTATTTGATTCAACTTCGGGCAGTGGCATGGTAATGTCATAGTCTGGTATAGATGATGACGGCCGTCCCAGACGAACAGAGAGGCCCTTTTCTATGCTGTAAATATGCCAGAAGACCCAAGCCTTCTGTCTTTTGATTACAGGAGTATCACCATTTATGGAAGATGCCCGATGAAGGCCAGCAGCAAGACACATGTTGAGAGCGGTGGCGACCAAAGAGCAGGCGGTCGAAATTTTCGAACATGAAATAGCATGAAAGACCTGTAGACGTGATTCGAGTCAGCGCTGGTCAGCTAGCATCCTTGTGTGAAGAGAGGGGCTCGGTCGCCAGAACATCCAAACAGGGGCAGCCTACCCCAAACAGGAGAGCTATAGTGTAGTCCAATGTACTTGGCATGTGAAGTGGGAGTTGTGAGAGGGCAATCTCGAGGTTTGCCTGGCATGCTTTCATGTATTGTTGCATCTCCCGACGTGAGTGATCCATTTCCTGGAGGATGCTACTCTTGAGAAATACGTCGATCAGTCCCCCATTGACGATTATGAAATCTGCAAGGCTGTAATCTCCATCTATGGAGTAGACCTTGCGAACAGACTCCGTAAAGCTCTCAACGGTTAGGAACATGTGAAGTCCAGCACGTTCAAATTGAGGATCCTCTAAAAATCCAATGTCAGTTATTGGTTAAAACATGGAAATCTCGGACTCACCCTTCATAGTTTGTAAAGCCTTCATGACGGTATGGGCAGGAGGCATCGGGTTATCCCCTGAAGACAGGGGTCGCATGGGATTTGGATGAGCACGTTGATTGGCCGTCTCATGATGGCTTGACGTCCTGTTCTGTCCTCCAACGAGAGCGCGAAGGGTGTCCATAGTCTCTGAGCGATAATCTTTGAGCGGTCCTTTATAGACCGCCGTTTCCAGCAAGCCATGTGCAAGAGCTGCGTCAGTGGATATCGTGGAATATTCTTCAAAGAAAATTTGAGGGGTGATTGAAGTGTGTCTGATGAACGGCGCCGAGTGTGACGGCGCTGAAATCCCGGGACTAGCGAGGCCATGGGTGGCTTCTGTGAATTGATCATATGAGGGATCGCCATGTGCCAATGTCAAACCGGTGTTGTTATGGGATAGTAATTCGATTACTTGCTGCAGTCGACGGTCGATGCTATCGATCTTTTTCTCGCTGAGCAAAGATTAGCCAATTCGCCAAGTACCAAGGTGTGAGATAAAGAAGCGTCGTACTACTGGGCAGAGACGTGAATGCGCTGCACACCGGTGGGTGTCCGTTGTCGATCTCTATACCGGCACTCCGCTCCTGTTTTGATACAGGACGAGCAGGGGTCATTTCTATCACAACCAACCTGTATAAGGTTTCTTACGTGAGTATGGGATGCCACAGAGAAATAGCAAGATGGAGGTTACCTTTCGTTGCCGACAAGCGAAGCACTGATGGGATGCCCTCGTTAGCAATCTGCAGATAACTTGACAGACATGCACCACGTCGCAAGACGAGCGAAATGAGGCAAAAGCCCGTCCCATTTCCTCTAGACTACTAGTATAGTGTGGAGACTTACTGCTAGGCGAGGCGCTTTCCACGTAGGGGCTAGGCTCGATGTTGACTGTCGTGTGGCCTGCACCTTCTCGTCAGCCGAGGCAGCGTCCATCTGCTCGTGTGAATCGTCAGGCTCCACGGTGGCCATGATCGTGTCATCAGCCATTTTCGGGGTGGCACTAAGGAGAAGCCTTCCTAAACAAGACTTACAATGATGATGATGAACGGACACCGACAACATCGAGGAATTGCACACGGGCGGTTGCAATCTCATATGCGCTCATGGTTATCAAAGCCAGCTTGTCGGGGTCCGTGTACCTCCGAAGCTCCGGGTGGCTGTGCTGCGGTGCTCGGGGGCCTTGACGCGTGTTAGTATTATTCTTGGCCTGTTTACTTCGCCATACTACGTGCTTGGCTGAGGCTCAAATACGACAAGGGTCATCCGGCCTGCATGCGCTCTTCTATTTTTACTCTCAAGCTATTTATGCTTAATCTAGATGCACTCTTGGCCCTTTTGCTTTGGCATACTCAGTCGAGGCTTAAACGCGACGTGGGCCGTGTGCTGAGCCAAAATCCCCGTCAGACATGATCAGATCGACCATGTAGTATCTTCAGGAGGCCTCTCATCGCGCCTGATTAGCCGTATGGAATTAAATTCACTTCACAAATCTAAATCCACCAGAATCATCCCTCGTAGGAGCAGACAATCTGCTGGTTTGCAAACATGAGTTCTTCATTATTCCTATATGCCTTCGGACCTGGGAGCTTTAAGTTGCACGGGTATGAGGACGAGTAATGGCTAGCAAATACTGCCAGAGAGTGGAATTATATGCCATCTAATGCAGAGCTTGGCTGTTTCTTGTTATTCCAGTCCCGGGATGGCTCAGTGCAGTGAAGTGGATCTGAAAGTCTGCAAGACCCAAAATGGGGTTCCCAATTAGAGGAAATTACCAGTCCTTATATCGGGATCTAAACAAGAACAACATTCACCAACGAAGCCAAAGAGAAAACACTTAGCCAGATCCCCTTAGTAGATCAGACAGCGTCAGAGACGATTGCTCCGGGATAGCACCGGTGGCATTAGGAGTCGTTGGAAAGGGCAGACTTTTGGAGTTTGGAAAATAACGAACCCTCTTGAATAGTTCGCTAAATCGCTTGATTACAGTCATCCACGAGGGACATGTTACAGTCTTACAGACTAATTTACTGTAAATATTAACAAAGCTATAGAAAGTAGCGAATCGCTAGCTATACTATGTTTTCGCACTTTGTTAAGTTATGTTCAGATGAAAAGCGATTTGCTACCCTAAATCATGTTCCTATACCACCATAGACGCACCCTTTTCCCGTACATATAGACAGGGATCGTTGTTGCGATCAAACCAAGCATGATACTGCCGATGCATTGGAATACCCGAGCAGGTCCCCATTCTGTGACCCAGTCGTTGATGAAATCTGTTTCGTCAGCCTCGGCCACGCGGGTTCGATGGGGTATGTAGGAAAGATGAACGACTTACAAGAGAAGCCAAAGAACATCAGGTTCTTGACAGACATGGAAAGAACGAAAATGTGCACGTCAACTTCGCGGTACGCATCTACGAGATACGAGCCTGTTGCCGTGCCTATGACCTGGGTGCTGACAAAAGCAAGCCCCCAAACAAAAGAGATGAGAATCGGGCTCTTGCCTTCCTCTGCAAATTTACCAAACAAGAAAAAGCCCAAGCTGCTGAAGATTGGCGCAATCAAGAGCAGGAGCAAGCGAAACTCTGGTTCGAAGATTCCGTTGTTTCGTTTGCTGATGAACACGGCCATATGATCAGAGGCAAAGCCGCACACCAGGCAGGAGATAAGCCCTGCAACAATGGGTCCGGTGTTCAAGTAGCCAAGTTGAGCTGAGTCCATGAGGTATGGTGGAGGTGAGAATATCTGGGCTAGGGCGAAGCTGACCACGACGTTCCAGAGTTGAGCACAGCCATTGATGATAATAGCCCAGCAGACGACGGGGTTGGCGAGAAGGTAGAATGGCTGCAGCGTCATCTTTAGCAGCGACCGATCGCTGTAGACGCCAGACCAAGGTCTCATTCTCTGGAGAATGGACTTTCGTCTCTCGGCGGCGTCAATCGACGAAGGCACAGTCTCTAGTTGTCGTAACTCGGCCTTTTCTTGGGGGTCTACAGCCGCCGAACCTGGCTTGTCCACTTCCTGCTTCTCCTGTTCTCTTTAGTCTTGATCATGCCGAAAAGCCAGACGAACTTACTCCTTGAGACATTGTAGAAGTGCTGGGCTCTATGCGCACGAATGATGTCTCCCAACCAAACAGCACAATTCCAACAGTGCCGACGCCCATGAAGATGGAGAGAATGCCAAAGGCCCACCTCCAGTCCAGTGTCGTAGCCACCACGCCTGCAATCAGGCCTGGGAGAAGGACCATCCCCACGGCTGAACTGACGTAGAGTGCCATGCGCAAACCACGCTGATGGACAAAGTAGAGGTCACCGACCGCCGAAAAGGGAATGCTCTCAAAGGCTGCCGTTCCAAGGCCTTGGAGAATCCGACCACCGAGCAAGATATTGTAAGAAGATGCTAGCGTGCATAGGATTGAGCCTGCAAGCAACAGCACGGACGAAACAAGATATACAGGCCGTTTTCCGTATTTGTGAGCCAGAGCCGATACGATGGGGGCGACGGCGCTGACTGCCAGGAGTTGATAGCCACTGAGGAGCGTTACATCCTTGAAACTGACGTGGAACTCTTCCAGGATCGGTACGGCAATGGTGGCTACCAGGGGACCAACTCTATGCTAAGGGTCAGCTTTGCAAATGCGAATGGAATGGCCGGACCTCGAGATCGGCCAGGGAGAAATCTCACCCTCCAACGCAAATATTGGTGCAGTAACAAAGGAGGAGCAACATGAGATCACGCTGATACATCGGCCAATTGAGTGGATCGTTGGGGTCGTCGGAAGGCTGCGGGACCAGCACAGTGTCGGCGTCATTCCCGCCCGCCTTCTTAAGCTGGATTGTTTGGCCAGTCGTATCATCGCGTTCCAGTAGACAAGTCCCATGGACAAGCTCGCTGCTGGTAGGGGTTTCGAGGACTCCGAATGCCATGGTGAAGGGATTGATGGTTGAATCGGTGGGGTCTGATTCGAAAGCAGACAGAGCAGAGATGGCGGCTGAGGGCCTTTTATATTATTTGGACAAGCGGCCCCGAGTACGGTCTGTCTACATTTTGCCATGTCTGAGACTGTGTTCCTCGATGTGGGGGAGCGAGTCGGTCAAGCTGATACGAAGTGTACAACTACGGTAGGAACACGGCCGGGAACCTCCAAGAACTCCTAGCTTAAAGGGTTAGAAAGAGAGACTAACTTAGCTCGCGGGGATGTGGGGAACCCACAACGCTACCACCCTTCCTTCTCGTACCCCGCGTTTAACCAGCCCGAGGCGAGGTGAGTTGAGGTGAGGCGAGTTGGACGTGGTTGTTCCGGTCCGGCAGGTCCAGCAGAGAGGATTTGGAAGACCAAGGAGCAGACTCCCCTAGCCTCAGTGTCCAATCTTGCTCGGTTCTTCTGGCAACGTGCTCAACCTCTCCGCAAGCATGAATCAGGCTCATCAGGTCCAGGGGCGCATCCACCGTTGCAAATCCTGCGACCGTGTCTTCGCCCGCGCCGAACATCTCCGTCGCCATTGTCTCTCGCGTGAGCCCGCCCCCTCGTCCTCTCCAAGAACTACCACAGCCAACTCTAGCCAGATGAAAACAGGAAGCCAAATGTTTGCAGAGGGTGTGGCTCGCGCTTCGGCCGTTCCGACGTGCTGCGTCGCCACACTAAGAAATGCGTCGACTTCCAACGAATGGCCCAAGACGCACACAACACGGATTCCGATTCGGAGCCCAGTGGCCAACAGCCACGTCAGGCAGCATGGAAGGCAACGCCGCCAGATGAAGCCTTGGAGTGAGTTGTTCCGTCATGGTTGGTTCCATGAATGACTTCTGTGTTGACACGAGCATCAACAGTGCTCTGGGCTCGATGCTGGACAGCCCGCAGTCGCTCCCAGACCCTCCTCCAGAGCTTGGTGCTGCCATTGACCAAGCTCTCATAGGTCCGCCTTCAATGACTGCTCTTCCAGACACACAATCGGTACCTTCCGCCATGCAGGAGTTTCTGGGTACCGGAGACTTTGACGATTTGGGCTTCCTGGAAGACTTCCTCCTACCGGACACAACCATGATACCTGGCCATATTGCTTCCATGGCGTACGAGGGCAAGACGCTGCCCGCGTTGCCAGCTTGGGACAACATCCGTCTGGCGTCCAATCCAAGTCAGGATCCCCTCTCGACTTTCCAGGCCACGGCCCCAACTGCGCGTGGTAAAGTGAGCGAGCCTAGCTATTTCCACGTCCTCTCCACCAGCACCTACGAGGTCGAAGAGTTCCACAAGAAACTGTATTGCAATTACCCCCACGAGATCCTGAACTCGTTTCGATTCCCCACGAGATCGCGCATCGTCCGCTGCATTGTGGCCTATTTCGAACACTTCGACCCGCACACCCCCATTATTCAGCACGTCAAGTTCAGTCTCGGTGACACAAACCCAGCCTTGACCCTAGTGATATTGGCCATAGGCGCCATGTACCTTTCCGAGCACGAGTTCTCGGTCCAGGCATACAGGGTGGCCTGCAGTCTTCTCGAAGCGTACCCTCTGGATCAGCGGGAGCAGACCCCGTCTCAGTATGACTTTGCGCCTCTCCAAGCAATGATACTTTGTGTCCAGTTCGGCGCCTTCAGCGGCCAGGATGCTTACTCGCAACATTCCCAGCGCCTGTTTGCTGCTGTGTGCGAGACGTTGAAGAGTGATTTGGAAATTCTAAAACCTGAAAGATCCGTGGCTGAGCAGAACTGGGATCAATGGTCCTTTGTCGAAACGTTTAGTCGCTTGGCGACTTGGACTTGTACTCTCAGCGCAGTGCTGTTGGCAAACGACCCAACATCCGCCTACATGGCTCCATACCAACTTCGAGAAGTCCCGCTTCCCCTTAGCGAAGAGTTGTGGCGAGCTCAGTCGCCGACTCAGTGGGCAGCCAGGTCAGAGCGCGTCAAATTCCACGGGGACTCGAATCTGTCTGACGTGGCCGAAGCCCTCCTTCGTGGGAGCGCGATCCCGGAGACTTTGAGCTCATTTGCTCTTCTGTCGCTTGCAGCGTGGGCTTTAACCTACATCTGTGCGCAAGAACGGCTGGCCATGTCACTAGGCCCCGTGGACCTTTTCAACAGTGATTTCCGGGCCAAGATGGAGCGAGTACTTTCCGAGTGGGCCACGTATACTCGCCGTCGCATGAAGGCCGACCGCGTCATCTACCGGCTCAACGATCCGCTGTTTACCGACTGCTTCCCGATTCTAGCATCTTCGTACTATCACCTATACTTGGGTGACGAACTGCGAGTATTGAAGGCCAAGGCTGAAAAGGACGACGCGCTTCCAGAGGGTACCAAAGTCACCAGTCATCTTCCTTCCATTTTAAATCTTCGCCTAGCCTACAAAGGCATCGCATATGCTGCCCATTCCTGGCTGATGCGGTCCAAGTTGGGTATGGGACATTTCAACGACACGGCGTCGATAAACTACGGTGGACATTATCTCATGACGGCGTACGAGACTGGTAAGTTTACCAAGTGTAGCGCAACTATCACTCACAGGTGGTTTGAAACAGCTGACAGGTCTGGTAATGGCTAGCATTGATCTTGTCGTGGTGGCTATCCGCCAGTGGCCGTCTGGAACCTCAAGATTCTGCAGAAAGCTATGCGGGGGTTGTCCAGTCACTAGGTGAAATCCTATCTGAGGCGTTCATCGAGGCCGAGGACCAGGGAATCCCATGCGGAGATGCAGATACTCGAGCGCTAGGCCCGCTGCTGTTCACTCAGCGCTGCTTGTCTCAGTCTGTCTATCCGTGTAAGTCCAGAGCGTATCACAAACGATTGACAGCGCCTAACAATAATTTAGTCTGCCAACGGCTAGAGCGCCAGCTTCAAAGCTTTTCTAAATATGTTCGTCGAGGGAATGTCTCGAGTTGACGAAGTCGGATTTTCGAGGGTGCTGCATGATGATTACAAGGAAAGAATTGGAACGTGTTTGTAAACTGCGCAGATATTCTAGGGGAGCGTTGTGGGGGAACCGGATAATCCACCCTGAGCTTGCACTCATCCATGTAGTCTCCTCCCTAGTTCTTAAGAAGATACTGGCCGAGATGACTTCCCACATGGCATCCCCCACCTATTCGGTGAACCTCCACCTGGATCTCACCACCCACATACAAACAACGCCACATGGAGTCATGGTGGGGTGTTTCCTAGGCCGGAACACACTGGGGCGACAAGTAGGAATACAAAGGCATGGGTCACGGCCTAGTGATGCCAACGATCATAAGCATATCATTCCAATATTCCAACATTCTCAGTTCATAATGATACAATATCCAATCAGGGTTGATCCGTCTTCGCCATTTCCAATCGAGAACATCCCGTTAGGGGTCTTCTCCACCCATCAAAATGTAACACCCTCTAGTCTATATCGACGCGTGCTATTGACAAGATTGTGTCACAGAAAACCCCACGAGTGGGAACCATCATCGGAGACTATGTTGTCGACGTCAGGCTTTTAGCAGCACAGGGGGCTTTCGATGGGACAGACATAGCAGCCTTGGGAACAATAAACTTAGCCCTGGCCAGTACCACGCTGAACCTACTTGCGGCTCTATCCTACGCTAGTCGTTCCTTCGTTCGCGATCGAATCATTCAGCTGCTTTCCGACTCAACTTCAGTTCTCTTTACCGATTCAAACCTCAATGAAGATGCATTCATCCACTCGGGCAAGGTCAAGATGCACCTTCCTGTGGAGATACACTCATTCACAGACTTCATGTGCTCGGAAACTCATTTTGAGAATGTGAGCGCACCTTTGAATAAATGCAGGAGCTACAGCTAATTAATCATGAACTCCAGGGAGTCAAGATCACGGGCAAGGAAATGCCCAACTTCTTTGCATTTCCCACTGCATACAATGGCCGAACAACGTCGGTCATCCCGAGCGGAGAGTTGATCCCCCGACCCAAAGGCATGCTTAGACAGCCAGTAGCTGAAGGGCCGCCAACGTACTCATTTTCTACCTCAATGCGTTTTGATTTTGAAATGGAGATGGGCGTCATTGTCTCGGAGAGAGTTCCACGCGGCCAGATGATCACTGCTGACGAAGCAAATGAACTCATATTCGGCTTCGTGCTTTTGAATGATTGGTCCGCTCGAGACATCCAGTTTGCTGAGATGACAGGCATGGGCCCTTACAATGGCAAGTCTACGGCTACAACTATTAGTCACTGGGTGGTACTCCCACAAGCACTGGAAGAAGCCCGGTGCCGGTCGACATCAAACAAGGCTCAAGAAATGATGCCATCGCATCCTGACCATCTCCAGCACCGTGTTGGAGGCGACACGGTGACGTGGAACATCGACATGCAGGCTGAAATCGCCAACCGCAGCGGACTCTCTACCGTGGTATGCAGGTCTAATCTGCGGGACCTGTACTGGACGCCAGGTCAAATGCTGGCTCACATGACGTCGTCTGGAAGCGGAACTGCCGCCGGAGATCTCTTCGGCAGTGGCACCATCTCGTCACCAGGACATACAACCGAGAACCCGACTCTTGGTTGCTTGTTCGAGTTGAACAATGGAGGAAAGACGCTCATGAAGCTCAAGGATGGCCGTGAGCTTATGTGGCTGGAAGATTACGACGAGGTCATCTTGACCGGATGGACTACGGGGAAAGGAGGCAAGAGGATTGGATTTGGAGAAGCACGAGGGATGTTGGTGCCTTCGAAATAGCTGGTGGACAGAAGCGGTTAGCAATCAGGTATAGGTTTGTAATCTACGTACCATGAGGCACTAAGAGGGCTGTTTGCACTTTGCCCGGTGACATGATCGTCACACATCATCACTGCCATGCCGCCCTCCCCCACCCCCGCCCCCTCTTAGTGCTCAGGGTGCCTCCACATCGCAGCAACCGGAGCTTGCCTACTTTCACAGCGGGTCCATCGGAACGTCGACAACCTCTTGGCGCATCATTATAATTACGCCGTGCTGGGCTGCTTGTAGAAGCTCTGGAAATAGTAGGCAGCTCTTGTCATTGAGAACGCCACCATTCTCACAAACCTACACACAAGCACCACTCAGCCAGTCTCGTCACGAAAGCCCTATCAAGATGAAGGCGTATCGCTGGAATGGCCCCGGAACTGGACTTCAACTTGAAGATGTCCCAGAGCCGAAGCCATCTGCCAACCAGGTCTTGGTCGAAGTCCAAGCCTGTGGTCTGTGCCACTCGGACTGCCACATCATCGACGGCTCCCAGGCTGATGCTGTTAAGAAGCGACCTATTACCATGGGCCACGAAGTTGCTGGCAATGTCGTCGCCGTCGGACCAGGCGTCGACGAGACCTGGATTGGTGAGCGGGTTGCTGTGGCCCTGGGAGGACATCCAGTTCGGACCCCCAACACCATTGGGCTTCAAATCGATGGCGGTTATGCTGAACATGTCGTCGTCATGGTCAATTCTCTCGTCCGCGTCCCAGACGGCGTCAGTTTTGAGCAAGCAGCAGTTGCCACGGACTGCCTGACTACCGCCCACCACGCTGTTCGAGGCGCGGGAGAAATCGCAGCTGGCATGAAAGTCGCCATTATAGGGCTTGGCGGGCTAGGATCATGCGCCCTCCGAATCGCAGCCTTGGAGGGTGCAATTGTCTATGGCTTCGACATCGATACACGCAGGTTCAACAAAGCTATGGTGGATGGAGCAGAGGCATGTTTCACTGGTCTCGATGAAGCGCAGGATGTCATTTTCGATGTCATAGTGGACTTTGTTGGGAAGAGCTCGACCATGAAGGCAGCGCTTGGTGCCATCAAGTTCCGGGGTAGGATTGTGCTCGTTGGCTTAGGAGAGCCCTCTATTACAATTCCCTCGTTTGCAATCATATGGAACAAAGTTGAAATCAGAGGTTGCTTGGGCGGTAGTATCGAGGACCTAGCTAGTGTATTGGAACTGATGTCGACTGGAAAGCTAGCCCCGGAGCTGGAGGAGATTGCATTTGATCGTGTCAACGATGGTTTACACCGCCTGTCCATTGGAGATGTATTGGGAAGGCTATTCACGCGCCCAAGGGTTATATTGGAGCGTACTTAGTAGCGGCTACATTAAGCCACTTGTTGTACGCAAAAATACTCCTTCCTGTTGCTGTGGTTGAATTTACCTTTCCGTGCGATGATCAGCTTCCATACGATGGTTCTTCATACGCATAGTTTTCAACACGTTTGATTGCATAATTCACAAAAGTCTTGAATTCCTTCTAGAAACGAAGCAGCTCTAACTAAAGACCATCTTATTGGCAATTTTGCCAAGGCCCTCGATCTCTACCTCAACAATGTCTCCGTGCTGCAAAAATCTTTTCTGAAAGAAGCCGACCCCGGATGGCGTCCCTGTCATTATGACCGTCCCGCTTCGAAGAGTCCTTCCTCGGGATAAATGGGCAATTAGCTGGCGGACCGACCAGATCATGTCGTTGGTGTTCGTGGCCTGTCTCACTTCCCCATTCACCCTCGTAATCAACTTCAGGCTCTGTGGATCGGGGATACTTTCAGCCGACCAAATTGCAGGCCCAATTGGTGCAAAGACGTCAAACGATTTAGAATAGCCGAACTGTCCTCCCGCCGCGTCCTTCAGCTGGAAGTTGCGAGCCGAGACGTCATTTCCGGCTGTGTACCCCAGCACGTAGTCAAGCGCCTCTGCCTCGGAGACGTCTTTGGCATCACGGCCAATGATCACGGTCAGTTCACCCTCGAAGTCCATCATTGGCTGAGCATCCGTGTGGATAGGAATCTCATCGTGAGGACCTGCGAGGGTATCTGAAGGCTTGCTGAATACAACTGGGTAAGTTGGAACGGGCATCTGAGCCGCTCGTTAGCAAGGTAAGGGAGAAATCGTTGCAGATCCTTACCTTGGCCTCGTCGGCATGTTGACGATAGTTGACTCCAATGCACTGAACAAGCGGTGTCCACTCAAGCGGACAGAGGAGCTAGTACAAAGTTAGCCTAGGAAAGGACATTAATGCTTAGGAACCAAAATGACCTTCTTTATCGTTATGGGTTCTGCGTCTGTAGTACTAAATCCATCGGCGAGGTTGCCGGCGAGCTTGACCACTTTGAAGCCTGCATCGGAACTCTCAAGCATGTCACCGTAGTGAACATCGCCATCATATTCGTACCGAACTAACTTTTGGAAGCCCATTGTCTGCGTATGCCTACTTTGCACACTGTATAGAAGTGCGTAAGATTGATGCCAGCTTCAACATGAAGGGAACTCATATAAACTACCGAGACCCCGGCACCCACTTCACATCCTTGTGATAAAGACCCGAGCTTGTGTGGGATGGGCATGTGGGGTTATGTGATTTATGATGTGGGGGTTTAATTATGTGGGTGAAAGGGGCGTCAAGTCGTGGCTCAGTTCAGCGATTCATGCATTCCCACTAGTGAAAAGAGGGTGAGTGTCTTTGAAGATAAGAAAGTAAGACCTAGAAATTCAATGCATTTCAATGCTCATATTCGGCAACCAACGGGCATGACTATGAACACAAACACGAACGCCATGATGGAGTCTCTGGAGACATCTTTCCAAGTTGCATGTGAAGCCGGAGATATCCCGGGCGCTGTGCTGGTCGCTGCGAACCTCGACGGCACTCTGAACTATGCCAAGGCCTTTGGCTCCCGCTCGTTGGAAGGCGAAACAAAGCCTCCCTGTGAGATAGACACGGTCATGGGGCTATTCAGCGCCACGAAGCTTGTCACCACTATTGCCGCTCTGCAGCTCGTGGAAAATGGAGTCATTCAATTAGATGATGACACGGCGGATATTCTGCCAGAACTAGCGGCTTTGCCGATTTTGGCCGGCATGACGGGCGGCAAGCCAGAACTCCAGACGCGGCGCAACCCAATTACTCTGCGGTATGCTACATGATTAGGGAGCTATAGTCAAAGTCCCGTGTCGCATTTCACTGACTCTATCTCAGGCATCTCTTAACTCACTCATCTGGCTTGGCGTATACATTCATGTCACCTAGTTTGCGTGAGTTTCAAGAGTCCGCCGGAAAACCCCCGATGGCTCCCCCGCGAGCTGTGGTTGAGAGCTATAGCGCACCGCTCCTGTTTGAGCCTGGAACATCCTGGGCCTACAGCACGGGCTTGGATTGGGTTGGTCTCCTCATCAGTCGCCTCTCTAATGTTCCTCTAGAAGAATATTTCCAGAAGAGCATTATGGCCCGCCTAGACATCAAGGACATTACTTTCTGGCCAGCCCGGTATCCCGAAGTGAACGATCGCTTGGCCAGTCTCTCGATTCGCGACCAGTCTTCGAAGGAAAAAGGGCCCGGCAAGGCCATTTCTTACAAGGGCCCCAGTATGATGATGGCAATCCAAGAAGAGTTTGGTGGCCAAGGGCTCTATGCCTCTATGCCGTCGTATCTCAAGATCCTAAAGAGCCTTCTAGTGGATGATGGGCAGCTTCTGAGCAAGAAAACAGCTGCAATGATGTTTGAGCCTCAACTTACACCAGAGAGTCGTGAGGCGCTTCAAGCCGTGTATCGGAGCCAGCCTTCTACCGGTCCTTGCAGCATTGGACAATTTCCCCCGATGTCCGGTATGACTGGGGCCTGGGCGGACTGCTGACTATGGAAGATTCCGCTTGGAGGAAGAAAGGATGCTTGAATTGGTCGGGAATGCCAAACCTGTTGTGGGTAAGGAGAGCCCTTTAATCGATTGTTGGCTAATTCCAATACTAACATTTTTGTCCTTGACTAGTTTTTAGACCGAGCTGCTGGTTTATGTGGCGCGTATGGAGGGCAACTGATGCCAGCTGGTGATGCCAAAGCCAAGGAAATGATAACCTTGTTTGAGCGAACAATTTACGGACAGGGTGATGGGAAGTCCTCACTTTGAAGAGTATTGTATCCAGTCATGTTTTATGCTTTGAGATTACACGATGGTTTCAACAGTCGATTGGATTGAACAACAAGCTCTTAGCAATATCGCATTCTCATGACAAGTGATACGTGCCACAATGTGTGAAAATTTATGACACGTTGTGTTTTCCAGAGCACCTCATTAATTTTCGGTTCCTTGGCAGTATTTTGAATATTGGTGTGTTACTTTCGAAACCAATTGTCTAGGCCTGCACAAACGTTCGTAGTAACTAGGAACAGTATGGTTTGTGGTGCGCTAGGATTTCGAACCTTGCACATCAAGTAGTCTTAGATAGACGTGAAAAACCCCCTTTGATCCTAGAACTCTGCAATTGCGTTATTCAAAGAAACGTTACTACCTTCGTGCAGCAACTTTAGGCACAGAAGGTCAGGTTTACCGACGACAATGCTACGACCCGTTTACCATCTATCTATCATTCTTAGACCAAAGACTGCATGGCATGGTTAAAGTTCGCGGAGTAAATAGATGCTAATTCATTGTTTCCTAGTCTGCATTGATTGCCCCTATCCCAACCTGCTTAATGAGCTCGCTATGTGCTTGACTACGCGGCTTGATCCTGACTGCAAACGGAGACTGGTCGACTGAATCCCAGTTGGAGTTTAACGTATCAATAGGATGTTCCTGTGCGTAGTTGTGATTAGTGCGACGTTCTCAACGGAGTAAGATCAAACTTACTGGGTCCTCCTCAAAGTCAAAGCAATAGAGTAAGCAAGCAGCCGCTATCCAGACATTGTTGGCACCGACATTGTAACCGACACACACTCGACGACCTGCGTTATAAGTCAGTAATATGTACAATTTACCCTCAAGTTTTGTGCGCGGGAGAAGGTACCTGTGCCAAACGACCAATGTCCCTTGAGTGGGTTTTTGAGATCCTTGTCCAAGAAACGTTCAGGCATGAACCTCATCGCGTCCTGGTAATCTGCCTCATTCAAGGAAAGGGCGTAGGCGTTCCAAGTAAACAGGGTTCCTGCTGGGAACCGATATCCCTCGTAGGCATCGTCCTGCGTTAACTGGTGAGGAACACCAGTCTGGATAAACGGGCGCCATCTCAGCGCCTCCTTGACGACGGCAGTGATGTATGGAAGCTTTTCTCGGTCTGCAAAACAGGGAAGCCTATCTGCGTTATGGCCGCACACTTCATCAAGATGAGCTCTTGCGGTCGCTGCCCACTCCGGGAACGCGGCTGCTCCTGCAACCATTTGCGTGATGGCTGTGCGAGACGTATCACTCCCAGCCTCGAGAAGCGTGCTGAATATCATCAGCTTTTCGGTCTCCGTAAGATCAAATTCTTTCTTCGAAGTTCCCTCAAGAAGGGCGGTGGCAAAGCACGGCTTGGCAGTGCCGTTGCTAACTCGTTCCGCGAGGGCGTCCACTTCATGTCGATAGATGCTAGGATAACGTTAGCAAAGATGGCGTATAAGAAAGTTGGTGACATACGCTAGAGTCCGCTGCAGTAAATCTTCTCCGTAAGGACGCCACCATTGCAAAGGCTTGGGAAGATAGTTGAGCCAGGTGAACAAGTCACAAATATTCTTGGTAGGGCTGAACAAAAGTTCACCGAATTCTGCCATGAGTTTGAGCATCTTGGTCAATTGCTCATCACCCAGCTGGGCTCGCCGTCCGAAGATGACGCTCATGATGATGGAGTTGGAGAAACGCTGGTTTGCTGTGTAGAATTGGTCTGGTGTGTGCAGATAGTCCCACACCAGCTGTCTGACCTCCAGCTCCTCAAACGGAATGAACTTCGTCTCGGCTTGTTGGCCATTCAGGATAGCGTGCATGATCTTACGCTGGCTTCGCCACCTACTATCATGGCCCATGAGTAACATGCGAGCACCTCCGGAGGCGATATCCTGGGCCATGGGTCTGTAGGGACGAGACGAGTAGATGCTGGCTCGGCTTTCAAGGAGATCCGATACCACACGAGCCGAATTGAGGAAAACCATGACCTTTCCGCCAAGGCGGCACGTGAACCTAAACAAGCAAGTTGTCAGTTGATGCATGTTTCCATCAGTGGGCTTGCATACATCTCTCCATGCTTCTTGGCCATCTCATGGCCCCATACTCCGCCCGGAAAGGGAACGTCTAGCGTGTTTCCGATAATAGGCCACCCGGGAATCTCCGGTGGCAGCTTGAACTTGGAGTTATATCGGTAGCGATCAACGAGGTTCTTGACAAGGAGGATGGCTGCCAAGACCAGCACAGCAGTCAAGGTGGTAGATATGGACATTTTGGGTGTCGTCGCAAGAGCAGTTGTTTAGCTGAACATGTAATGCAAAGAGCCTGACACTCGTGGTGTGGTCAATCTGCAGATGTTGAAGCACACAAGAATCCATGTGATAATAATCGAAATGGTAAGTGTTATTTACAGAATGTCCCATTCGTCGCAGAGTTGCGTGGTTCGCGCACTCGGCCACCCCCACAAGTTGGTCTTGCGGGGAAATTCTCAGGTGGGTAAATGCAAGCGGGGGTTTACTTGATGTGGAGGTTGGGATCTGGGCATGTGGAGGCTTAGCCCACACAATGGGTCCGAGGTATTGCGCGTGGCTTCATACTACGCGACGAGTGTGGGCTGTTAGCTTACAGCTTCGGGTGCCGGCTTTTCGGGGGGTTTCTGTCTCCGAGGCTTTATGCTGTTATATCATTGCAACCGGCTACTGCAGTCTCGCCCATCAACAGCGTCAACTGCTGGATAAATCTGTCATCTTTCCGTCGTTTTATCACTTTGCAACTTCCATATAGTGCAGCTGAACCAGATACTGTCCAATAATGGAGACCCCCATCGACGTACCGGTGGTTGTTGTTGGTGGAGGATGTAAGTAAAACCCTGCTTCACTTCGGGCACACCTGACCTGGAATTAGCCTGTGGGCTCAGTCTATCAATCTTCCTCTCTGACTTGGGCGTCGATCATGTCCTCTATGAGCGCCACCCGGGGACCTCAATTCTCCCCAAAGCGCATATCATCAACCAGAGAACCATGGAGATATTCCGTCAACATGGGTTCGCTGCTGATGTTGTTGCCAAGGGCACACCTCCCTCCCAAATGAGCCAGGTCTTATGGCAGACGTCCTTGGGCGGTGATGGTCCGCTCGATAGAAAAGTGCTGGGGAGCATCGAGACCTGGGGCTGCAAGGCAGGGAGTAAACAGAGGAACATCTACGAGTGAGTCTCTCCGTGTTGGAATAATTACTTTTGAAATTCGCCGACTTACTGAATTACGGCATAGGCAGTCTGCCCCTCATCTCCCGACCAACCTACCTCTCCTTCGACTGGAGCCGATTCTCCGGGACGTAGCGGAAAAGAGAAACCAGGGCAAGGTGCTCTTCAACCATACCGTCACAAGCTTCCATGATGAAGGTAGCCACGTTCTCGTCCACTTAACGGACGATAAAGGGCTACAAAGCACATGTCGAACTCGATACCTCATCGGCTGTGACGGGGGCAAAACAATTGGGGCACAGCTAGGCATCAAAATGGATGGTCCCACAGGACTACGCCGAATCGTTTCTGCGCACTTCAAGGCTGATCTGTCCTCGTATTGGGACGACCGCACTGGAATCGTCCACTTCGCCAATCCCGAATTCGGCTTAGGGATGCGGAGTGGCTCTCTGCTTCCCTTGGGTCCTACTTGGGGGCGACGCTCCGAAGAATGGCAGATGCATTTCAGCATTGGGGTCAACGATCCCCAGGTCCCAAGAGAAGGTGTCGAAGACCGCATCCGCAAGTTGCTCAAGCTGCCGCACCTTGAGGTAGAGATCATGAGCTTCAGTAACTGGGTCCTGGAGCGAGTACTGGCTCAGAAGTACCAGCAAGGCCGTGTCTTCATCGGCGGAGATTCAGCCCATCGCCACCCACCTACTACTGGACTGGGACTCAACACAGCAGTTCAGGACGCGCATAATCTGGCGTGGAAGCTTGCCTACACTCTCCAAGGAAAGTCATCTCCAGCTCTACTCGACACTTACGAGCTTGAACGGATGCCGATTGGGAAGAGGAACTGCGACTGGGCCTTGTTCACCTCGAAATGTCACAGGCTGATTGCTGCTGCAATTGGACTAGAAGAGGGGCAAGAGGAAGCCAACACGGCACATCTGAGCCAATTAATGGATAAAACATCAGACGTAGGACGTGCGGCCCGCGCTCAACTCCAATACATCATCGACGGCCAGGCGATCGAGTTCAGTGCTCACGAGATGGACCTTGGCTTCAACTATCAGCCTGGAGGTGCTTTCATTTCCGAAGAGGCCCCTTATCTTGACTCGCATCCTCGCCACCAGACATACACGCCTACGACACGCCCTGGTCATCGCCTGCCGCATGCTTGGTTGGAACACAATGGTGAGGTCTTGTCGACTCATGATCTCGCCGGGCATAATGGTTCGTTTCTTCTTATCACGGATGGAGAAGGCATAGCTTGGGCCGATGCAGCTCGAAAGGCAGCAAGCTCTAGGTCAATCAATTTGGAAATTGCTCACATCGTCGAGCCCTTGTCTCGGACACGGGAAGAAGAGTACTGCGATTTGGAATTACAATGGTCTCGTGTCAAAGAGATCAAAAATGGAGGCGCGATCCTAGTCCGTCCGGATAACATGGTCATGTGGAGATCCATGAAGCCAGAAATTCCAGCTGACTTATCCACGGTTTTTGATAGCATCCTGGGTTCACGGCATAACCAGAGCTAGACTATACTTACATTCTGACTGCTTCTTAAAATTGAACTTATGGTGCCTCATTCGAATCTGTACCTAGGACTTGATCGCAAGCTTGATCCAAAGACTCATTATTTATCTTATTTGAGATTCAGCTTTCTATGAATTTATCCAAATACATCTCATCTCACGAAGAGAATGATGATTTCTTGTAAGACCTCGTTCAGTCATAGCAGAGCCAGTATCACAGTTCATTCACCGAAGGCAAATAACCAATCAGACAAGACAGCTATGATAGTAATTTTACTCAATCAAGTCACCAAATCAATCGTCAAGGACTCAGTCAGTTGTAATAAATTGATAAATAGCCTCAAACTGAATTCAGAAGAACGAAAGAATTGTGAGAATCATGTCCATCGTAGAAACCTTGCCCAAATTTTGAGTGTTCCGCGAATCTCCAGGTCATTAACACGCGAGCATCTTCGCCTGAACCGAGCGTCAACGTCTCGCGACCTTGCTAGGCCTCATTTCTTGCCGACGGGCAAGCCACGGGGCGGAGTCGACTTATAAACCGGTAGAGGCGTTCCCAGGAGTTTAGCCTTGATTTGAAGAGCGATGAAGCGGGACATGTACCGGGCTTGCCCAACAGCGCCCCCATGATACCAAAATGCGGGATCTGAGATATTCGTCAGTGAAAGTAAGCCAGAAGTTCAAAGGCCACAGTGAACATACGTCCGGAAGGTTTGAAAGCTCCTTTCAGCTCTCCTTCATCATCTAGTCCCCAGAAATCATCCACTTGCGAGGCCACATTGGGACCGAACATATCTTGAACAACCAGCCGCAGGTTCCCGATGAAGCCAGTGGCAAATACCACGACATCTGCTCGAATATGATCTCCATTGGCGCACTCTAGAGTATCTTCGGTGAAGCGTACTGGAAGTGAATCGGATTTCACCTTGATCTAAGAAAACAGTACTTAGCTCATGGTTAGTTTGAGAATGCTGACAAGACTCACCAGCCCATTGGAAATCTTGGCGGAGGTTCCTACATCCATGTAGTGGCCCCCAAACCGCTCGAAAAGGTAGTAGGACAAATCTCCCTCCCGGTCGAGCAAGAATCCCGCTTTCTCCAAGGCGTCGAATCGTTCGGGCTCCTTTCTGGCCTTGGCGTGCAATGAGCGAGAACCCATGAGCCGGCCTAGCACAGCAGGGCCGGAGAAAAATAGCCGATCTGACACTGTGGTAGGAATGGATGCCTTGTACAGTCCTATGGTCCGTTAATGAATATGAACATTGCAATGGGTTGTAGTAAATCGTACTGTCGTGGGTCTCTCGATAATGTTCAATTGGCACCACGTCTGCATCATACTAGTCAGTGGATTGCATTCTAGGAAGCCCGCCTACAAGCACTGACAAGTCTTAGATCTCTGAACCATTGTAACTGATGCAAGCCCAGCGTTTAGCATGTCGTCAGCAATGTCGTGAGCTGCTGATATTAGCGACGGACGTAGGAAGGAAGATGATGAGCGAACCAGTGTTTGCTGTTCCAATCACAACCCCGTGTTTCCCTTTCCAATCAGAGGCGCTTTTGTATGCTCCCGAGTGAAGGGTAAGGCCGCGGAAGGCGTCCTATTTGCATACCTGTGTTAGTATTCAGAGATCACATGTCCGACGGACGATATCTGACCTTGTTCTCGTAGGTAGGCGAGAGTGGAAATTGAGAGTTACTGCCGACGGCAAATACCAGGTTTGCGCCGCATACAGAAAACTTCTTGCCGTCGCGAACGATATCCAAAATCCAAGTCTTCTCGGTCGTGCTCCATGTTCCAGAAGTGACAGTAGTAGACAGCCAAATATTCTATCAAGTGGTTAGTCGGAGACCCGATTGCGGAGGGTTATCCTCACAATGTCATATTTGGTGGCCCATTTACTATATCCCGAAGCCAGATTGTCCTTGGTCAAGAACTCTGGATAGGAAGCTGGGAATGTACGGTCAAAGGGCAGATGAGCTGTGTTTGGTTAGTTACTGGTCCAACCGCGTAGACAGCGTGCAAGAACGAGCTTACCAAACTCTCGAACCGTGTGCACTTTTTGTGTTAGCTGCGCTGTTCGGTGATGAGAGGTGGAACTGGGACCAACATTTCGTCGAGTCATATCTCGTCTTCCAGTTATCCCCAACGTTTTCATGCTTCTCCAGAATGACATACGACACCCCTAAAGCCTTGAGTCGCCCACCGACACTCAAACCCGCCTGGCCACCGCCGATGATGACACAGTCAAAATAATTGTCAGAGCCGGCGGCCCCATTGGTAGTAGTTGTGTCTCCATTCTCGGGCAGTTTGTGATGAGTGCCGTTGGCTACAAATTCATTACTGGTTCCTTCCACAGTCGTGGCACTTTCAGTCGGGAGAATGGGCTCGTTGGCTGGCTGGAGGTAGTCCACATTCGGCTGAGATGTGAGTTGCTCGAGAATGGATCGCATCAGCCAGATCTTCCACTTGCCATCTGTGTCCGGAACTACAGATATATATCCGTAGTCGATCGTGGCCGGAGTTCCGTTGGTCTCGAACGTGAAACTTATGTCGACCCAAGCCGTCGGACCTACTCGCATAACGCGAGGTTCCCCTTCAATGACGAACTTGGATGGGCGATGAGTTGAAGCAGTCGACTGCCATGCTGCGGCAATTGATGACGGTGTGTAAAAGGTTCTCAGTGTCCCGGTCATGGCAAAGACATCCCTCCAGATGGCTCCAACGGCAAAGTGCTCCTCCCGTAAGTCATCGAATGCCAGCAGAAAATAGTTGGCCAGCGACTTGAGATCAACAAAGTCGGGGACTACCACCGTGGGCAGCTCGCAGGGTAGGTTCAGTAGGGGCCACATGATGCTCTGGGTAAAAACGACTTCTTCTGCTCAAATATTCCAATGGTGAGTTTGGTCTTTTCGCCGCCTCTATAAATGGCATTGCAGTGGGATATGGATGTAGTTGTGTGATGCTACAAGCGCGTGCTACTGTTCATGGTCACCAACACTTACACCCCCGTTCACCAGTGGTCACTCTCCGCATCGAGCCATATGCCGCCATCCAAGTTCCTCGGGATAATGCAAGGTGGAGTGTGTGGGGTGTCTCAACCCCCACATGTCGCCGCGATTCCCCGCGGCCATCCCCCGAGCTAGAGGACGTGAGGGGATCAGACAATAACTTCATTCCGGCCTAAATTGTTACCAGACTCTTGGATCTTATGGCTCATCTGATCCAATACTTCGAAAGCTGCACTTCCGTAACTAAAATCACAACCTGTTTTGTTATCTAGGTGTCTCAACAAGCACCATGTCAGACTTGGAGTTCCTGTCCGAGTTTCGCATCCGTGAGGGGGAGGCTGACGTGCTCAAGGCCCAATGGTATATTGCTGCGGTTCGTATCTCACTTCAACCAAGCCCCAGAGGCTCAGCTAACATGGAAAGGCCGCTGCCCTGACAGCGGCCTGCGCGGGGGAACAAGTGGCTGAGCTGTATCGTTTGGTCACTGAAGGTCTCCCCTTGGAGACAAGAAAACTTGTTCAAAGGAGGGTCAAGGAAGCGCTGTTGAAAGGTTCCATTCTATATGGAGTCCCACGCGCTGCCCAGGGCCTTGGACCTTTGTATCGTTCTATACCAGAAGACGAAATTGATCTCTATTCCCCCAGGTACTTAGTTTCTAGACCATGCTGATAGTATATCGACTAACACTTGGACTTTATGCACAACTAGAACTGAGAAGTCAAAGTCCAAAGACTACGAGAAAGAGAGGACTGAAAAGGCCAACCAGTACTTCAATGTTCTCTGGGGTCCTGTTGCAGCTGAACAGCAGCGAGCAAGGGTGTTGAAATTTCATCCAGATCACTGTGAGTGAGAATCACGGCCAAACCGAGTCCCGCAAGCCTGGATCGGGCGCTGATGAAGCAGACCTTCTTAATGTCAAGACGAATTACGAGCTCTGGATAAGCGAGGATGCTATTTTGTCGAATATCGAGACACAAATGTGCACTACGGCGCTTCTCATTTGCAATAACTCTCCCGAGCAGGCCCTGTGGCATGTCAGAGGGCTTTTGCGACATGGCGCAACGATGGAGCAGGCGAGATTCGCCCAGGATCTGGGTTTAGCCGTAGCGAATCACTTTGGCGCGAAGACAGGGGATATTACGATGGCTGAAGATGTTATTTTATAGTCCGATATGAAGTATTGTAACCAACCAACGGTTAAGAAACATTCCGTTCGCATTATGTTGTCTTGGCTAATTATGTCCTGTCTTAACTGTCAAGAAGGAGAGGAGTTGGACGGAGTCGCGCAACTTCCTCGCAGATTAGACGCTTTGCTTCATCCCAGATGGAATCATAACAATAAATTCAATAACTGGCGTTGACTTATTGGAATTTCCACCCTATCTAGTACATACACTGGCCCGTTCCATTTCCATACGACCCGCGAGCGTGACCAGGTTGACCTCAATAATAATCCTTAGCATAATGTGATGGCATGAATCAGACTGTGTGTACTATAGTCCGACTGATCATGCCGGTGGTGCTTTCGCAGGAGGCCCTTTGCGTTTCTTGATGGATGCGTGATCCTCTCCCGACCTCAGCCGACGGACCAAATCCTCGGGATCAAATTCTGTACCAACAGGGTTTGCCTTGAATTCTGCTGACAACATGTAGGCAGTAGCCTCGTCGTTGTCCTCAAATGTATCGACCTGCGTCTCGATTTGATTGCCATCTGGATCGGTGTAGTAAATCGAAGTGGTGATGCCATGGTTGACACACCAAGACGGCATAATGCCGACATCCTTTCGTTGCTGGTAGGCCAAGGTCAAGTCGTCAAGAGTATCAAATCCAAACGCCATGTGGTCGAGTCCTGCGCTAGTTTTGATCTTGTTTCCGGTACCAGGTAGTGCGCAGATGGCGACGCGGTGATGCTCCTCGTCGAAGCACAGGAAGGCAATGCGTTCTGTCTCGAATCGCGCCTCAGCGCCGAGAACTGTCTTGTACCACACGACCATCTCCTGGAACTTTTTGGTGCGAAGGAAAACATGCGCAAACGATGTTGGCCGTAGGACCTGGCCTGATCGAGCTGCTTTGAAGTCGGACATTGTGTTGGCTTGCGGTGCAATGTAGTATTGAGAGCGCGAGAATGAGCGATCTAAAGCCTTGTCTTATTTGTACGTCACGACGAACTACTTCACGCTCGTATGCCTAGCTGGTGAACATTTATGCCGAAAGTAGCACGACACGTACGAACGCCCAACTGCCGATAACCTTTGTCTGAAGACCGGGGAAAATGGTTGAGTGGGGATGTGGATGGGCAGTGTGGGATGAACATAGGTGGGGGTGGGATAATAATGGACAATGTGGGATGGAAGCTAGAAGGTGGACAGTCGCCGTGCGGGGAATGGATTCACGTATTGGATGGAGCTTCATCACTCAATATTCCGATGTATGTAAGACTCGTCGAGAAGCTCACTGAGATTATAGCTGTTCGCAGAGCAACCAGACTGTCAGCAACAATTCCTATAGCCAGCAGCGCCATCGCACCACAGCTTTACTCAGAAAACCTCAACCATGACACACCAACCCACGGCAATCGTTACTGGTGCGGCTGGAGGCATTGGTCTCGCCTACACCAAGCGACTCCTTGAACGGGGTTACCGGGTCGTGCTAGCGGACATTGATTCGGATCGAGGTACAGACTTGCAAAAGGAGTTTGGCTCCAGTACTTTGTTTGTCCACTGCGATGTTGCCGACTGGTCTTCACAGGCCGCCCTATTCAAAGCGGCGCACGAATGGGCAGGTAAAATCGATGTCTTCATAGCCAATGCTGGCATTGAGGAGGATGAGCCCTTCTACAGCCTGCCGGAGAATGCCGGTGAGCCTGTCAAACCTAGCATGAAAGTATTGGATGTCGACCTCCATTCTGTTGTGTATGGACTGCGCCTATTCCGGCACTACAGGAAGAAGTCTGGCACAGACGGAACAGTTGGGAAGATGATCGCAACCAACAGTATGGCAGGACTCTACGAGTTCTCGGTTGCTCCGGTTTACAGCGCCGCAAAGCACGGAGTATGTATTCTTTTACAATTTCTACGTTTCATCTAGGTTAACAGAAGCATAGGTCATCGGCATACTCCGATCTGCGTCTTACAAGTTGAGGAAGAACGAGTCTATTGCACTAAACATTATCTGCCCCGGGCCAGTTAATACCGCCATTAGTGATGTCCTCAAGGAGGTTGTTCCCACCGAGCATTTTACCACGATCAGCGTCATCCTTGACGCCCTTGATCAGGTGCTTGACAATGATTTAGCAGGACAGGTTCTTGAATGTTCAAGTCAGGATTTCTACTTGCGGGAACCTGTTGATTACTGTGATGAAAGTGCTCGGTTTCTCTTACAAGATATGAAAGGGTTCTAGGTATATTAGTAGTATAGCAGTGTATACTTTTATGGTTCAAGTCTTCGCGCGAGGATCACTGAGGAAGATTTTAATCGGATTTGCTTGTAAAGACTAAAGTGCCTCTTGGATGCCAAATTTATGAGTGAATTCCTTGCCAGTTCACAGCACAGATGCTAGTGAAGTGAACGGAGTATAAAAGTATAAATCAGTAGTGAATTTCAACTGTTGAGTGCCTTCGTTTCAAAATTTACACGTTCAGGAAGGTGAAGCTCGGAGATTTTGGCCCGCCTGGTTGAGATGAAATCAGTGGCTATCTACAAGTGAATATCTGTTCAGAATGTGCTAATTGTAGCGTAAGGGAATCCTATCTAACCTTGCCAGTAGCGTGCAATCTGTATTACATTACCTTCACTAATGCCCACTGGGGATCGGTATCAATTCAGCTTAATTGAATAGCTCAGTCTGGATTTCAGTGAATGCAGACAGTCTCTCGTAAATGCGCAGCTCGATTTTATCTTTCTACTTCTTCCTGGACTATTTACCGTCACCTTCATCATTCTACACCCATCGAACCATTTCCTTTGCGGTAAAAGGGGGTGCACAGTGGTCCCAGTGCCGTTGCCATTCACAACACTTACGATAAGGCTCTCTACAGGTCTTTCCAGAACTCTCTCGGATGTCTCATTATTATGTTGGGCCCTGGTGCTGTGTGCTACCTTTGGGCAATGCCGCTGCTGAAAACAAATAGCTTCTAAAGACCACGTGGAGGTTTTCGCCCCTGGCTGTTGCTATTTGGAGCCGCAGGGACGGTAGTTAGAGAGAATGGAATTAACTTGCAGACGAAGACGTTGGGCTCGCAAGAGAATAATGGGCATATCCTGGACAGTTTCACGAATCCTCTGCGTACCAAGTTTCAAACGCTTGATCATCACCCAAATCAAATGAGCACAGATACGGCGTAATCGAAAGCGCCATTAAGTAAACCAGTCACTGAAGACCTTGGCTATGTTGGGCTGGAAAAGTCGGTAGTCAAGGCTTCCGGCTCTTCAATCATCGCTTGAAACTGGCTTCCTCCGGCTTCGAAAATCTTGACTTCGGACCACAAAGTGCAACCAAGAACACAACTAAGTTGAAGTTGCGCACTCCTTTTCAACCTGAGCGCCTGGGATTCTTATAAAGTATGAATAACAAAGGCGTTCTCGTCCAGCATGGATTTAAGAATCCTTTCTAGCATTATCGATACGTTTCCAAGTCGATATAGTAGGCGCGATTTTGATTTGTGCCTACGGCTAATTGAAATATTTAGGGTTGATCCACCTAGCTTAACACTGTACTATCCTAATAGAGCCCGTATCGTGGACGGTCAATTCATGGTTAAAGATAGAGTTAATTGTGTGAACATCCAACTACTCGCGAGACCCTTGTTTATGTCAAGGGGCCCTTGCTAAAATTCAGGTCAGTATGCAGTCTAAAAGTTTAAACCTCAAGGTGCTTGCAGTCAGCAACAAAGACAGACCGTGTTCTTACGGTGAGATTCATTTCGTTAGTCAACGACGGTACCTAGGCCGGTTCAACTCATTCCTTCATCTAGTCAGTTTGCTATGTGAAGTCTGGTATTTACACCGTTCCAACCGCCAGCTTTGTTGCTATTATTATTCACGTTGAGTCTATTCAGCAAAATCATTGTTAAACGTTCATTCATCCTTTATTGCCAGCCACCTGGAGTATCACAATGCAAGAGAAGTTGACTTTCCGGGACTCGATTCATCCTGCCTGCTTTTGGTAGCTTTTATCCGGTGTAAGAAGTTGTTTCCCAGCCGCGGAACGCTACCCGGGAGCGCAAGACGTCCCGATATCAATTGCACACGTATTGAGACACATTATTTTCTGTACGTAAGGTACGCGTCGAATATTTCGTAGCGGCATGTAGTAAACATTTCTCGGTAGAAACCCAATGTAGTCAGTGAAACGCGTGGCTACTCAGTGACACTGTAGCAACTGTACTTCGTCTGGGTGTATTGCATCTGCATTAATATTTTAGTGGCGCATGAATAGTTCAGCCCCTAAATAAATCGGCTGTCGCGTATTTATGGAATACCCAAGGGCTCCGAGAAAGCGAACGCGAGACCGAGAGCTTGCGAGGCCAATATCCGCATCCAGGGGTTACATGAGCCAATGATACTATAGGCCTTGCGCAGGGGCGCATTTCACCATGGGAAACTCAATCATACCGCTACTTCAATGATCGTAAGCTCGGCCTCGGGGTTTTACTATGACCCGATAGATGAATGCACGACGCAGACCTCTTGGCAGGCTATTGTGTATATAAGAAGTGGCGAATACTATCGTTACTCTATCATTCAGCATTTCCAATCATCTCAACTCATTCAAGCTAGCTCATCATATTTACCATCCGCAAACATGCCTATCCTCTCGATCGTCGTCCCTAACATCCCTGCTGACCGCAAGGATGCATTTTTGGCAGCATGGCCTACGCTGAAGGCAGACTTGGAGGCTCAACCTGGCGTGGTTGGTGTTTCTGCTGGTCCCGTCTTTGCCGAGGACGGCTCGCCCGTTACAGAGTTCAAGTTTGTGCAGAGCATTGGTATGTTAATAGAATTACTGCAGTGCTATTTTCGCTAACTTTCTCAGCATTCAAGACCGCTGAAGACTTCGAGACTTTCTCCAACTCATCCTGGGCCAAGAAACAAAAGGAGCAGTACGACGAGCGTGCAGGAGGCGAAATTGTTGTTGGGACATTCGATGTGGCCGAGTTCCCTCAAAACGCTAAGCGGCCGGCGTTCACTCAGTTCTCAAGCATTGTTCTTCATGACGAATCGAAGGGTGATGAAGCCAAGAAGGCTTGGTTAGATCTCATCACTGCCGTTGGTAAGGAGACGTGGGGTGGGAGGAGCACCGGAGACGGCCCAACTGTCGGTCTGGCTTTGGTCGGATGGGAAAGCCTTGAGGTTGGTCTTTCAAACAGTATTCCTAAATACCTACTAACAAGACACAGGAAGCTGGTGAGGCTTACAAGAAGCCAGATGCTGAGGCTGCTTTCAACGCATACAAGAGCCTGGGCAAGACTAAGAACCTTATCGTGCAGCTGCAGTAACTACATGTGATGACTTGGAGTTATACAGGACATACCTCGGACCACTTCACTTCGTGTTTCTTAGCATTAAATATCAGAACTATCGCGGGCTCATTATGCAACATTTATTGCCACACTATCCAGGCACATGTCTTGCGGATTGATTTCCTCTGTTTTTTACTTGGTTGCAGTCGAAAGCGACCGAAGGCTTCTCATCTGTGCTTCAGTTGTCCGATTATCTCTTCACGACCAACCCATGATCATGTTCAGTGCCAAGTAGGAATACTAATAGCAAACTGAAGAGCAACGACTGTAAATCTAATCATTCTAGCTGTAAGCGATACGTCTATAATCTAATTCGTCTGAGTAAGGTCTACAATCTCCATCTCAGAGCCCTAGGTAGCGCATGTGATTTATTTGTTGTGACTTGGTTCTGTGGGTGTGGCATGAATGAGCTCCTCCTCGCTGAGTTGAGGCACTAAGCCCACAACCTCACGGGTTGAGTGCCAATGTACCGTTCCGTACCTGTACATCTCACCGAATGTGCCCGGTCTGTGAGTCGCATCCAGAAACCCTTCCTTCTTGATGATATCTCCAAGCGCCGGGTTCCCTGTTGAAGAGTTGTGGTACACCTTGTACATGTGACTCTTTTCCAGCATCTCTATCATGAAGGCTTCCGCCGCCTGTCTCTTTTCCAAATCTGGCTCATCGAGCGGGGTGGTAAAAAGCTCGAGTTGTTTGGGCCCGTCGTAATTTGTCCTGATGGCGCCAAGAATACCGTTGTTGATACCTTCCACCATGAACACCTTGTTCTGGAAGAATTCGCGTCCGTTCCAGCCTGTGTTGACATCGACCAGATTTCTCGTGCGATCACCAATGAGCATTTGTGCCACATAGTCACTCATTGCACGGACCTGGTCCTCCATGCCCCAGTCTGCCATGCCTTCGGCGAGTCCGATGTCCTTGACCAAGGGTAGTTCGTGGAAACCAGCCGCGTTCGTGCGGTCCTTCCACAGCTCTTTGTAGCCATCGTGCCAGTTCTTGATGAATGTGCAGCCTTCCCTGGCGCCCAGCATGAAGTTGCCGAAGCTACCCCATTGCTTCCTGATCTGGCCGGTGATGATCCATACGCCCATCTCATATGGCGAGTCTGGAGCCGTGAGAGGGTCCCAAAATAAGTGGTCAAGATTGGTGTGCAACATGTTTCCGACATCCATCCAGACACCTCCATGCTCGAATAGCAGTGGCAGACGCACGAGGTCGGCGGCATGTTGTGCTGCATGTGGCCCATCCATTGTCTTGTTGATGAAGCAATCAGGGAAATAATCCTCGCCGACAAAATTGTAGATGTTGTTTGGCGAGCCTTCGACGAGATCCACAAGACGAATGGTCCAAGACGGGCCGAGCTTCCGCACCCAGTTTAGAACAGTGCATCGATAGCTTGGGTACATGGCATCTACGCCCTTGTCCCAAAAAGCCCAGACGTTCTTTTCGGAGGTGACTGGTTGGAAGGATCGCAGTTCTTCCATGATGTGTGAATCGGGTCGTAGGTCCAGTAGTGACCGAGACACTACCCGGAGATTCGAGGCGGACTCGGGGAGCATAAATGTTTTTGTCATGTTGGCGGTGTGGTCTTTGCGATAGCGTATAAAGGTATATTCCGTTCCTTGGTGTGCGTACTCGCTCACTACTTATATTCTCGCTCTATTTTTGAGGTGTCTCATACTGAATGACTCATTATGATCGCAGGTGAAACAAGGTTAGCGTAAACCCATTTTTGTTGAGGTGGCACGAGTAGTTTCATTAAGCACCGTACTCCGCCCGCTATGAGATGGACAATACTATAGCTTCGGAAAATCATGACATAGGCACATGTAAACACGCAATGATTGCTAGGAAAACGGTAAAGATTTTATAAAATGGACATTCAAATACACTTCTTGACGTGGTTGATCAGCCCATTTATAAACTCTAGGGAAGAACTGGATAAACGAGGAATTCTTATTTAGTTGTGTAAGCTCTTAATGAAGGTAGTTGTGTTTCCTCAACAGGTAGGCTTACCATTCACGTACGATGTTGTATTTATTCTCGTTAATCACGCTGCGTGGTATCTCGCTCAGAGTTTTTATTGAGGATGGATAGTTTAAGTACATCCTAGGTATTCAACCTCATACAGGACAGGGCCTAGCCCAAAGTGATCTTTAGAAGTTGGAGCCAGCCTTGGTTTCGGACTGGGCTGCAATGCTGACGTTAAGAACAGTGATAATCTTGCCGATGGAGCTAGTGATCCTGACGTCAACCTTCTGCGTCCCGAAACCGGTCTGCTTCTCGAAAAAGTTGTACTCTTTGCGGGTGGTTGTCTGCCAAGTCTTCCCGCCGTCAGTGCTGACATCGAGGCTCTTAACAGGCTCGTTGTGGTTCATGACTTGCATGGAGAACCACCATTGCGAGGTGCCCTCCTTGTTGCGAAGGACGATAGGTGAGGTGATATCGCAGGTCACTCTCTTGTAAGAAGTCTTAACAATTCCATCAGTTCCTCCGACGGCTTTGAAGGCGTCTTGGAAAAGATCCAGGTGGCCCTTATCACATTCAGGGCACTGATCAACAATCTACTAAGAGTATTAGACGCTTTCACTCAATAGTCAACACCGCCTCCATGAAATATCTTACCATGACCTTGATCTTCTTGCTGCCAGGGCCCGTCACCTCAAGGCAAGCACCGCAGCTGGCCGCAGCATTCCAGGCAGATCCAGAGAAAGCAGTACCATAAATGCCTACGGGTAGCTTATAAGTGACGAATGAACACATGCCGCCATTGAGGTTTCCGCCGTAAAAGGTAGAGCTACCAGACACAACTTCAGTGCCAAGGTCTGTTGCGAGAACAACCGCCGGCGCGGCCAGTAGGGCAGATAGGGCAGAAAGGAATTTCATCATGTGGAAAATGTGCTACCTGAATTACCGGAAAGAAGTGTGTTCAAGTTGACATGGAAATTTAGCAGGAGGCAGAGATCATCGCTATATAAAGCTTTTAATACTCTTGTCTACCTGCGACCATAATCCTTGGAAAAGACATAACCTAGTCCGGCCATCGTGCGATTTTGCACTTCTGAATGGGACACTAAGACCATCCGAGACCGCCACTTAGAGCTGATGCAAACCAGAGTCCTCCAATTTCGTATGGCGAAGAAAATGGGCCTAGCAAGAGCTCAGGGCCTAGAACCGGGGTAGCCCGTTCGGTGATGGTTGGGCCTTTTCTTCACTTGCCCAACTCGAAGATTTAAAAGACACAAGGGTTCCCAGAAGATAGCCTGAAAGAAATTTATGTCAGTCGACGGCGGAACCCTTTACATATCTTGATGTAAGTAGCTGGATTCATTGGGATGACACTACCCTGTTTCATAAAATGCAAGTCAGCTTTCGATGATTGGTTCAGTGTCTCTGCTCGGGGCCTCAGGGAGCTGTAACCCTCCCGGGCTTAACAAGGATGCCCTTGTCATCTGTGTGTGAGATTAATAGGACATAAGTAAGAATCTGCAGCAGGCGGCACGATTGCTACACTTGGGCGCTGGTAAAAAGAGAAGCCCATCGTCAGGTTGCAAACCAGTTCATGGCTTTGCGACCAACAAGGCTGTGCCAGACTTCGATGGAAGGTCTCAACATAGTTTTCAACCTCATAGGTATAGACAATCGTTTTCCTCTCGATATTCTCTTCTCCGCGAGTTGAATGAATAGGCTTAGTCTTACAATGGACCCAGCTGGTGGGCTTTCAAGACGTATTTCCGATACACCGGTTTCTACATCGAAAGAAGTTTCATAGTTCATTATGAGTGAGCGTGGAAATCCGCAATGTAACGGAAGCTCATCTAAAGCCGAGGAAGATACTTTAACGTGACTCGTCATACCGCAATATATGTAACCGTCTGTAAGTCAAGACCATCAAAAAGCTCTAGGTACTGATTGATGAATTCAGACTTGAGTCTCCACCCATCTTCGCTCATGAAACAATGAAAGAAATCTGGCTGTATGACATATTTGTCGTCCCCGCTGGGAACAAGAACTTCGTCAACCGTGGACCATCTCAATTTGAGAGAACTGCAATAAACACGTATGAGCTTATTGATGTCGTATTTGCCATGGTTCTTCAAGAGATTGAGGCGGAGCGTCTTCCAATGAATTAAATCTAGGCACCCTGGGTGTGGTGACCAGGTCTGCTCGAATTCTGGCTTTATCCAGTTCGGAAGGCGTGAATATCTCTCAGCAGTAGGCTGTGTCCGCCATTTTATATAATGATAGACAAGCCACCCCACCGCTAGCCTCTCTGGTTCTCCATGGTACCAGATTTTCACATTGCGTTGCACAACGCTCGCCAGTGGGTTGTGCTTACAGCCGAACAAAAGCTCAAGAGGTGATGGTATATCTGGGGATTCGAGTATAAGACGGATATCAGCGTCCCAAGGCGAGTGTTGTGCGTCTACACTGGATGAGGTTCTTAATGGAATGCGTGCCCAAGCAGGTAGATCTTCAAGGCTCTTTTCAACCCAGAGGTCCAGGCCATTCCATATTTTGGAGTCTTGGACGAGAAAGCTCTCATCGAAATCGGCTAGAAAGTCCCTTGGTACCTCAGTTCTGTCCATAGGAACTGGGCAGGAGGGCACTAAACAGCTATTTGTATCATAAATGCCGTGAGTGGTGTCTCGGAATGCGGTGGCTTGCTCTTCAGACTCGGACACGTGAGGGTCTAATGTCGAGTAAGGTGTCAATGTAGTCAAGAGTCCCAGACCTTCATTCTGCGACTGGTTTGAACCTGCGAGAAGATCGGGAGTGCATTGGTCTGAAATATGAGCTGGAAGTGGAGTCCTGGGATGTTGCGGAGCTTTTGATAGCTCAACATCCCCGGCAATGAGGTCGTGAAATGGAAAATGTGACAGCGTACGGTCATCACCCTGGGGGTAAGTAGATTCACTGAGAACCTCTTGACAGGACGCAAATAAGGCTTGTAGACGGCGTTGTCGCTCTATAAGCACCACGTTCTCCGCACGCAGTTCTCTCAACTCTTGTGCAGTCTTTGAAGCGAAGTCATGTTCCTGTGGCCTGGAGTTCTGCATGCCATGTAGTTCATGGCAGCGCTTCACTTGTTGCTCCAGGACTTGGGTATATCGAATCCTTTTGTCGCGTAGGTTCTGCTGCGCCACTCGGTCTCGAAGTCGCTTCCGCTGAGCTGTCGCTGAATCTTGGCGCGTTGAGGGCATTTCAACGACCGTAAGACTTGGAAACTCACTACGAGAAAGCTGTCGTCGTTCTGGTTATTCGAGTAGTTGGAAATGGGAAGTCACTCTCCACGACTAACGAGAGGTCCGGTATTCCGTTGATGAATTTCCCCGCATTTTGTTTTGCCTGGTTGGCGACGCGGAGAATGTTCTCCAGGCACTTCTCGGTACCTAATGCCGAGGTTAAACATACTTTGCAGCCGATATAAGATGGAATGGAACATTCTCTATAGAGTTCTTGCTCAGCAAGCATAAGCCGAGTTAATTTATCTAGATTACTATTTAAACCGGAGATGGCAAAAACATGAACTAGAGCTTTGAATTCCGTGACATCTCAAGACGCGCAGGCAACCTTCTGCGTAATAGCTTCCCTGTAGGGTTGCGTGGGAAAGTTTCTAGGTAAAAGAGGCCGCCCCTTAATTTCTTATATCTTGATACTCTCTCGTTGAGATACAAGAGGACCTCCTTAAGAACCCGGTCGTGATCGGTGAGGCTGACAGTGGGGTCGAATTTGACATAGCCTACAGGGACTCCAGTCTCCTGAATTTGATCCCATGTTGCGCAGACGCCTGCTTCCGTTACTTTGGGGTGTGAAAGCAAAATGTTTTCCAGCTCTGCGGGGGCGACCTGATGTCTTAAGCGATTATTAGCTTCGGAACTTTGGACTGGAAAGAGTTGCAAGCGTACCCTTTATACTTGACGAGGTCCTTCTTCCGGTCAGTAAGCCAGAGATATCCGTCGGCATCCATGCGTGCAATGTCTCCTGTTCTCAGCCAGCCATCATTGTATGGAAAAGCCTCTTCATTTGCTTCTTCATTGTTCCTATAACCCCTGTTTTCCTTCTTAGTTAAGAGACCGTGGTATGGGATCGTATGCAGCTGTATGCAGTAGCAAAAGTTCAAGACTAACATGAACACTGTTGGTGAATTGAACATTACCTCGCCAGGTACGCCTTCCAACACCTCCTGGAGGCTTTCATCGACAATTCTCAACCGTCTGGGACTGGTGTTAAAAAGGTATTTGACACATGACATTGGACTCTGTGATAGTCCGAGGGGAGTAATGGCTTTCTTACACATTCGCCATTAGCCTTCCCACACTTCCTTGCTTACGGCGGGCCGAAAACCGGCACAAAGAGGCGACGCCACCTTCTGTCATTCTATGAATAAGTCAGCAGGGATAAAGATGAAGGAACGAGGTTCAGTCTACATAACCCTGAATGACCTCCACTTCGCCCATCATTTTACGCACTTCCGTGATGATATCTGGCGCAAGGACAGCTCCAGCGCAGCTTATCGTTCGCACACTAGTTAAATCCCGGCTCCTCACAAATGGATCCTTGACCATTGCAACCACTGCTGGCGGGACCACTCGAAGTATTGTTGCTTGGACCTCGACACAAGCTTTGACGTATTCATGCAGACTATAGTTCCGAAGAAGACAGACATACCCTCCAGTAAACAAAGGCAGGCTTGTCATGAAGACGCCGTAGATGTGACCCACTTTATCACCAGCCGTTAGCCTACTGACAACTCGTTCTCTGTGAGGTTCTGCTACATTACTCACGGGGAGCATAGAAAACATCTCTCTGTTCGGTATTCGCGACAGTTGGATCCGTGGCTCGGGCATCGAGGAGATATGCAATGAGGTTGTGATGGCTTAACACGGCAGCCTTGGGCGAACCACTCGTCCCGGAGCTGAAGCAAATAACTGCTGGGTATTTTCGATTATCACCCTCAGATAAGTTGAGTGGTGGGTCGTATGGTTTGTTCATATCCGTGATGAAATCTCGGGGGAACTAATAGCGCATGTGAGTTTGTGGATGACTGAGTAGATTGAGTGATACATACCGCAAGTGGTGCAGTTCCCGATGCCCGAGGCCAATTATGGGTGGCCTCTTCTTGCCGGGGCCTGACAGCAAACCCAAGCTTCAGTCACCTTGGACATCACTTCACCTGGGTCACAAAATATTGCTGCAGGGTTCACGGCGTCAATGCAGAGAACGAGCTCGTGTGCCGTGGTAACAGGGTTACCGAAGCTACATCGAGGTCCATGCAATCAGTAAAGGATATGCCGCTTGCTGTGGCTAGAAACGAAAACTTACGCGGCAGTAATTCCGGCCCACAGAGCGGAAAATTCTACTTGAAGCTAGTCCATGGAATTCTTTCCAATGATGAGGATGGTATCCTCCCTGGCGAGCCCCAGCACATCCCGAAGACCAGTAGCTCCAAGTCCTGCCACCCTGGGAGCAGCCCCGTAGGTGAGAAACTTGTCGGGCCTTTCATGTTCCTGCAAGATGACCTTTTCTGGCATGGTGTCGTCTATGTTGAGACGTAAAATGAATTGCCAGAAAGATTCGTCGGAGCTGATGACAGTCGATGGATATGGTGAAGTATAAACTTTTCGAGCATGCATCATGGTCGTAGGCTGTCAGCGTCTAAGACGGATGATATTTTCAGATCAGTGTCTATCTTTCATCTTCGGGACTTGGTCAAGGAACATCCAGATATTGTTTTTTTCGAGCAAATGCCTGAAGCCGACTTCGAGGTACAGCTCTTGGCGAACATGGGACGAGTCAGCTCCCTGTCCAGCGTCTGCCAATCAAAAGACAGCGAGTCAACGACAACCCCTCTTCACAGATCTTGCCGCTAACCTCTTGTTGACGCGTAATACGTGCGTCATTGCATGCAACCGCGATTCGGAGCTGGCTGGGCTCGCGCCATATGCAGAGTGCCTTTGCCTGGATAAAAGCTGGACATAAACGACAGGAGAAGCCAGTCGATTGTTTCCATTAATGAACTGGGTGGCTCACATCGCTCTCCTCCCGACACACAGCCTTGTTAGCTGGCCAGTATTCCTGTCTGCGCAATGTCTCCCAAAGAAGCAATCACAAAACCTCTGGGTAGTCTAGCACCCTTTGCCGAGCCTGCCTGGTTCAATGCTCTCGCCTCGCCGTACTACAGCGAGAGTCACAGGAGGTTGCAGCGTGAAGTTCGGGAGTATATGGAAAAAAATATCTTTCCCCACGTCGAGGAATGGGAAGAAAACGGCCAAGTGCCCAACGAGGCAAAGCGACAATACGCCCAAGCTGGTCTCGCCTTTCAAGAGATGCCAGCCGAGTATGCGCATGGCGTGAGGCTCCCAGGGGGCGTCTCCTTCGATGGTGGGCAAGCTTCAATGAAGGCACTACCCTGCCACTAACTTACGTTCTTACAGATTGGGACATCTTCCATTTCATTGTTCTTTTCTATGAACTGAACAGAATCGCTTCCGGTGGTGTCATGGGCGGTTTGGGAGGTGCACTGCCTATCAGCGTCCCGCCTGTCATCCGCTATGGCACTGAGGAGCAGAAACAGAAATGGCTGCCGGGGATTTTTCTAGGAGAGGTTGCTTTCTGCCTCGGGGCCACGGAGCCTACTGGTAAGCTGTCCTAGTTGGGCTGGACTACTAAGAGCTAAATGTGGCAAGGTGGTTCTGATCTTGCGAATCTCAAGACGACTGCGCGAAAGACGAAAGACGGAAAGTCGTACATCGTAAACGGCCATAAGGTACGTGGCATGCACACAAAGGAATTGATTCCTCGCAACTCAGGGTTGACACACCTTATAGAAATGGATATCCGGAGGTCTATCAGCAACGCACATGACAACTGCCGTCCGAACTGGAGGTCCTGGTGCGGGCGGTGTCTCGGTTCTCGTCATCCCTCTCGACCTTCACGGGATCACACGACGAAAGATCAAGAATAGCGGCTTCCATGCGGGCGAGAGTACTTGGATTACGCTTGAAAATGTCTTGGTCCCCGTCGAGAACCTGATTGGAAAAGAGAACAGCGGGTTCCAATATCTAATGACAAGTATGTGTTTGATCTTTCCTTCCCGTGCAAAACCGAAAGGATTGTGCTTCCTGCTAACGGGAATAGATTTCAATCGCGAGCGGCTCATCATGGCCGTTGGTATGAACTCGTTGGCGCGGGTCTGTCTCGAGGACGCTTGGGCTTATGCTGAAGAGCGCGAAACATTTGGGGAGCCTCTCTTTTCTCACCAAATCATCCGCCACAAGCTCGCAACCCTCGCCCGGTATATCGAGTCGCATTGGGCCTGGATTGAGCAGATCGCATATCATGCGAAGGTAGCGGGGGAAATTGGTCCTGATTTAGCTTCCAGAATTGCTCTTGCGAAGATTCATGGCGGTCGTTTACTGGAGCTGGCTAATCGCGAGGCACAGCAGATATTCGGGGGTGCTGGTTATCAACGCGGCGGAGTGGGTTCCCGCGTTGAGCGGATCAGCCGAGACTTGAGAGTCAGCATTGTGGGTGGTGGCAGTGAGGAAATCATCACAGACCTCGCAGTGCGGCAGGAGATACGGCAATCAAAGAAGAGACATGCGAATTTGTAAGGGGTAGCACTACATTATTTTAAATACTTGAGCACTTTCTATGCTGTACACTTAGAAGCTTGTACCGTCGTCCTTTGCCCTGCTTTCGCCCCCCCTTATTCTGTCTTCTTCAGCCACCACTGCCCTCGGGAGTGCAATACCTAGTCCAAAGAACACAAAAAGCGCCCACTTCCACCGAAATGGATTGATGGCAACGCAGAAGACAAACCACCACAGCAATTCTAAGTAGGTGAAGAAGTCAAAGGCACCGGTTGGGCTGCTCATCTTGAGAAACTTGGTCATGTCAATCCAACGCTGCATCCAGTATGGCCTTGGGCGAGTGAGGGGATCGACCAAGAACATAAGTAGGATGCGCGTGTAGATGCCGATATGCCAGTTGCCAACCGTACCAATAGCCGACAAGTAGGTGCAGTTGATTGCCGAAATAGAGGGGTGCTCGGGTGGAAAGGTCTGGAGATACCAGTTCGGTGGTTGGTAAGGGTCATTGAAGCAATCGTCGGGTAGGAAACTCAGAGACGGTCTCTTGAAACCCGTTGCCAGCACAACCATGTCGGCCTCAATGACCTCTTGATGCCCAGGGCCGCCTTTGGGAACGCCTTTGGCTCGTCGATTTACCACAATACCCCGATCAACGAATTCCTCAATGTCGCAGCGAACCCACTCGGCTTTTCCCTCTCTTAGTTTATTCATGACATCAGAGTTGACCATTGGTGTGTCCGTGAAGACGCCTTTTCCAACTGGTGCAATGTCCTCCATGTCTCGGTAGAAGAGCTTCCGAAGAAGAAACTCGGGAATGATGGAGAAGCTCGTCTCCTGGCCAAAGACGTTGTAGCTCAACAACGTATCAACAACAATGTTTCGCGGGATGATCCATTTCTCGGAGCGAGAAAGGATGGTCGTTTTCAGTGCCTTTTCAGAAGAAGCAAACTCGAGTGCTTCAACGGCGCTTGCTCCTCCGCCGATGATGGATACTTTCTTGCCTCTGGCATCCTTGCTGTAGAACTATTAGACATCTCGAATTGAAAGGCACTCCAAGACAGCTCACCCAGTTAACTCGCTCGAATGGTAGATTTTGCCTTGAAAGCTCTCCATTCCTTGTATGTGTGGAACTTTCGGGGCACCACACGTTCCAATAGCGGCAATAATTCCATCGAATCGTCCCAAGGAAGGATCGTTGATGATCCACTTGCCTTTCTCTTGATACACTCTGTCCACCTTGGTATTGAAGAGTGTTCGTTCGTGCAGGCCGTATCGTTTCCAAAGTTGCTGTACTTGACTGACAATTTCCTCACGACTGGGATATCCGCGTTGCCACTTGACCGAAGGGTGAAAGCGGTACATCAACGAGTGGATTTGCAGACCAGATGTATCATTGACTCTCTGCAGAATGGGTTATTAGTACGACATGCAAAACTAATCGGAGGGTAGAAAGCACGTACTGTCCAGATTCCGCCAACTTGGTCCTCAGATCCACCCTCAAAAATAACAGTATCAAACCCATGGCCGACGCAATGGGCTGCTGAGGTTACACCGGTAATACCAGCTCCGATGACTGCAATCTTTGGTCGGTGCAATTTGGCATGGAGTTCAGGTGATTGGGGGGATAGGAGTTTGTCCACCAGCCATTGGAGCACCTGGTACAGAAACAGTAACGGGTGAAACAGCGGATTCTCGAGGCCAGCGTTGGATGACATTGTAAAGACTGTGTATGGGTTTGCCTCTAGTTTGACTGAGCTGCCAGAACTCAATTGGAAAAGTGAAGGACTGGCATCTTTAAGCAATCCTATCTAGCGTTCATTATCACATGGCAATTGGGCCAGTGCCACATGCTGATGTTGAATTTTGTCGATCTTAGCTGTCAATGACGTCAACTTCACGTGGATGAAACTTGAAATCGCTCGGCAATTATATTTTAGGGCGACGTCATCATCGCACTAAAATCATCCACTCATCATGTAAACACAGTCGCGGTTACGTATTTTTTCCTTTACCGCATTTGCCATAACTATTCCTGCTCTTCAGTTTATTAACACCACCTTGCGAGACCTTCCCGCGCTGGAGGGTGGCATTACGATTGCAATCGCCATTGAAGACACCAAGCAGAACTTGAGCACCCGATATGGAGTCTCCCGGTAATTCCAACCTGTCCACTGCTACTATGTCAATACTAATTAATACAGCGAAGGAGATCACGGGTGTCATCAAAACCCTGACTCAAGGTAGCCCTCACGAACAAGAAGCTACCATATCACGATACTTTCTGCAGAATGCGTCGTTTTCGCACCCTTTTTGCCGTGTTCCGTCCTTCTCTAAAGGCTCCATCCCACTTGCGAGGGGTCTCAACTCCCAATGGGTAGTTCTCGCCATTTACCGATGGTATCGCACGCTCAGTCCTCGTATTGATATTAAAATTGACTCAGTCGGTTAGTAATGAATGGTTCATGCGTGGTAACTAGTTGTCACTAAGTCTGCATAGCCTTCGATAATGATCGTGACATTCTCTACGTATCCATCCGACAGACATTCGCCGTGTGGTTCATCCCATTTTATAAAGCTCCTGTTCGACTTGTGTCCGTCTTACAGCTTGCCAAGCGAGCTACATTGCCAGACGATGACAGGAACCACACGTCAGGAAATGTAAATGGGGTCTCTTCTACCAGATCGGACCATAATGAGTCCTTGTACTACATTGCTAGTCAACAAGATCTTTACGCAGTCACCGATTGTATCCAGTTCTTACTCCCCAGGCTGGGGCCGTTCTTGTGGTTCATCTGGCAGCTTTTCAGCACCTGCCTCTGCGTTGTGGGAATGATGGTGTTTTCACCATTCTATACTTTTTTGAATAGAAACTAGGTAGTTTTTCAGGGTTGGGAAGTAGTCGCGATGCTGTTCCAGAGTTAAATCATTGAAAACAAATCTTGACTGAGCCGCAGTACAGGAATATGCCATTAGGTGCTAGGCCTAAATAATGAATACTAAGACAGCTCAGCCTCCTTCATTAGTCGCTGCATGTTAGCTGCGTCTCTTTCGTTAATGAAATTGTATCAGTGCGCGTTCTCATACTACGTTAATCCGCAATGAGAGTGGGCGACTGGGTCACGCGTGAATGGGTTAACTACTGAGTGAGCGAAGGGCTTTGTCGGGTTTCCGAATACTTGTCCTTCATCAAGTCGATTGCTTCCAAAGGAGGGGAATTCTCCCACTGCATGGGGTTTTCCACAGTCTCTCTTTAATGTCATTGGCTAGTGCATCGAGCACTTCGTCGCTAGTAGCGGTGAGGCCTGTTGAGTTGTTATTGGTGGTTGCCATTGAGACAGACTCGCTTCATAAGACACGGTGGATGACCATCAATGGCTCTATTTAGCCAGATATGTCCTTCACTTACTGTAGAGAAACTAGGCCTGCTTTCAGCTCAGCCCGTTACCCCGAGACCTGCATATGGGGTGACAACAGGGTCCTTGATTGGCAAACCTGAAGCGTGGTGCATCAGCGCGACGTACGCTAGACACTAGGCGGGTTCTGGGTCTCAAGAGAGCGGGTATCCCCCAATCTTAGGATATTGGCGGTTTAGTCTATTTACACTGCTCGTTTCGTGTTTTTTTCGGTGTAAGCAATGCCTAAGATCTACAGACTGTGGCGTAGCTGAGGTATTATTGTCCAATGCAAGGGGTGATAGATTGCCCGGGGGTCCTGTGGTTGAGTGAAATCATCTTCCGCCATGTGATTAGAAGTGATTAGACCATTGATCCTCATGTTTTCTACCTTGCTACAGCGAGGTTGCTCAGTAAAAGTCTCTAAGTGCGATTACAGGTTTGAGTATCTTGCATCCAGTTTCTAATATTCACGTTCGATGCTTACACAACTGGCCTAATTACTCGTCAGCAGAGACATGTTTGGCACCACAAGCTATCGGCACACTTGGTCTGGCAACAACGAAGAGAAGGAGTCGCAAAGTGACGCTAGATTAACAGATCGTATTGGCGAGAGCTGTAAAAGGAAAAGTCCATCGTAGACGGCGCACAAAAGTGGAGACGGCCTGAACTATTGTTTTATTACGTGGCAGGCTAACCTTCATCGATGAATTATTGCTGCAGCTAACCCGTTTGTCTCATCCCCTTTTGTATATCAAGCAGGCTGCAGGAGCTGATACTAAAACATCAAAGCCTTCATGCTTCATGGAAGTCAGTGCAGTTCTATCTCTTCTACAGTTCGCGTCTGTCCAAAATGGTCTTACCAACACTTGACCACGTCCTCCGTTCCGGCGCTGCCGCCCCAACTTTAGGATCGTGTGTTCTGGACGTTCCCTTTGCCGCAGTTACCAAAGCTCCAGTTTCCATCGCCAATGTCACCAAGCACAAATTTCGACTCTTGGACTGCCGAAGTTTTGCAGAGCGCAAAAGCCTTCGGATTCTTGAGTTCGATGATCTCCCAAAACACAAGTACGGAACCATATCATACGTTTGGAGGGGACTCCAGTCCAAGGAAAATAATCCTCCTATTATCACCATCGACGGAACTAAAAACAACGGTAAAGTGTCCGTCGATGTGTTGAGGATTGCATGCGTTGCATTGTTGCGGCTCGGGTGCGAATTGGTATGGCTTGATGGGCTCTGCATTATTCAGGGAGACGACGACGACAAGAACTGGCAAATGCAGCACATGTATGACATCTACAAGTCGTGTAAAAAGTGCCTCGTCATTCCGGGCGGACTTTTGAGACTTGGCGAGCTTACAGAAGAGACTACTTGGATTCACCGTGCTTGGACGCTCCAGGAAGCCATCGCCCCCCCGTCGGCAGAATGTCTATTTTCGTGGAAAGATGGAGACTGCACGCTACAGACCAACATGTCAACCGTCGTCTCCGAGATCGAAGAAGGGGTGGCAGCCATCGCCGACATGAAAAGCCTACTCGAGACTTCCTTGAAGCCAGACTACCGCGTTTCAAAATTCGACAAGAACTCCAGCGTTTCAACCGAGTTACCGGACGGTGAGCAGATCAAGATATTGGGTCAGGATTCTCAATTGGAAGCCTTGATCGGAGCGCTTGATCTGCGGGAAAATGAGGGGATGGAAAACGCCATATGGCGCTCATCATTTATGCGCACTGCGAAATTCCCAGTGGACAATGTCTTCAGCATCATGGGCCTTATGGGAGTGACATTGGACACACGCTCCTTCCAGCCTAGCCAAAGGCTCGAGGCAACCATCGCATTAATGCAAACGTTGTTGAGAAAGGGTCATCGGGCCGAGTGGCTGGGGATTGCAACAAGGATAGAAAACAACCCACAGCTCTCTACAATCCCTGTCTTTCCTGAGCCAAACCCTGCTGGCAAAGCGATTGTAACTACCGAGAAAGGTGCCAAGGAGGTTGCCAGTATGATGGACGGTTGGTGGATGATTGCGGACACACCCAAGGGCATATTGGACACGGCAGGGTACCTGGAATTCAAGGCACGGGCAGCTCCGGTCAGGAAGCGGCAAGCTGGATCGTTGCACCCGGGTTTTGGATCTGTCAACGGTTGCGAGTGGGAAGTGTTGCCAGCCGGTCAGGGATCGTTCTATGCTGTCATCATTGGGACTAAAACGCCGTATCTGAACGGCGTCAATCCTTCCATCGTGGATCCCGACGATGTCGTTCTGATGCTGGTCGAGGAGCGTCTTCCCGAAAGGTTTTGCACCACAGAATACGCCTTTGTTGCAAAGGAAAAAACACAGAGTGAAGCTTGGGCTCTGAGGAGCTTGATAGTTGGTGGACCTACTGAGAAGATTTAGTTTGTCAGTAGTAAAGATCAATGGAGGCGACGATGGATCATCCATGAGTTCCACGGCATATGAAGCAGTTTCCCTCCCAGTGCGACACGGATTCATCAACAATATATTTCAAGCACTTCTCATGCAATGAATGAATGGTTACCCAGGATTATTCCAATACACAGCCACCCTTCTACGTCTCCAGTTCAGCGTCTAGCTTAGTCCGAGCGAGGTCAACACTCCCCATCTCGGTCGCCTCGATGACCCGCCTCTTCTTAGCCTTGTGGGCCAAGTAGGATAACCCTGCACTCCACAATATCAAAGCAATAGAGCTGGCAATCATAGCCCACATGCCTCGCTAGATTCAGATGTCAGAAAGATGGCCAGTGGGAGGGCGGGAATGACTTCACTTACAGTAAACCAAGGTGCCATAGACGCACCGTAGAACAGAATGCTCCACCAGGAGTTGACAGCATTACTGCCCAGATTCATGCCTGCGAGCACCACACCACGGAAGAGACCTTCCTCGTAACGCATTGCATCGTTGCACCAGGCGAAGAAGGTTGCCTGGCAAGCATACACTGATCCGGCCCAGTAGTAGGCAGCAAACGTGACCGAGGTGGACATGGGACTTGTCGGATTGTTGGAGGCCACAAGAACCATGATGGATGTGGCAATGCCAGTAATGCCTATGAAATAGCCCACGAGATAGCGCTTGCCGCCGAGGAAGTCGGTAAGCGTCGCCCAAAAAAGTGTAGATACTATGCCGACCGCAGGGACTCCCGTGGGGTAGTTGTTCATTTGCGGAACAGTATAGGTGTTTGTTGGATGGCTCTGCAGAAAGAGGGCAAGAAGGGCATTTGTGCTGAAAGACTCGGTCTCTCCGGCGATGATCCAAAGCACCACGAACCCCCACCAGTACCATGAAGTCAAGACTTTCTTAACAAAGCGCAGCGTGATGGGAGATCGCTCTTCCACTAGTGGTACGCGGGATATGGCCAGTTTCCGCTCGTCCTCTGTTAGGTAGAAGGCCGTGGTAGTATGCGGAGTGTCGGGAAAGAAGATGAAGCCGTACAGGGCGACTGGGATCGTGAGGAGTCCATCAATGATGAAGAGCCAACGCCATCCACTGAGGCCGTGACGGCCGTCCATGCTTTCGTAAATGCCCGTCTGGATAAAACCGCCGAAGAAGGTTCCTGCAAGGCCAGAGGCAGTAAAGATTCCGCTTCGTTTGCCCAGTTCTTGTTCGGTGTACCATGCGCCCAGGATGTAGTGCGTCCCGACAAATGTCGATGCCTCGCACAAGCCCTGAAAGAAGCGGATCGCCATGATGGATCGCGGATTGTGGACGGAAGCGGTGACCATGGTAAGTCCTCCCCACAGTACCATCATCAGTGGAAACCAGATGCGAGGTTTGACATAGTGGAGGGAGATGTTGGAAGGAATCTGGCCCAGAACGTAACTAATATGGTCAGCAACCGACCGAGTTTTCGGTGACAAGGTCACTGGATGCACATACCCAACAGTAAAGCAGGTGTTGATCTGATTCAGTTGATTTCCCACAAACCCAAGCTCGTCCTTCATGCCAGAGACATAGGCATTGGCAAGGTTGCTTCGATCGAGCTGCATATGATTAGAAAGGGCTTGCCAAATGAGAGCGCAGGGGCAGGTTGAACCTACGTAGTTGACAAAGTAGCTGAGACAACAGAAGGTGAGAATAAAGAAGTCGACCTTTTGAATCAGAACGCGCTCCCCGGGCTGATATTGAACGTGAAAGTATTCACGGATCGTGGAACGCGCCATTGCGATGAGCGTATAACAGCTTTGCTGTGCGAAAGGGAGGTTGGGATGAGGAGGGGGCTGTGGCAAAAGAGGGCGAACCGTGCTTTATAGTTGTACCCAGGTTAGACGAAGCGGTGTCTTATCACGGCGATCAAGGTCCCGCAACCGAAGACCCTAGAAGGTTGCACTGATGTCAATTGGATAGTTGAATATCTCGGCTTGGTGCGGATAATGCCGTAATGTGGCACCAGGTGCTTGGACTTGGGGGTTAGCACAAGTCTGTTAGTGGGACATTTGCGAATGCCTCGTACGGGAAGTCGAGTCCAAATCCAAGACGAATTGCCGCCTTGCCCATACTCTGCCAAGAGTTGACTATCAAGCCAGCCAGAATTTCTCCCCGGAAATAACCCTGTAGCTTAGGTCGTAGGCTAGATTAGACGTCTGTTGCAGCGATAGGCCTACCGCAATTTGATCAGGAGACGCCCAGATCCTATCTGCGGGGAAGCAGGATGAACTTATCAGTGGATACGCACCACCTCTGTACCCCGGACAGAGCATGGAGCATGGTGTCTATAATTACCCCATACGCCCTTCAGCCCATCGTCGTCCTTGTTCCCCTTCCCCATGCAGTAAGCGACCTAACCGGCGACGATAATCCTCAGTCCAAGCATCGCACCATCACCATCAACATCGCTATCATGCCGCACCAAGACAGAGCCCAACGACGCGGAAAGCCGCGGGGAATGCGCCGAGATCGGGACTGTCGCAGCTGCAAGGCCAGGGCAGTCAAATGCGACCTGAACCGACCGCGATGTCTTCCCTGCGTGCAAGCTGGGTTGGAGTGTGGAGGGTATCCACAGAGAGTCGTCTGGACAGGGGAAAAATCCACATCCACCGAGGCAAAGCAGAGGAGACTGCCCCAGTCATCTCCCAGACTACCGGAATCACCATGTTTGTCGGTACCGAAACCAACAAACCAAGAAGAACCCGCATTCATCCCCGTCCATGGTGCATGCAAGGGTCTTTCACAGGCGGACAAGAACAGCTTCGTCCTGCGACTCGCCATCTTCTGTCAGCATATCAAATCAACCGAGGGCTGTCCCCTTGATGCCGGTCGTCATCTCTCCAACGAAGCAATCCGGCTTGTGTCCCGCCTCTACGATTTCATGCAGGCACGCATCGAGACGTGTCCAACAGCAGTTGCTGAAGGAGAAACGCCAGAATCAATGAACGTGGCTCGCCACCGCCTTGCAGCTTTGATGGAACTCAACGAGGCTTTGGAGACTGCAAATCCCTTTGCTATTCTAGGTATTGCGGCTTTTGCCTTGTTCGAAGTGTGCGACAGTGCCTTTGGAGAGTGGCAATGTCACCTCCACGGTGCGAAATCGTTACTGGACTGCCACTGTCAAAGCCAGCCTCAACTGGATCAACTCTCCTTGAAGGTGACGGGCCTAACAGAGATCGTGGCACGGCTCGTGTGGTTTGATACCATGGGCGCAGTCGTGAGAGGGGCTACAGGGTTGATATTTGACGACTGGCACCGCGAGATGTTAAACGACAGCTTTTTCAACGTCGTAGGGTGTGCCGCTGATACCTTTCAACTCTACAGTGATGTGGCAAAGGGAGACGTAGCCGCGGATCCCATGGGCAGCTGTTTCCGGGCCATGGATCAACTTCTCAAACTAGATTCGGATGCTGCAGACTGGACGCAATGCGCCAACGTCAATCGTTGTGCAGCAGCACTGGCGGTTCTTGGGAAAGTGGCCGAGGAGACGGCCGCAATACCCAAACATGCGGCCATCTTATCTGCGGTGAACAGGATATGCCAGGTAGTCGCATCTGCATCGCCATCGTCGCCGTTCTATATCCACATGGCAAGCCCTGTGCATCTGGCAGGTATGAATGCAACCACAGCTCAGCATTGTGCCACTGTGCGTGCTTACTGGCAAGGCTGCAATCTTGCCGACGTTCCGCGTTACCCAGGCGGGCTGGCGAGATGCGAAGACGAGTGGAGGGCGCGGGGGCTACTGCCATGAAACCTTGTTGAAGGGTAATGATGTCTAGATCGTCACTTTGGGTTTAGTTTCCCTCATGGCAAGCAAATTGAGCACCGCGTGCTGATCACAGTCGACATGGATGGCATGCAAAGCCAACAAGTTGCGAGTCCTCTCCTGATAACAACGTGCATTGAACCGATGGCGACCTCATTCATTCAAGCAACAGCCAGGGTGCAACAAGCATCCGAAATACGGCTCCCGCTGTTAGCCGCTAAAGTAACCGGCTGCTACGCTGGAGATACCGGGTCAGCAGGGGACGCGCAGACTAACTTAGACACTTACCGTGATAGGCAACTTATCTATTGTCCAATCCCGCAATCTCTCCGACTGCCCAAGCACCTCCACTCCGCCTGCGTATGCGTTCGTCGGCTGACCACGAGCCAACGAGACGAGGCCCACAAATGCATGCTCCCGGCATCGGGGACAGTGGACGGTTGATAAGAGGGACAAGTGCAGTATAAATCGTAAAGCCAATCTAGTAATCAAGTTACACCCCTCAATTGAGCAACCTGGACATCTGTTGACTTTCCAACATGGCAATTTCCAAGCGTGGCACCACTCCCAACTCATGGGAGGCACTTGGCGCGAAGAAGCGCGAGGATCTCCTCTCGTCTATTCCAAAGGAATGGCTCATTCCGGGCAACTTACTGCCTCCGGAGTCACAGGACGACGTCACAACCTGGCCAGAAACCTCTGGTTGGTTTACCGCCGACGAACTGGAAATCACGAGCTTGACTGCCACCGAGCTGGTTCCCAGGCTTGCTTCGGGACAACTCAAATCCGAGGATGTGACGAGGGCGTTCTGCAAGCGAGCTGCCGCAGCCCATCAGCTAGTAGGTGTCTGAAATGTCCCCAATGGCCCTGGGTATTCAACTGACGCGGCAAAGACGAACTGCCTATCAGAGACCTGCTTCGATCGTGCCTTTGCCACAGCGCGGGCTCGAGATGAGCATCTCGCACGAACAGGAAAGCCAGTCGGGCCGCTGCATGGCTTACCCATCTCGCTGAAGGACAACTTCAATCTTCAAGGCCTTGATGCTACAGTTGGCTTCTCATCACACGTTGGCCACCCTGCCAAGTCGGACTCTGCATTGGCATCGCTGCTTGAAGACGCCGGAGCAGTCTTCTACGTGAAGACCAATGTGCCAACGGCAATGATGATTGCAGAAACGGTCAACAACGTCTTCGGACGAACTTTGAACCCAAGACATAGAAAAACCACTAGTGGTGGAAGCTCAGGTGGAGAATCCGCCCTCATTGTTATGAAGGGTAGCCCTCTGGGCGTCGGGTCTGACATCGGTAAGAACATTCTCATCATACGCGGTAGTAGCGAAACTAACAAAAACAGGCGGCTCCCTTCGTATCCCTGCAGCTTGCACAGGCATCTTCACCCTTCGGCCATCCGCTGGCCGATTCCCTGTCCGCAACACTCGTTCGGGGATGCCCGGTCAGGAGGCGGTGCAGTCAGTCAACGGGCCACTGGCGACCACGCTCAATGATGTCGAGCTCTATAGTAAGACCGTCGTGGATGGAAAGCCGTGGCTACGTGACCCACGATGTCTCCCCATTCCATGGCGAGATGTACAGCTCCCAACAAAACTGAGGATCGCCGTTATGTGGCATGACGGCATGGTTAAGCCAACTGTCCCGGTGACACGGGCTTTACAAGAGACAGCTCGGAAGCTGAAAGCTGCAGGCCACGACCTAGTTGATTGGGATCCTGTTGATCAGAAACAGGGACTAAGTCTTCTAGCACGAATGTTTGTGGCAGATGGAGGCATTGCCATTAGTAAAGAGCTGGAACGCACGGGTGAACCATGGAGACCAGAGATGGAGGAGTACCAGGTTGCCAAAGAGCTCGGCACATATGACATGTGGCTGATGCATATAGAGCGGACCGAGTTCCAAAACCGCTACCTTGATCGTTGGAACAAGGCTGGCATTGATGCCATTCTTTGCCCGACCATTCCGTTCAACACGGTCAAGAATGGCACGTTTAAGCACGGTTTGAGCCCCTTCTACTGCCCTACCTGATTCCGGACGCTAATCTGAACCAAGTGGGATATACTGGTGTTTACAACATTCTGGACTATTCAAGCATTTCATTTGCCACTGGACTGTCTGTGGACAAAGATATTGATAAGATTGACGCTTCATATGTGCCCTTGGGGCCAGTCTGCAAAGCCATCAACGAAGAATGTGAGTACACGTTCCTTCAATAGAGAATGCCGTCTCTAATAGTAATAGTCGATGTCGAAACCATGCACGGGTTACCAATCAGCCTCCAACTTGTTGCTCAAAGATTGGAAGAGGAGAAGGTTCTCGCCATTGGAAAACGGGTGCTTGAAGTGTTGTCATAACGATGAAACCAAGGCTTAATAGAAGGAAAATTGGACACATAGCATTAAATTTGTTGACGAATACATTTGAAGATCCTTGACTTGTAATATATCCGGTTTGTAGCAGTCTAGCCCTGTCTGTTACGTCGCCTTTCTGTCTGAATCGATGTCTCAACTTTAGAATTTTCACATGAATTACTAGTCTATTTTCTCCAGAACATCTAGAACATCTAGAACATCTCGGACATCTAGTTCCCGGAAGCTACATCAACAGCTGACCTACAGCTTATCAGGCTCATCCAGATACCATGTTCGATTCCCTTCATCAAGCTCCTTCGTCGAAAATCCGTTTCCCAAGTACGAGAACCTATTGTTCGTCTTGAAGTAGGTGTACTCCCAGTCTTCTCCCCTAAATCCTTCGAGCATATGGAAAAAGTGAATTCGGCTGCCTGGATGTAGTCCAGTGACGGGCCCGTCCATCGTTCCGTTTTTAAACCAAGAAGTGCAGTTTCCACTCCAAGCCGTCCGGGGCATGAAGCTTTGAGTGTGTTCAAAGAGTTGGTCAACAGCAACTTGACTTGGCGAAATCGACTTGATACCCTCCATCTGGCACTTTTTTAGTATCCGTGTGAGGTACTTGGCAATGTGTTCTGTGATAGTAAAGACGCTGCCATGTCCAATAGGTGCATTTGGACCCAGGAATGCTAGAAATGGTTAGCTAAGGGTAACCAACTGGAGGATGGCACTGACTGAAGTAGTTGGGGAAGCCCGGAACTGCGCAGGACATGTACGACTTGGGCACATGACCGGCCCATCTATCTTGCAAATTCTCATCTCGAGCAATAACAGGGAATCGAGGACAGAACGAAACATCAAAGCCAGTTGCACAGACAATGGCATCGACTTTGATCAACTCTCCCTTTGATGTTTCCAGGCCTTCTGATACCACTCTCACAATTGGGTCGGTTATGACGCTGACATTAGCAGACTGTAGGGCCTCAAGATAGCCCACGCCGGGGGTAAGTCGTCGACAGCCAAGTGGGAATTCGGGAATCAATGCGTCACAAAGACGTTGATCTCCCCCTAGGGCTTGCGTCATGTACCCCTTGGCTCGTTGCTGCATGGTTTTGGCAAATTCCGAATCCTTCAGGGTCTTAACGTGCAGTCAGCGTAGATTCCTCCTCCGGCGTATCTCTTTTAGACGAAATTCGACTTACCAGTGGAAAGTTACCGTTGACAACTTCTTCGATAGCTTTCACAAACTTCCTATAGAAGGCAGGGTCCGATTTGAACCGACTAATCTGTGACGTAGAAAAGGTTTCATCGTCGTTCATCTCGATCTCTTTCAGTATGCCACCACCAGGACCCTGGGCCAGCAGTTGCAGTCTTGACGGCACAATCCATGTGGGATGGCGAACAAAATGAACCAAGTGTTTAGCCGCTAGAGAGAATCTTCTTAGAAATCATGTATGTCGACGGTAGGATGAGAATAACTCACTCCGCTGCAGCTCTGGCAAAATCTGGACGCCGGAAGAACCATTCCCAATTAATGCGATGGTTTTGTCCGTAGAACTGAAAGAATTGGGCCAATCGGCGCTATGGATCAAGTCGCCCTTGAAGTCGCTCAAGCCAGGGATGCTCGGCCATTTCCAATGGCTTTGAAGTCAGTTTGGATACAGTAAAAAATATTCTGAGTGAGAGCATATCACTCACTTCAAAATACCACATGTGTCGAGAAGGAAGTCACAATGATCATCGAATACGTTATTGTCGTGCAGGTTGCGCACTTTGAGAAGCCAGTTGCCCTTTTTCTCGTCCCATTCTACACGTTCAACTTGATGTTCTGTCTTGATGACATTGGACAACTTTTCTTCGTCGCACACGCGACACAAATAGGCTTGAATTTCTGGAGCTGGTGAAAAGAAGCTGGTCCATTCCGGATTGGGCCTCCAAGAAAACTGATAGTTGTGGGATGGAACATCGCATTTGCAACCAGGGTATCTGTTCTCGTACCAGGTCCCACCGATGACAGCATTCTTTTCGTAGACGACATGCTCGTAATTAGTGAGATGGAGTCTAAGCGTGCGAATCATGTTGATGCCGCTCATGCCAGCTCCAATCCCCACGATTCGAATGTGGCGGGTGGATCCGAGCGGCTCTTCGAGGACCTGATAGCCTGGTGCATGATTGGTTGCGATCGGAGCATCGTCAACAGCCAGGGCAGCCAAGCCATCCGAGAGTTGATTCGAGTTCGGGAGTGGCATGGTCATAAAAAGAGCAGATTGATGAGAGAAGGAGTTGAATTCCCTTTCGTACCCAGGGATTGCCCGCAAATATACTAGTTGATTTACATATAGCTACCTACGAAGACCCTGCTACTATGCGATGTTCTGAGACGAGAAGGAAGCAGGATTCCATCAGGTGAGGGTTGGAGCCGATAAGCTCCTGAATCTTGCCTACCGCCCGGTGGATGGCACAGCGGATCTACCGGGTACGGCGTAGTAGTGCTGGATGTGATTGAATCGGTGCGGAAATGGATCCTCTTGACCTAGCCGCCGAACACAGCTCAATAGGGCAACTACAATGTGACTCGCCGACGCTACACGACCAACCAGGTTTCAGTTACGCTACTGCTTCAGTGGTTCTTTGAGTTTCAATCTACCGATATCCTCGGACTGGTCAACTTCCCGGGCTCCGTGGAGAGAACTGCGCCGGGCCTCTTCCGTCGAGCCGTACCGAGGATGAATGGGGTCGGGTGGATTATGCGTTGCTAAGCAGACAATGCAATGCAACCCCGTACCGTTTCATGAGAAATCCTCGCTTCAATCTTGATCAAGGGTGCCTGGCCCGTTGCCAGGGTTTGTTCCGCTGACCCACAGCGTTCGCGGGTGATCAGCGCGATACGCTTGTGCAGCTCAAAGGCACGGGAGCGCGCAGTCAAGTTAGCCCACGCTTGGGTGTTCGTGCTTTGATGCCTGAAGCAGACTAAAGCTTATCTCTGACGACAAACGTAAAGAAAACATCCTTCGCATCAATGGGAAGCAAAAGATATGACAACATCTGCGACATTTTCAGAAAACAAGTGGACAAGCGGACGACAGGGGTCGGTACGTGATGTGGATCGGCCTGCGAGGGACTATGTTGGCTCTAGCTGTCTGCAACTAATTCCGGTGAAACTAACTAAGGCAGGAATTTAGCAATGAGATCATCTGGGGTGGAAAGAGCTGTGTTATCTCGCAAAGAAATAAAAGCGGTTGGCGTACCATTTGTTGATCCTCCATTTTGTCCATCCATCTCCAATCCCGTTCAACATGGCGCTAAACTTAAGCATCCCCTTCAACGTACCATCCAATGCTACTGTAGGATTCTTGAGTCAGCTTTCGTGGGCTCAAGCACCCTACTTCATCGCAACCTTCATCTTCCTGGCCATATGCTCGGCCCCCTTCCGGAGAGCCTCATCCAATATTGAGCAGCTGAATCCCAAGAGGAGCGTTTTTGACGTCCTGCAAATCGGCCCCAGAAAGAGCTTTTTCACTGAGGCAGACGAGATAATCAAGCGATGGCTGAGCAAAAAGCCTACCACGTCAGCAAAACTGATTACATGGGATGGAGAAGTTGTGCTGGTTCCCCCGCACATGGTGGATGAAGTCAAAAACGACAAGCGCCTAAGCCTATCACTATGGTTGCGAAAGGTCGATATTCTTGCCGACAAAAACATCAGAACTGCAACTAACAATCAGGCAGGCCTTTCACGCCCATCTGCCTGGTTTTGAGGGGTTTCAGGAGGGTGGATATCACCACGACGTTCTGAAGTCCACTTGTAACAACCAATTGAGCAAGAACTTGGGTCAGTTTACTCCGAACTATGATCACGTCAATGTGTAAAATGCTGAGTCCCGTCGAATCCACAGCAAAACTCACACAACCGTTGGCCGACGAGGCTGCCAGTGCCATCTCCGACATCTTCACAGAAGAACCGGGTAATTGACGACCCTGAAAGCTGTATTGCTGATATGCTAAACTTTAAAATAGAATGGCATAACATACACATCCTCGAGAAGGTTCCCAACATCGTGGCACGGTGTGTGGCACGGGTCTTTCTCGGTGAAGAATTTGCTCGAAACCCAGCCTGGATTAAAATCACTCGAGACTATACCCTTGCAGGAGTCCCAGTCGGGTTCATTCTGAGACTTTGGCCAGTGTCCTGGCGTCCCATTGTACAGTGGCTGATTCCAGGCACGGGCACGCTCCGATCCATGATGGCCGAGGCCCGGCAGATCATGGAACCTGCTTTGGAGAAGCGGAAACAACAAAAGGCTGCGGGGGAAAGTGGATTTACGGACTCATTGCAATGGTTCGATGAGTCGGCCCGCGGGAAAGAGTACGATCAGACTGGTGTCCAAGTCTTCCTCTCCGTTGCCGCCATCCACACATCGACAGACTTGGTCTGCTCTACTCTGGTTCGTCTGGCACAGAATCCGGAAATTCTCTCGCCGCTACGACAGGAGATTGCAACTGTTCTGGAGGAATCCGGCCGGGAAAAGTCTTCACTATATAAGATGAAGCTTTTGGACAGCATCATCAAAGAAAGCCAGCGCCTGAAGCCTGTAGCGATCGGTTCGTTTCCCTATGCATGATTTCGGTATGATGCTGACACTACTATAAGTATTGCGACGCACTGTTCTGGAAGACATGACGTTGTCTGATGGCACCAATCTCAGCAAGGACAGCACTGTCGCTGTGCCATCATATCGAATGTGGGAGTCGGAGTTCTATGAAGACCCTGAGAAGTGGGACGGGTACCGCTTCTACAGAATGCGTGAACAGCCTGGACAAGAAAGCCAGCATCAATTGGCTACGACAAGTCTCGACCACTTTGGGTTTGGATATGGACGACAGCCATGTCCTGGTCGGTTCTATGCTGCGGATCTGGTCAAGACCATCTTGATCAACATCGTGATGAAGTATGACTTCAAGCCGCGTGAAGGCGAAAGCCTTGAGAGCATGCTGTTTGGGTTTGATTCAACCTTTGATCCGTCTCTGAACATGGACTTTAAGAGGCGTGAGTAGAACATTTCCAGCTACAATATGTAGTCCATTAGAATATATAGATAAAACGAATTATATGATATTAGCAGCCAACTGCTATTCATGTCATGCTATATCCCACAGAGCTCAGTCGAGCCATGCATTTCAAGTTGGATGTGTCATAGGGTCCCCAACTCAAATGGCTATCAAACAAACACTCGACGGTTTGCGGTCAAAGGTTTATAGGTTGAGTTTTGACGCGGGGAAATCAGCAAACACTTGACATCTCATTCATCGACAGTTTGAAGTTGACAGCACACATTTCATATTGTCATGTTTCTATTCAGTGCATTTGCTAGTGGAGGCCTACTGGAAACCAGTGTCTATCAACCATAGCACTAACACAGGCAGTCATCATCCGTCAACCATCATGAGGCTTCATCAAACACCAGTTGATGATGCTCCGTTAGCCTCTCGCAAAGCTTTTCTCTATCTTTCCATTCGGCAATGCTATCGGCAAGTTCGCAGCCAGTCTGGACCAGCAAGTCCCAGAGAGTGTCCTCCACATCGAATCCAAAGAGTTTGTCCAAGTCAGGCTTTGGTCCAAGGAGCCTCAGTCTGGATTTACCATCAACCGCAATCAGATCCCCCTCGTCCACTAGGTGGCCGGCGTTCATTTTCGGTGTGTTGCAGTGAAGAAACGCAGGACGGATCGTGCTTTCGGGGTTTTCTTGACCCTGAGACGCGTCATCCAAAGGGAGGTGCTGGACCATCGCTGTCCCTTTGTGCCTCTCACCATCATGCCTGCCAAGACTCTGCACAGGGGTCTTGACCCTGTAGTAGGTCGCATTCAAGGCCACTGCAGCTGCCATGAACGTCTCTTTGTCGCCCTGTCCGAGTGCTCCCTGGCTCAGAAGTGTGTAGTAGTATTCTGGCCCATAGACGTTGTAGTAAGTCGCCAAGAGAAGGGTTGCAAGGTGTGTTCCCTTGTTGATAACAAGCTGCCCGGATTCGCTGGATGCTGGCGGCAGATCCTCTGGGAAGTGGGACAACCCAGCGATATCCCAGAATCGGGGCGACTCCGTTGCAGCCCAAAAGTCGGGCCAAGTGACGAGGCCGCGGGAAATGTACGGTTCCGTCTCGAATATGGTGGTGTTCGGGTCAACCAGAGGGATGCTATCGCTGTCAAGCAGCAGAACCTCGGCGAACGAGGACAGCAACAACGAGACGGCCTTGAGCTGGTAATGGTCGATTTCCAGACCCTTCGGGCCATGGGCGAGAAAGTCCGCAAGCACCACGCATTTCGCGTTCAGCTTTGGCAAGTATCCCTCACATATGTCTTTCTCATACTCGCTCTGGTCGGGCACGAAAACCTCGACAGGTAGCTCGCTGCCAGTCCGTCTCAACATGTGTATGCTAATGACGGCAGGACCAAAATACTCCCCTCCACCGACCATGACAGCGCCTCGGCCTTGGAAGGTCTTGTTGATGTCATTGGTCTTCAATGCCTCAAGCTCCTTTACAAACCGCCCATGCGACAACCGGAGAAGCTCAAAGTCTTCGTCGGAGACATGAATGAGGTCGCGGTACGGTTGGCGGGGTTCATTCGGCTTGGACGGCGAAACTGTCCTTGCCGTGCCGTCGGTTGTCACTGAAGATTTCGTGTCCGGCCGGTTATCATGTATTATCCGGCTCCATTCCTGCCAGAAGGCACTGATTGTACCAGGCGATTGGGTTTGTAGTTCAGACTGCTCAGCTTCTGGGGAGCTTGGCAATGGGAGCTTGACACCCCAACTACTCAGGCCCGAGTCGTTTGATCGATAGAGATAGAACAAAAGAACAGCAACGGAGACAAAAAAGGCCAGCCATCGCAGAGTTAGTCGCATGGTGCGAGATTACGGCATCGCTTTCAGACTATCGCATTGAGAGCAGTTGGAGAGAAGCCAGATCGCTGACTGCGAGGATGGCCTCGTCCGTTTAGTCAGCTCCACACGCGTCCATTGCCTGAATCAGTTAGCGGGATAATTTCGCGCGTTCTGAAATGTAAGATATTGCTGTATGCGCAAGCGTGGATATACCTATAGACGTCTAAATTGTTTTAATGAGGTACCCTTCATAAAGCTCCACCAACGAACTGCTGCAAGGTACTGGAAGCGGCCATTTCTTCTTAATGAAGTGGTGCTGGTAGAGCTCAGAAAGCAGCCAGCTGAGTGGTTAACAGCCTGAGCTTAAATATCCCTTACAAGAGATAATCTCTATCATGAGATAGGTGCGGTCAGCGAGAAGGGTGGATCTGGCCTTGATGTACCATCTCGTGATTCTGATCCAAGACACTCTGAATCCTCATTCTTATTGGAAATGCAATTTATGTTTGTACTTTAACACCCACTCTGGAATGCTATTGCTGAGCGTGGAGATGAAGATCATTTACTCGGCCAATACAGCCGCGTACAGGCTTTCCCTGAACCTCAAGAACATCCCAGAGTTTAAACCCACTCGCATTTATCTTCTACCATTGTGTAAGCCGCCGCCGGCCCCAGCTATCAGACCCGGGACCGGCTCCCGGTCGTCGGGCGCGGGGTATCAAGGAAATTCTAGTTCCAAATTATGGCGCCTATAGCGTCTTCGCGCCAAGACTAAGTTACACTCTAACCTTCAACTTCAAGGCCCACCAAATGTACGTAATGGAGTCATGAGATATCGCCGCCGCTCGCCGCCGGGCGGAATGATTTTGCCGTTTTGTAGGTTAAGAAGGCTCAGGCCGCACCATTTTGCGTCTTCTGCTACATCTACCCTCAAGAATCTATCTCTTTGTCGAAACCAGTAAAATGAAGGGACAAGCTGTTGAACGCATTAGCATCCGCTGGTTGCCCGACCAGGCGTTTGAGGATACCAGAACGGTTGCCATCAACGTCGGCGGCTACTTTATTGACTTGCGCACAACGAAAGAAGACCCGTCGATCCAATGGAGTCACGCTGGCGAGCTCACAATTCTCAAGGAGGAACCATGTGAGCTTTTCCTCGGCTACGAACCAATACATGACTAATAATGTATCCAGTTACTTGTCGATGGACCCATATCATCGATTCACTCGGGTTTACTGATCCAGATGAGGCGTCCTTCACCAAGTTGCCGAATGGTGACGAACTCGAGGTTGGGGAGACTAAATGTCCCCATAAAAATGACGCCATGACTCCATACGAAGAAGTTTGGCGAGACGTTACCACACACGACAAGCCAGAAGAGCCCTCGTGGATCCTACGAAGTAGTGAGGGCAACACCTTCATTGGAAGGGTCGGAAACATCTACCAAGCCAACACTAAGAATGCCAATGGCTTTGCCGCGAGAAGAGAAGATTTTCAAGGCGCGGACTGGAACATCTCATTCGACAGTGGCAACACCGGCGCCATTCCAAGAGTTTCTGCGGTCTTGAAAGAACTCAAGCAAAAGCCCAAGTGGTCGACTGGCGAGAAGGTTACCATCGAGGGTCAGGAGTTCTCGATCATCGCTCTAGAAGAGAACTAAAAGGGCACTGGCCGTTCACAGTAGGCATACCTAGTGTGCGACCGTTTTATGGTAATACCTATTAGCAAAAGTGGCAATAAAAGGCATGGGTCAATTAAACACTCCCGGCCCACCGCAGATGTCACTAGTCATTTTGAATATGTTGATGAACGAATATCGAAGACCGAGAAGAACTACCCATTGATACACATATCAGCGCTCGCGACCCGCCTTCACTGAGCTAGACTTGGTAACAAGTTGACTTCGATATCGCCACACTCACTACAGCTCTCGGAACCAAGGCTAATATTCCACAGAGAGAGTACACGCTCTAGGTGGGCTAATTGGGATTCAGCCAGGTCCAATAACATGCCATTGATCAACGTTGCCGCATTCGCATAGTCCCGAACCGATAGTCTGAAGTGTTGAGTGACTGAATTCTCAAGAAATCTTGAAATAAATACAGGTATTCCATTGCTATTCAGCTTGGAAATATCTGGCTGAAGATAAACTTGGTATCCCATTGCTCGGATGCATCTTCAAGCGCTAAGACGCTTCTCAAGACTATTGATATTCCGGTTGCAATTGTGTCATTTACACCTAGGCTCAGTCATTTTCTATCCAGCTGGCGGCGCCTCGCATCGTTCGGGTGAACGCGATGATCAATAGTAGCTCTAAGGGTCCCGGAACGTATTCTGTAATTCTCCCTCGGTTTCTTGTATAAATCCCTACAATGAATACACGACATCGGGCCGTTTAATGTGGAATTCTCTGAAGATTTTATAATCGTGAATTCGTTGTCTGTAAGGCCACTACAAGAATTTACTATCTAACAACAAACCTTGAAAGAAAGACAAAACTAAGGTCATGTATTGATCATTTGTACAAAAAACCTAGTGTAAGTACTAAGTAATACTTCGAGGTTAAGTGTTGAGCAACAGCCTTCCGCTCCATTTCCTTTCCTACACAATATAAGCAGTCCAAGCTTGACAAAGAGTTAAGGACCAAAGCGCAATCAACAAAAGAGTCGAAGGAAAAGGCGGAGGAAAAGGCGGTCAGACAGTAGTTGACCAAGAACAGATGGTGCTCACAATTCAATTGGTCCCGGATTTATAATCCTCTGGAGAGTTGAATCCGCATAATGTTCAGCCAGCCCCGCTGTGAGATTCTAGACTGCGAATAGCCTACCTGCCTGTGGGTTCTCTTACCAAGGCTCAGACTTTAGAGATGACAAATGCATGTATGGGTTGTAAATTCGTGTCATCCGTATCTAGATGACAAATACAAATATCGACTCTGCTTTCGGATGACAAATGCCTGAACCTTTGTCTTTAGGGCATTTATATCAACGAAAGGAAGCTATTCCAGGGTCCAAATAGTACCTCACAGCGCTGTACCCAATTCGATGGCACCCATTACGAAGTATTTCACTCCAGGCCCGGGCCTCAATGCCGGCCCACCATCCGAAAACGAATCGCTTACCCTTGCCTATCAAACCTATGGCGCTCCTGACAATCCTGCCGTTCTTATTCCAACATGTTTCAGCGGAAAAATGAGCAGTACCTTATCGTTTCTCTACGGAAGTGAAGAGTCTATTCTGAAGGATTATTTCGTTGTCGTCTGCGGTCTACTTGGCGGCAGTGAGTCGTCTTCCCCGTCGAATGCTCCGGAAACTCTCCGAGGCAACAAATTCCCCGAGATTTCTTACGAAGACAACATCCGACTTCAGTATGCACTATGCCGTGCTCTGGGAATAGATCAGCTGGCTGCCTACATTGGCTTTTCGATGGCTGGACAGCAAGGCTACTACATGGCGACAATGTATCCGGACTTTACAAAACGACTGGTGGTGCTGGCAAGCGCTTCCCGAACCAGCTGGCATAACAAGGCGTTCCTAGAGGGTCCCAAGGCCGCACTTGAAAGCAGTATTGACTGGCACGACGGAAGATATACGGAACCTGCATCTTCTGGAACTCGGGCGTTTGCGCGGGTGTATTCGACGTGGGCACTCAGTTCAGCGTGGTTCCGCCAGGAACAATGGAAGAGACTGGGATGCGCCTCGGTCGAGGAATATTTGACCAAATTCTGGGACAAAGCAATGGGATCTTGGGATGCGCACGACTTAATGTGTATGATGCAGTGCTGGCGACTTGGGGACATTTCAGACCATGGTCCGGTGAAAGGCGACCTTTCTGCTGCATTGGCAAGCATCGAAGCGAAGGTCTTGCTGATGCCGAGCCAGACGGACTTGTATTTCCCAACCGAGGATAGTTTTGAGGAACTCAAACATCTCAAATCTGGAGAGGTCAAGGTCATTGAGAGTACATGGGGGCATCTTGCCGGAGGTGAATGGGGTCCACAAGAGGACCAGGAGTTCATTGAGAAGGAAATCAAGAGGTTTCTATCTGATTGAAGATGCGGGGGCGAAAGGCTCACTAGAGAACTAGTGGAGTTGCTGTGACTCTTAAGTCCAATCTGATGCCCAAACAGCCTTGTTACCGTCGTCATTGTGCAACGTAACAATTGAGACCATACAACGATCCAGCAGGCCTAGCTCGTACAGGTCTCAGCGACTAATACCTGTACGAAGGATCGCCGGCAACACATGTTCGCGAACCGTCGGAAAACACATGTTACCGACTCGTGGAGTCACTCAAAATCCGACGAAGCAGATAAGCCGTATTAGACATATTAACGCCACGACGCCACTGATTAATAAAAGCTGCTGTAACACGATTGGCAATATCCGTTCTATTGCCATATGACCTCGGCTCACATCTCTTCTTTGAGTGCGTCTTAATCCCTCTGCTCCATATTTATTACTTAATGACTCGTACGAAGCCCGGGTGGGATTTCTCGGGTCCTTCGGCAGGTGGGGTCATTTACTGAATGTGGTGATATTCTGGAAAATCTGCAGGAGATTCGAGATGGCCTGACCGAGCCATTGGCCAACTCAGATCCAGTTTTCGTGCACGGTGAAGTTGTAGCACCCTGCTGTGTAGCATTTCGGCCCGGATGAACGAGGCTCTTCAAAAGGTCCTTGATAACACTGATGGAGCTTCCAACTTGGGGAGACGTCTTGCCGTCGACCCGTTTAATGGAGTGGTGCGACTCCAGCTGATGGAGAAAGAACCAGATGCAGCAGCTGCAAAGAAGCCATCGGGACAAGCCACGCTTCTGACAAGCGGAGTCAATCACATATAACTTTGCGCTTTCCTTTCCCCGTGTCTGGTGTTCGAATAGACTTAAGCTTCACGTGAATATGACGTCCATCCAGGAGAAAGACACCGAAAAGTATGTCAGAAATCATCTAGGCGTGGGAAACTGCTTGCTGACCTGCTGTAGACGCCCTGAGGGTGTTGACCAGCCCACCCTCAAACAAGAGACCGACGTCGCCCGTAGCGACATTATCCAGTATGGCTCGGATGAGAAAGACGTCGCGGCGGCAAACGCGGGGATAGAGTCTGCCCCGAGCCCAGACGGAGAGGAGCCCAACGAATACGAGAAGCAAACGTTGCTTCGTGTCGGCGAGAACCTGCCCGCGTCAGCTTACCTCATCGCTGTCGTCGAGCTCACAGAGCGGTTTACCTATTATGGGTACGGCTTATGGTTGCATTATTTCGTACCTTTTGCTCACATTTATCCAGATCACAAGGCATCTTTATGAACTACATCAGCCACAGTAAAAATGGTTCCGATGGTGCGAAGGGACTCGGGATGGGACACCAGGCCGCCACCGGTCTGAACCTGTTCTTCCAGTGGTTCTGCTACGGTACGTAACGTATCCAAACCAAAGAGCAAAACTAACTTCCCTCTACAGTCACGCCTATCCTTGGAGCCATCATTGCAGATCAGTATCTTGGAAAATACAAGACTATTCTTGTCTTCTGCGGCTTTTACTGGGTTGGCCTGGTTATTCTCTGGACCACCTCTCTACCAGCCGCAATGGATCACGGCGCCGGGATGCCTGGATACATCATTGCCATCATCGTCATTGGATTGGGGACGGGCGGTATCAAGTCCAACATCGCACCCCTCATCGCCGACCAGTATCAACGCCGCCGAATGGCCATCAAGACGCAGAAGAACGGCGCTCGCGTCATCATTGATCCCGCCATCACGTACCAGCGAATCTACATGATCTTTTACTGGTGTATCAACGTCGGTGCGCTCTCCCTCATGGCAACACCCTTTATGGAAAAGTACGAGGGCTTCTGGACCGCCTACTTGATGTGCTTCGTCATGTTCAATGTCGGCATCCTCACCCTCGTCGCCCGCCGCAAGACTTACGTGGATCGCCCGCCGCAAGGATCTGTTATTACCGATGCCTTCAAGGCACTCGGATTAATGATTGCAGCACGCAACATGGATGCAGCAAAGCCTTCGTGGCGTGCGGCCAACGGCAAGACCAAGGTGGTTCCCTGGAATGACCACTTTATTGATGAACTCAAGCGTGCTCTCCGAGCTTGCAAGGTCTTTATCTTCTGTAAGTTTCGGTACATTCGAACTCAATGCTCAGGTACAACTAACACCTCATTCCTTTCTAGACCCCATCTTCTGGGTCTGCTACGGTCAATTCTCGACCAATTTCGTGACACAAGCCAGTCAGATGCAAGGCCATGGCATGCCCAATGACTTCATGCAAAACTTTGACCCTGTTTCCATTCTGATATTCACACCCATCCTCGAAACCTGTGTCTACCCCCTCCTCCGCAAAGCAGGTATTGAACTTCGTCCTATCATGCGAATCACCATCGGATTCTGGCTGGCAGCCATTTGCCTGGCCTACGCAGCAATTGTTCAGCACCTCATCTACAAAGCTGGACCTTGCTATGATTCACCCGGTGCCTGTCCTGCTGGTATGGATGGAGAAACCTCGCTCCCCAACAACGTGCATATTGCTGTTCAGGCCCCTGCCTACATTTTTATTGGCCTCTCAGAGATCTTCATCTCCGTCACCGGTCTTGAATACGCCTACACGAAAGCGCCGCCAACCATGAAGTCGTTTGTCCAGAGTATCTATCTCTTCACCAATGCCTTTGGCTCCGCCATCTCCGAGGCTCTTGTTTCTGTCGCAGTGGACCCCAAGTTTACGTGGATGTATACTGGCGTGGCCTGCTCTTCGGCCGTTACAGGTTGTATTTTCTGGTACATCTTCCACCACTACGATGACGACGAGGAAAAGATGTATGATCTTGACCGTGACCAGCCGGTTCTTACCGATGAATATGCAAAGAAGTTGGAGGATTAGGAAGCGACTGATTTACATAGGCTTGAACGTGTTGTATTAATTATTCTCATCATCGTTATTGTACTGTGAGAAGATGGTTGTGTCAACCCGTATTGACCAGGTGGTCGTTTCCACTTGCTGGATTGACATTCAATCGAATGGCCAGCCATACGAGCAAAAGAAAGAAACAATGTAACTAGAATTAACGTAAACAAACGCGTCACGCAGTTTCTTTCGATCTCTGCGAGTGCCAGGAATACCCCAATCAACTCTAGGGTGGCGTAAGGAGGAATGTCTGGTATGAAGATGCTAACCGCTACGCTTACAGGGAACTCGAGTCGCATGTTGGTGGCTAAACGCCCAGCACTCACTGCCCGTCGGAAGAACGGGGCATATCTGAGGAAATATGCCGGATGCAAGGTCAAGACGATTGTATTTAATGTTGCATGGTGCGATTGAGAATATCCTGGGGCTCATTGGGATCATCATGCCTACTACCTAGACCGCTGTAAAAGGGGATGGAGAGGCGGGATGTACTTTGTACGGTCTGCAGCCCTTAATTTTATGCAGATTTGCACAAGGCTGGTTGGTACACCAACAGTTGCATACGACACACTGGCAACCAACAACACTGGTTCAATCCTTTCACTTGATGCAATGCAAATAGTGAGTGATCGCCATGTACTGGCCCTTTAATTGTAATTACAAGCATTATCTAGAGTAAAGTGGATAAGAAACCCCTTAGATAAACTGACATTGCGTCATGAACACGGGCTTCAGTAGGCAGTACAGTACAGCACACGCCATTCTTAGCCGCCAACGCCGCAAATGCCGCCACTCCCCCTGTCCTGTCCCTCACCAAGTCCCGAGGCTCCACATGATGTGACACACCGTGGCTGCTTCGTGGTGGAGACATCACACCCAACACTTGACGCCCCTATTTGGGTGGCTGTTTATCTCGGGGGATGTCTTGTTGTGGAGAATTGTACGCGCGGTGTCCTCGTTTGCGACGCCAACAAAAGTAAACTTGAAAAGTTTGTTTACATGTTGGCAAAGATGGCAGCGCCACCCATGAGGGCACCCATGGCAACTGCGGCAGTGGGCATGGAACCAGCGCCGTCGCTAGTGGATGTGCTCTCGGCGGCGTCAGAAGCAGTGCCGCTGGCAGAATCCGAGGCCGCGTCCGAAGCAGTATCCTCAGCAGAGTCGCTGGCCGACTCGGAAGCAGACTCGGTGGTACCGGCTTTGCTGGTGACGGTCGTGTTGGACGCGGCACCCGAGGCCGAGGCCGAGGCAGACTCCGTGGCGGCGACAGTGTCGTCGCTCGAGGCGGCAGCGAGGCGCGACGAGACAGCGGCGTTGATGGTGCTCGCGACGCTGGAAATACGGGCAGCCTCGCTGCTGAAGGCGGCGTTCGCGGAGTCGGCAGCAGACGATTGCGCGGCGAGGGCGGAGGTGTCAGCAGTGGCGGTGACGATCTCAACGGTGGTAGCCTGTAAAAGTCACTCGTTAGTCCGTCATTTGTGCATCGTGAATGACCGCTGGGCTCGTGGGGAGGACGTACCTGCGCCAGAGCGGCAAGGACAGCGGCGAGGGTGACAGCGGAGAACTTCATGTTGAATGCTGGTGTGTTAATTAAGAAGTATTAATTGAATGTGCTTTGGTGGCCGGTATAAACGAAAGACGTCGGAACAAGCACGAGAAGATGAAAGCAGAGCTCAAGTTGACAGACGAAGAATGAAAAGGTTCAGACGCAGCAGGTTTGGGCATTTATATCAACCCAAGCCATTGTCATCTTGCACATGATTGACATGCGCTTACGTTCCTGGGTGTTCCCATGGCGCATCCTCCCTGCCTTGGTTTTCCCTTAATTGGCCAACATCCATGGGGACCGCTAGTTGCTAGTTGCACGGGGAACAATTGGAGGTGGACCGGCCTGGGGTTTCTAATATTAGACACCCCTCTTTGTCAATACGAGAATGTGGAATGCACCTTGTGTACAGTTACACAATGCTTGCGTATAATATTAAAGCCACCATACGAAGTACCCACATGATATCATTGTAGCCGTTATCACGCCAGGAGATGGGCTGTAACTCAAACTCACCGAGTCATTGATTGTATGCGCGGTACCCGAACTTGGCGACAACCGTTGGCTGCACACTGTGGGATTGACTAAGCTGCCACTCTTGCTGTCAACCAACTCACAACTTGACGATATTTGCAGTGGCAATCCTTGTTCGTTTGCCCAGCAACCACATTGGTACTGTGAGCAGAGAAAAAATGCCCATGACCATGCCAAAAATCCCAAAAGGCTCCGCTGCCCCGCGTTCGTGAATCCAGTCGGTGACGACGAATGTCCAAGCGAAGGCGATGATGGCCCGTAGTATCGTGACAATGACAAAACAATCGCCAGCGAGATACCCGTAGCAGTCAATCAGCTACGATATATTCTGGTTAGCCTCCATTTGCAGCGTTGCCCGAGCTCACTCACGTAACTGAAGCCCACAGATGGCACCTGCATTAGCCCAAATGTCACCATAGCATATCCAGCTTCTAAGCCAACCCATGCATGCTTGGATGGATACTGAGCGCAAAACCCGAAAACAAAGAAGCCGCCTGTTGAAATGGCCAACGTCGGAAACATGGTTGGCAGGCGACTCTCGGGCTCGGCAACACCGCTGTGTTTCCGCCTCGCAGACCTTTTCAGTCTCGCGTCCACAACCAAATAAGTATACAGAGCGCCCAGGGCCGACCCGATGAGGCCGCCGATGTTAATGAGACCTACGTTGTCACCCCAAAGATACGGAGGCATGGAGACCAGCTCGGGTCCAACGGTGGATATGGCAACGATTCCCCCAACGAGTCCTGCGTAGTGCAACGTTACCAACCAAGTTCCCGGGAGCTGAGTAGTGCGCCACGGCTGGACAAACTTCCGGAGCCAATCTCCCCGTGGACTGCAGAATCTCATTGATCTGCCATAGGTGAAGGGCTGCAATGGGCGGGCTGGCGATAGACTAGTTTCGATCTGGACCTCGCCCGGTTTGTCGTCGTCGAGTGTCTCGCCGCCAGCTGCGGTCGATACCACTTCCCTGTCGTAGAGCGTCTCAGGCACTAGAAACAGAACCCCAAGGAAACATGCTCCGGACAGAGCCACACCAACCCAAAAGATGTACTGCCAGCCGAGATGAAACCCGATGTATCCGCCGGCGATTCCACCGACGATTGGGCCCCCAGCAAGAAAAACGGTATAAATTGCCTTTCAAGTGTCAGCAAACCACGCATCACTCCACTTCATGCCGAGAATAAGGATTACCATTGCTCGGCCGCGCTCATGCATAAAGAAGACCTCACCGACCAGTGCAGGAGAAACGGTTTCAGACGCTCCGCCCCCAATGGCCTGGAAGACGCGTGCCGCAAACAGGGAATTGTAGGATGTAGCCAACCCGCACCAAAGAGTGGATAAGGTCATGAGAAGTGTAGCTGCAAGGAGGACCGGTCTTCTCCCAAATATGTTGGACAAAGGGACCCAAACTATGTTGGAAGCTCCAAGGAACAAGGTACTGATCTATTTTGGTAGTACAGATTAGAAGATGTAGCATGGTGCTGTTTCAACGCACAACAACGAATCCGATAAGAAGAAAACGTTACTCACTGAAATGTAGTACGTAAGCTCAGCGTACGGTCGGTCTGGTGGAATAAAGCCCTGGTACAAGAGTCTGAGTGCCGGAGCGATGCTGGCGCTCACGAAATTGCCAGTAAAGGCATAAAGAGACGCCACTAGAAGAAGGGTAAACTTCCGCCAGGTCGGCCAATTCAGGGGATCCGCTGGGTCGTCGGATGGCTGAGGAACTTTGATAACTTCGACTGCTGACCCCTCATTGAGTTCATATTCACCTGCGATTGTGAGCTGTGATGGTCCTGATCTCAAGCTACACAGTAGTATCTTGATAGACAGAGAAGAAGTCCAGTCTTACGTATAATGATAGCTGTACCGGGTGGCTTCGCGTCTCGCACTTCGGCCTTGCTGAGAGAGAAAGCGAGTTTCCACGCAGACATGGTGGCGGTAGTATCAGGTCTCAGTTATCGTCACAATGGGGAATGGATCAGATGAATAAAGCGATGGAGACCACAGGTGCGTCAGCGGAGTCTTATACCTTTTCCTCGGGCTCAGGCATTCCCGGGGGAACAGCACGCCTGTCTGGGTAGTAGGCTATTGAATCTGCGAATGTCGCACTCCCATTGGCTTTCAAGAAGATGCAGATACCCCACCGGAACGGAAGCCATCCGGGGTGGGGATACTGAATCTGGGGAAACCGGCTGACCCTTGTCTACAGCTCCGAACTTGTTCAGATGAGGTTACGGTCCCCCCCCGCAATTCCGGGGGACTCGCTTGGGTTGTCACAAATAAGCTCGGAAGCTCCGGGACTGCTATGTATGCACAAAGGTAGTTGCTTTCGGCAGTTAGGCTTGTTGTTTTGTCGAGGATGTACTGGAAGAAACGTCATAAAACGACATGATAGTCGAGGAAATTTCGAACTGGGTCCCCCTGCCCCCGAGAGGCATGAACCCTAAAGCCTGCTGGGTGGACGGCCGCCTGGCAAACTGTTCTCACCCAACTCAGCTAGTAGAACTCCTCTATGAACCATCTTTAGCACGAATATCGTGAGACTTTACGTAGCTATTGGCAAGAAGCAAGCCAAGTTCCACTGATAACCACGACAATTGATTCAGTTACATGCTTCAGCAGCCCAAATACCTTGGCTGATTTCTGCTTCTGACACGTCTTAAACTCTAAACAAACGAATTGGCCATTTTATTACAACCTCATGAACGCGGTAGGTGGCAAGATTGGCGCCGTTGCTCATAACGGCCCCACCTCCCCCGCCTCCCAGTTTATCCACCGGCCCCTCCGCCACTGAACTTTAAGCCTTCTCTTGAGCTAATTGTGGGAGATGTCAGCATTTTGCGGTGAGGGAGAGCATCAGCTGTCACCTTTAATGTCTGCCTCATATGGTTGGTCGTCTGTTATCAAGTCACTCTTGGACACTTAATTCGAGACAAGGGAATGATGCCCGACTCTCTGCGTCCTCTTAATAGTGCTTTACTTTCGTAATGTTATATGGGGTCGGCATATGAGCCTGGCCCACGAACTGTTGCCAACAGAGCCGTTCCAGCACCTTCCCGTCACCGACCTTCTCGTCAAAGGCAGGTTTTGGACATGGTTACTGTTGCCATTCAACCGCAACTTGAAGACTTAGGAGTCTGGAAGACCCGAATGTGGAAGAAGCTCAAATCCAAACTCCCACCAATCTTTGCTCTGCACATTCTGGCTTTTTCAACCTCCCAGAGACTGCTAGGGCTTGGCTTGATGAAGGAAAGAGCGTTGAAGGCTTTGACGTACCCTCCCATGACGAGATTGATTACACTCCTCTTTACGTTGCAGCCGCGCTTGGGCATGATGAGATTGTCAATGTCTTGCTCCAGTACGGGGCTGATCCGAACAGACCAAATGGACCGAAGATGGAAACTGCCTTTACAGCAGCCGTAATACACAATCAAAAAACCCTGGTTGATACCATTCTCGAGGCTGCATCAACAGCCAAGGCGGAAGAGATGGTTTGCCAGAAAGACAATCAAGGACGGCTTCCTTTGGCCCATGCCTGCGGCAACATCAACCACGACGGAAACATCAAAATTGTCCGGAGGATCCTCAAAGTTATCCGCTCAATGAAGAATTGTCACGAGATTCTGCTCGACCGGGCCGGGCCACTCGTTCAGACGGCACTTCACCGAGCTGCTGAAGCTGACAACGCTGAAATCATTGACGCGTTGCTAAACTTCCCTGGGGGGCGAATGTTGCTAGAGATGCAAAACAAGAAAGGAGAAACGCCTCTTGTCAGAGCAGCATGGGTGTCTTGGCAAGGTTCATCCGTTGCTATACAGCATCTTCTCGCCGCAGGGGCTGATCCGCTCGCACGAACCCCGTCCGGCAACACAGCCGCCCATTGCGCTGCTCGCCATGAGGGGCATGTGAACTTGGCAAAAACGTATGGATTTGAACTTCTCCTAGCTGTTTCGGACTTGTTCATCCAGAATAGATGGGGTCGGAATGTACTTCATGTCGCCTGCAACTTCGGTCGGCCCAATCATGTGGGACTTATATTGTCCTCGTTGGGTGAACGCCGAGATCTTCTGTTTGTCACGGATAAGAAAGGCCTTACCCCTATCGTAACAGCAGTGACGCCTCCTGAGGAGGATTACAATGACTGGGAGAAGCGGTTTCAAGGGAAGATGCTTTGCGTTGAGCAGCTCATTTCCAAGATGGGCGATGACATCTCCGAAGTCGACGCCGAAGAGCTTCTCAGAGTATTGCAACAAAACGGCCAAGCCCGCCTCTTCGATTCACTACTCAGTCATTCATATAAAGCACGAGGTTCGTTTGAACATGAATTGGCCATGCTTCGAAAGGCTGTACTTTCTGGCCACCGCGACATTGTGAAGACGGTGATGAAGAGGTATGGATAGGACGACTTGAACAAGCCAGGGCCTCAGGATCAACCTCTTGTCGTTGAAGCTGCAAAACTGGGCCACAGCGCCGTTGTCAAGTTTCTGATTGATCAAGGCGCCGATATTGGAGCGGGTGCTGAAGTGGTGGACGCTATTTGGGCAAGACAACCAAACGCCCTGATGCCATCAGCAACGAGCCAAGGTGTGCTTAAAGTGGCTTCGGCTCGCAACCCTATAAGAAGATTATAGCGGGAAAAGGGCCTTGCGCCAGGTGGGACCATCATTATAAGAGAGGTTGAATGCCTCCACTCGACGAAGAGAGGTATTGCTGTGGTAGTCGGGGATGAAAAGACAGCAGGCAAAATCCAATCTTCCCAGGATCAACATTTGGACTTGTTGGGAATCGATCGTGGAACATATCTCGAGTCAGAGCCAGTACCCGATGCTGCAAAGAGTAAGGGGTTACGCTTTGAGTCGGAGACATTCAGATTCCTTGGGGACCAGCTAACCGTTTGAATCCAGTTCCATTATCAAAGATCCATGTGTCCATCACGGGAAAAGATCAAGGGTGGTCTCTATGGCAAAACGATCATCCACACCATAAGGGAACATTCCACGGAAGCAACACATGGTTTCACATTGCTATCAAGAGAGGTCAAACAATTTCCTCCCGGATTTCGGCGAATAGTCTGCTAGAGCACCTCACACCACCAATGTTTCTCTCAACCGTCCTTATTCAAAAAGCGACGGGGTTGCTCCTCCAGGTCCCGACTTCTGGTCGAAGCAATTGAGTTCAACGGTACCTGAGATATCTGGGAACCAGTCACGGTCCTGATGTTGAGACTCTGGCTCTCTGCATTTGTGCACGTTGGACTACCAAAGTAGGGCCTCAGCGATGGCAAACAAGCAACGATAAGACCGACGTGGCAATCAAGAGTACTCAAAAGCACTATAGTTGCGGCAGACATCGTGAGTCAACATTTCCACATCAAGTTGCCTCAAGAATGAATACTACACGTACCGATTGTGCCCATGGAAACTTGGTTGTCGACCCCTGAGGTGTTGATGGTGACGAACCTGATGGTGTCAAATATTATGGTAATCGTACCCAGGAGGAACGTGCAATAGACTCCAATAGTGAGAGATATCCTCATGTTCAGTCCGGTCACAATACACCACGGTAGAGAGAATACTACTATGCTATTAATACTCCTCTCTTCGGTTGGCCAAGTGCGCTAAACGTACCTAAGACATCACCGACAATGTGAAGAGCCCAGCAGACGGTGAAGACCGTTTTACGGATACTGTTTGGACAAGTTGTTTGGGCCGCCATATCCCTAGTCCATGGTGTAAGTAGAGATTTATTTCAGCTATCCTTCTTAAGAGAAGGGTGAGTACTCACCAATTAGTCTGAATTGGGAGACAGATAAGACATTGCAAGAGGATGCTAGTCGCGAAGGAGACAGCAACGTAGATGATCGTTGCCCAGAGAAATATTCTTCTCTTCCGCATGAAAGCTGGGAATATCTGTAGGTACATAGAAAGTAGTGCTGCCTTTGTCAGGTACAAAGCCGTCAGAAAGGGGATATTGTTTATCCAGAAGATCTGCAGTTCCATTAGTCGACAAATCTCAATCCCTCCACCAACATTATTCTGAGGTCAGGTTCTTGCCTCAAAAACCAAAGGAAGATCTTCAACGTTTCCCTGAAACCCCTTCATTGTTGTCCTCACTTCAGGTTCCAGTGCACCCTTTTGTATAAGAATGATGTCGAGGCAGGAAACCACGACAGCAGAAACCCAGGCCCCGCATATGATAAAATCGGCGGTTAATAGCTTCCGTTTTTGGATCTCGAGACGGAGGTATAAACGGGCGATTATAGCCGCGCTGGCGACTAAAATGAGAAGCCATCCCGAAACCTGAAGCAGTGGGTCAGCGAGAATCAGACGGTGAAACTGAGGGGTCAAACCAGAATGGCCTTCGGTCCAGGTGCAGGAGCCCACATAGCTCTGAAATAGACATTAGTTATCCCTGGGGACAAAGAGGAAGAAGTTGAGGATCTGAACTCATAGCCATTGGGCCAGTCGTGTCCCACGGCGATGGAACGGGGTTCTCATGTAAATAGTTGGGACCTACGTTTCGCTGACGTATGAGATAGGAGGCATGGGATGTATCTATATACTTTTGCTGAATTTCGTGGCCAGAATGGCTTGCTTAGCTTTTTGACTAGGCAATAGCGTTTGGCGTGTTCGAGACCTAACCAGATAGAAGTAGCACGGAACGCAACTTGGCAGTCAGGACTGGGAGCAGCCCATTCTAGATGCTATGTCGTTTCAGCCTCTTCATTCCTCTCATCGCCCTTGAGAAACAAAGCGTTACTCAATACAGCAAGATGCTTTGCGCCTTCATCTCTATGACTTCATTTCTTATTCATCACCGTAGGAAGTACTTATGTCAATCACACCAATGAACTCTATTTTCCCGGGGCGGTGAAGTGTCTTGTTCATGGACCAAAAACCACGTTTGGTTTGCTTCTGTGCGGATGATGGAAGCAGATAAGAGATAGAGAAGAAGAAGCAGGCTGTGTTCAAAGTGCACCAGCCAAAGAGATGATGACACTCGCTACCTTCTCAAGACAGACATGGGACTGTTTGGGTGTGTAAATATATGAGCAGAGTTTTCAGCAGAGGCCTAGCGCGCTTCGAGCCAAGTCCGACAATTAAAATCTTCTTTTGGAGCGCCTCGATCAGAGCTTTGGACCTAATTTTGCCAGGGGAACCAACGTGAACATGATTTTCGTTGCGTCGCTGGACACGCTGTGCTGGTCCGCAGGCAGCAAAATCAACACCCACTCGAACGTGTCTGTATCATCTCTCCACATGTCACATAAACACTGACCAGAGCAACGAACCATCAGCTACTTCTTCCTCGCGACCAAGGCAAGCCTCAGAAAGCAATGAAAAAGAAAGGAGAAACGCCTGTCAGACGTCCATCAACACCCATCCCGAGCGCGCGCCCGAAGGCAGACCGCAAACAGGATCGAGATCATCAAGAGGTGAACATCTCTCTATACAGCAGCCACAATAAAGTAGTACCGCCATCCTTGCGGACAGAGCGAGAGGACCAAGGTATTCACTCTAGGGTGTCGAGGATATGCACTCATCAACCAGGGTAGGATCTGTGGCTCTTTTAGGGAACCAAGAGGAGGTCGAATACTATAGAAATGATTCTCCTGCGGATGTGGGTTAGCAAATGCTGTGAAGTAGTAGAGCAAAGGGACTCAGTCCAGCGCAGGCAGGCAAAGCTCAAAATGAGTTGCAAGCGCTGCTCTGGAGAGAGGAGGTGCTCAGGTAGGGGTAGGCTTACTGAAGTATTGTCGACATGAAGAAGAAAGAAGAAAAGCCTAAACTGTCGAGGGCACGACGAACTTTTATACGATAATGAGTGGGGCTGAAACCAGTCGCTCACCGCCTAAAAGTTCCGGACGGCAGAAATTTCTTCGGAGCCACAACGGAGTGCAGGGTACGGGAGTGCAAATTTTCACCGAGATATCACCTTGAGGAAAGAATTCAATCACTGTCGTAATGATATTATTAAAATTACAACCAAGCTGGCACACACTAACTCTCCGACATGAACTCTCTTCTGTGTTGAATTTTCCATGAAAACGTAGTCAAGTTTGAGATAACCTGAGATGCCAAGTTCTACTCACCCAGAACCTCAGACCTAACACAATTTCTTGCTGGCGACTGCGAAACTTTCTCGACATCTTCTTCAGTCATGTAACCATTACGCTTCATTTATTATACAGCTAAAGCCTTTTATCAATTACTTAGCCAGCGGGCAAACTTTGAGGATGCTCAACCACCTCATCCTGAACGGCGAACCCAAGCCAAGGTGAAGGCAGGCCGATCGGTTGTTCTTCACAGGCAATGTGACTTCTTCAAATAGCGTACTTACAAGGGGCTATAATTGGCACGACATCAACGAAGGCAAGATACCACTATCAACTCAACTCCGCAACGGCCACGGACTTCATACACCCTTGTGCTTCTTCATCTCGATGACGACGAGCGACCACTTTTCACGTAATACTCGTCGACAGTCGAATCTCGCTTAACCACAACCAACGTTCTTGTCACTTTACAGGTGGATCCCTTGCGAACGGCAAACCGGCTGGTCCTCGGATTAGATTGCGTTGGCTGGTGAATTGAGAATTGGAAAATCGAGATTTCGCCCCTGTTTGCCGAGCTTTGTCATCTTTGTCAGGACGCGGAGTAGTCAGTAGTCGACTGCAAATTGCCTACAGACCACGGCACGATAAAGATGTTCCTGCCAAACCTTACCCTCATCCAAGCTGCACCATTTCCTTTGCTTCAAAGAAGAATGGGAAAATAGGTGAGCGGAGGGGCTTCCATGTACTAGTCTCATAGGGACCTGCTATGCCACCAGAGTCTGTCTGCGAAGACCGACTCGTAAGTTGACTGATGCTTGAAATGGTCTGACATTGCAAGGGAGTGAAGGATTAACACAGCGTGCTGCTTATATCCGGCTGTATCTGTTAGTGGTAATTCGTCGTCTCATGTGGGCTTTGGGAGAAACACACGGCTAACAACCATACTGGAGCAAGGTATCTTGATAAGATTTCCGGTTGAAAGATTTTCCAAAGCCAAATCAAAGTGAATAAAACTACAGAACCCTTGTGGTACTTCCAACCATGTCCGACAAAGCAGTCAGTAGAGCCTTGACAGAGACCCAGGCCCTCATCAAGGCCCTCGAGCAGCTTGACAGGTCCCCTGCACAGAAAATGGCGCTCCTCGAAAAGGCTGACGCTATCCGTGCCGCCTGGAGGTACCATACAACACCGTCATCAAGTCGCTCGAGAACCTTAGTATAGCCGGCGCGCTGTACATTCTGATTGGGATCGGAACCTTGGCGAAACTACCTCAGATCGAAAGCGTTACGGAAGGAGAATTGGCGGAGCAGTGGAATGTTGACGTATCGATTACTACACACCTATGAGGGTCCTCATCTCAAACGGGATTGCAGTTGAGACTGGCACTGGCAACTGCAGCAACAATGAACTCTCACAGGCGCTTCAACCTACCGCACTTGGGGATTTGCTTGCGTATGCGTATATTTCATGAGGACATGGGGTGCCATACCATACTACGTCAAAGCTCACAGTTCAGCAGATCTTCATGACATCAAGAAAAGCCTTTCGCCTTTGCTGCAGGTCACGAGAGAAGACATATGTGGTCTTGTCACTGGATCCAGACCAGCGCAATTTGTAGAACTTGGCGCTTCAAAATATGCAGCAGAACTTTCCCATCTTTGGAGTAGGCCATTATACATGAGCCAGAACGCCCGTTGTGGTGGACGTTGGTAGCGGTCGAGGCCAGGCTCTCTGAGCTCTACAAGGGTATGCTTGGCGTCTTTGAGAAGAATCAGACTCTTCAAGATGGCCTCGACTCCTTGAAGCAGGAAGAATTGGTCGGCATTGGAAAGGGTGTTAGGCTCGCCTCTCAGATGACCACGTCTACTTGATGCGTCGCCTCTTGCGCGAATTTTATGACCCAGTCTGCATCGCGTTTGTAAAAGACACTGTATTGGCTATGGGACCCACCTCCAGGCTCCTCATTGCGATATATTCGTTCGACCGCGTTGAGGCTGATGGTCCAATGGGCCTCTACTGGTTTGATCTTTGTCTCCTCTATGAGTGGTAAAAATATATCCTTGCCAGAGTTCCAGCGGATCTTCAAAGAGACTGGCCTTGAATTTGTGATGATTCACAGGTCAGATATTGGGCACACAGTGATGGTAGAAGTAGCGAAGATGTTTCATCGTGAATTGAAGCCTAGGGCAATGGTGTATGCTGGTCCGCAAAAAATGTGAAGAACGTTGGTTGCACATGTATCGGCTAGGCCATCATCCAGCTGGACCTTGGCGAAACTCGGAGGTGTTTCCAAGAAAGTATCTACAATACTTGGTCTGTTTTGCTCAGACGCCGAACCTTGACTTCATGCCAGAATGCAGATGATCGTCCGCTCACATCAACGGAAAAGGCAAAAATCATGGACATACTTTGTCATGTGTCTCGTACGCCGTCGCGTTGTTGAGCATCCCCTCGGCAACCTGGAGGCCTCCACGCCTGGCAAGCCACAGTTATGGTGGCTTGCAGCATAAATTATTGGACCACGAATTCGGCCGCCCGTGTTGACAGGTCATGGACCCAGAAACCCAGGTTCAGTTGTTGCTTGGGGATGTTATTCACGATCGATGGAAGTTCATGGGTCGACCCACAGAGATAAAGCAGGTAGCGGTCGGGCCTGGCTGCAAGGATCAACAAAAGCATTTTCCAGGGGAGCTGAAGGGAAGTTCTGGGGAAGCCGAGGATGACAATGGGCTGGTAATGAGGGGTCAAAGAAGGTGAGACTTGGCCTTACTGCCAGCGCTATTGACCCAGTAGTCGCTTCTTAGCGCCGAGTCCCCTCGTTTCTGGTTTCTCGTTTCCCAAAGCCAATCCCGGAAAGTTGGGAGCCGGGCCTTGGCGCTCTCTATAAAGGTGACAGAGCGGTATCTGCCGGGCCTAAGCTGGCAGAAGAGACACCTGAGGCGATGCATAATGTTAAGGTGGCGGAGCTTGACTGTTGACAGAGCCCAAAGCTGAAGTCTGGCCACTTGGATATTCCGCTTGCGTCCGTGGCGCCGGCTAGCTCTGCCGTTCTCCAGTTAGCGGCGTGCGGACAGACGGTGAATGACACTCGATGCGCCTTACAGGGAAGACTAACAAGCTGCCTGGACGGCTTGTGGAGGCTGGGTTAAACATTGTCCCACCACATTAACTAGCATTAGCCTGTGATAGAGTTCGCTGTCATGAGCTAAAACTCTCAAGTGAGCCGAGACCTCATAAGGCTGGACTTGGAGCTACATTAGGCAGCGTTAGCTAGAGGAGGCGTTGCAAACGCAGGGATTGTAGGCCGCCATCGTCTTCAGCTGAGAGAATGAACCGGCGAAGCTGAAAGACGTGTCGCCTTTATTTATTGTGGCTGCTCCGCATGGCATTTGCTGTTTCCCAATTCTGTCTCAAGCTCTGTTCCAATCCATCTTGAGATCCTGATTGCTATTCTCCTGCAACCTGCGCCCAGCTACCGCAACCATGCGCTGTATTTTATATCTATACATTGGCGCACTGTTTGGCGTCGTGGCCGCGCTTGCGCAGTCCAACGCGACTCACGGCCGAGGCTTTCCAGGCTTGGCCGTGTTTGCCAACGCACTCGCCAAGCCTCACGAATACAAATACAAACCCGACCAGTACAAAAGACAACAGACACCGGTTCCCAGCGCCAGCGAGGAACCCACCGCGACTGATGCTGAACCAACTGAAACCGAAGTTGACGATTCGACAGCCACCGAAGGTCCGTCGGCAACTGACAACGAGGATTCATCAGCAACTGACAAAGACGCCGCATCGACAGACGACGCAGAATCCACAGCAGCTGAAGGCCCGACGGCGACTGAGTCTGACGGAGCCGCTGAGACAACATCTGATGACGATTCGCCGTCGGAAACCGAGTCCAGCGAAGCATCAGCCACAGACGACAATGATAAGAGTACCGCGACCGACAAATCCGACGGAGACAACACCTCGTCTGCATCTGGGTCCTCAAAGACTGGCGGGGCTTCAAGCAAGGGGTCCGATAACGGTCAAACTGGGCTCGTGGCTGTCGATGCCCGTGACGGAACCGAATCCAGCAAAAAGACGCCTGCCGATGTGACTACTCCCGACCAGCACAATGCAGAGAGCAAGGCCAACTTGCCAAGTGTGGCCATCTCTGGTGACGATGCAAAGGAGGTGGTTGTCATGGAAGCCGTCATGTTTGATTACTTTGTCACGAACGATCCTGCGCCTGCCGATAGAGGTCAGATCAAACTCTCCTCCAACGTCTCCCAATGCAAGGTGGGCATCGAAAAGCGGAGCACTTGGAACAAGAGAGCTCTCAGTGGCATGTTCTCTCGCGATCTGAGGGAGGACTGTGAATATGTGACGTCTCTCGAGTTCGACATCTACTTCAACTACGTCAGAGGCACCATCGATTCTGAGCGGCCCAACAACCTACAGGACCGAGTCGAAACTAGCGTATGTGACCCCAACTCCCCTTCCCTGTTTGCACTATAGTCGTCAAACGTCGTGTTCAAAGCTAACCTCTACAGGTCGGACTTCTCAACGACGTCTTCGGCCCCCTCGGTATCAACTTCACCTACAAAGCCTACCAGCAGTGGGCACCGCCAGAGTCCGGCTCAAACAAGGACTGGTCAAAGCTTACACAGTTTGAGGAGCGACTTGAGCAGTGGCAGAAGCAAACCCACACCGGCAACGAAATGACGCTTAATGTGTGGCTGGTGAACGATCTGAGAAGTGACGACGGAGACAAGGAACTGAACGCAGTACGTCCATTTCACCCATGGCATGCTCTGTAGCTAACAATATCTCAGTACGCCTCCTTCCCCTGGGACAAGAAGGGCCCCTTGGATGGCATCGTTCTGCAGGAAGACCGACTCAACAAGGATACTATCCCTACCTTTATTCACGAGATCGGACATTGGCTGGGGCTACGACACACCTTCCGTGAACAAGTCGAAAAAGTCGACCAAGATTGTGGCGTAGCCGACGGCCTGATTGATTCGAGTGTCACGACTGGTCTTGTCGATAACATGTTCGAATGCAGCCAGGCCACTTGCTCTGATTCCAGTTCAAAGGACATTGTCAACTATATGAGTGTAAGTATATAATGTCCATGTTGCTCATACGCTGGCTAATCCCTTCTCGCAGTACTCACAGTGTCGCGGCAAAGTGCCCGAGGACGGCTTTACCACTGACCAGAAGTCGGCCATCTACTCCCGTGTGCTGAAGTACAGGCGCGGCTACCGTGACGGAGAGTGTACCGCCCAATACTCCGACTCGGGCAATGCCAAGAAGATGATGAAGCGTTCGACCATGCAAGACCTCGTCGACGGGGACTGTCCGAACATCGCTGCTGGAGTTGCGGACTTGCAGAGCCAGCCGACCAGCACCAATTCGGGAGGTCGTTTTGCTTACAGCTTGTGTTATATCTTTGCAGGCATGGCCGGCTCCTTGCTCATTATGATGTAGGACGTTGGGTAGCATTGATGAGTCAACGGATTGTCGATTGATGGCCTGCTTATATACGGATTTGATGAATAATTTGAGCATAGCGATGGAATGAGCTTAGGTAGTTACTAGATTTAGTAATTGAGAGTGATGATGTCATGCATTCAAGTCAGATGCCTATGAAATATGTTTAGAGTTGATACTTTTACTTCTAGTCTTCTATATAAAAACTACAGAGTTAGGGTAAGTAAACTGAAGAGATAAATTAGATCATGTGTAGGAGGGTGACTATTTTTGGCCTTTCCACTTTATCAAATTATATTTTATATTTCTTTTTAGAAAGATGCGCATAGCATGTTAATGTATTATCTTCTGTATCTTATTTACTGCGTTGCCTTGATATATAAGATGATATCGACTAAGGCTAAAAATACTCTAAATAAGCAGCTAGAACTGAACTCTATACACCAGAGTATAGTAATAAGTAGAGTGACTAGATTAAAGCTATCTAGCAGAGAAGGATCTCAAGTATCGCGATGTTATGTGGCTGGAACTGCCTTCCAAGCCAGTTGCAAGTCTGCAATATAGACCTCCACAATGACAAACCCTTGGCTTCTAATCTTCTGTAACAGCGAGATAACTCGGTGTCTGCTTGCTAGATCTCTAAACTCAATCCCAACGAGCATGAGATGCTCGATATAAATCACGGCCTCGAGCCCAGGATTTTGTAATCTATTTTCGACATGATTCAACAGAGAGTGTGCATAAGCTTGGATCTTTGACTCTTGCACATATTCTCTAGAGAAGGGAGCATTTTGCCAGAGGAAGTCGGCAAATAATCGAAGTGTGCCTATCCTCAAACACAGAGAATTGGCAAAGAACATATCGTAGGATGTGTCATGAGCGAACTTTGAGCCCCTTACAGCATCCTCAAAACGCTGAATTGACTCTAGTAACTCTGCAGCTTGCCGCATGATGCTTTGTCCTGTCGCGAGATGCGTGGCGTAAGTTGAAGCCTCGGCACAGGTCGAACAGGTACAGTCGATATTGGTATGGCGGAATTCAGGCACGCTAGTAACTTTCCTCTCTTGACTAAGCCATGCTCGAGACCTGAGGATTGAATTAGCAAACTAAGACCAGGCAACTCCGGCAAGAAAAAGAGTGGACACACTGAACATTGATGTCAGCCAACAACGCAATAAAAGTGCATATGCACTCGAAAAACGAGGCTTCCTGTTCTCTGCTGATGAGAAATCCGCTCGTTTCCATGTCTGCTGTTGCTTTGCACCATTTTGCATCTGTAAATGTTGTGTCTTGATCGCGCATTAATTTTCCCAGTCCTTGAAGGATACGAAATAGCCGGAGGGTAGACTTCTCGAACTCTGTCAAGAATCCATGAGGGCCACGAGGGTGCACAATGTACAAGGTCACCTGGTCTAAGATTTGCAAGCAGATATTACAGCTCCGATTGCTCATCAACTAGTATCGATTAGTCAAGAATTAAAGTATCCCGGTTCCCTGGGGCAATACCTGCAAGAGACAAAAAAGAACAGCAAGTAGTAGTAAGGAAGGATCTAGATGTGACTCGGACTTTTGTAGACGTGTTTGAATCGTGGCATAGAGCTCGCGTTGCTCGACCTCCATGAGCATGCTCCCGTCTCGACTCTGCACTGGCTGTTGGCCATTGGTGACATACGCATTACCAATATGAACGAGAGCTGCTCGAATACTCTTGTCCTCTTGGAAAAGCTGCAGAAGCATGTCTGTTGAGAATAGATCCGTCATAGGTGAAGGGCAAATCCCTACGAATTTGTAGACGTGGTGCAGGCAGGCTGTTGTGGACCGGAGCTGGCTCTCAGCTGGATTGACCAAGGCGATTGACATTTCTGGCAAGATGATCTCTAGTTGTGTCGCCTTCTGAGGGGTTTGATCTTGGCACCCGGTCAAGCGCGCTCTGCAGGCGTGGCATGGCCGGCCTCCATCACACTGATCAGATCAGGTCAGCACGCCCAACAAAGCAGCCCGAACGGTCACAACTTGCCTTAGTTCGACTTATGCGGCACTGCTCGCACCGACGTACGATGCGGCGTTTATCCAACGGACCAATATTCGTAACTCTCCGGCACTTCCACGGAACCATGGTGGCGAGCCTGTTGCCGGTGGCTTCGACGGAGAGGGATGTTACGGAGTTGAAATACCAAAACGAGACGGAGTGCACGGGGCTTGGGATTCTGATGGGACAATACGCATTTGAATGATTCGAGGAAGGAATAGTTCTTATTGAACATCAAAGGATCTAGCCGTATCTAGTAGTCATTGCGCGATCCCAGTCAAATTGCTCTTAGTTCGCCCCACCCTAACGCAGGGGGCAGTAAGTCAAGTTTCGGGCTCGAGATATGATGTAACCATCCGTAAACTGCAACTACATTACGCTTTTTAACTAAAGAGACAGCACCAGCAGCTCATCCACCAACATAAGGTCACCATCGCTGCATTTATGCCTTGAAACATATCAGGGCAGCACAAAGAGTTGATAACATACACGAAACTATTTCTTTGCCCAACTCGGACGATGAAGTGACCTAGCTGGGCACCATCACGAGGCAGTCACTACTGGAGATAGCTGCTCGTTCCGACATGCTAGATATCTCAAGCAGAATAGCGGACACATCCGCTCATCGAGCTCCCCTATTCCTACGAAGTGCGAGGATACCAAATCGCGTCCCGGTGGCAGACGGCCGGTCTGGGTCATTGGCCGCCTTATGACAGAACAAACCCCATCAAGATGTGGGATGAACCGCCCGCAGTCACCATTCAGGGGTATCCTGTGGCCAGGTCTGCGCCAGTGACAAGGTGGGTGATCCTAAAGAGTAGCAAAGTCTGTGATGGAGCTGAACCTGGCACCGTTGTATTCCATGTACTTATCGACCTAGCCCACGACCTTCTGCCATTAGCGGAAAGTGATCGGGTTCTGTAAGCAGCCATATGTACCACCACTTAGTGTAAAGCTTGGTGTATCCCGGAACCACATTGATGTATTATCAGTCGACAGGACTGATCAAAACCAACCTCGACCTCACATCAACCCCCCGGCCGGAGTGGCAAACCCTAGCTTTGTTATGCAGGATGTGATTGGCAGTTGGCATGGTGAATTGATGCAGGACGCTGTACAAAGCGTCCTCGTTCCAGATGTGCAGTTCAAGAATGGCGAATGTATTAGATCGGATAAGCAGTAAACGATGGATTAAATGGCGAGCCTGAGGGGATTGAACACAAATGTATGGAATCCAGACGCGACTCCCTATCTTAAGGCTAGTCAAGATCCAAGAAACAACCCTCCGTAGTATCTCCTTCCCCAGCATCTACCCCAAATAGCCCAACAGTGGCTCTTCGTTCAAGGGAAGCTCCAGGGGTGCTTTTGCCACAGCTAAATCGAATGGTTGAACGGTTCTATCCGTCGATGCACCACGTCCACGATTGCGGCCAAAATTATTGCCCAAAAATTCCAGCCATGCTGGTGCTGAAGCAGTTAGAGTCGCCGAATGATCGAGTCCAGGATACCGGAGCAAGTGGACTTCATTCCCTGCCGCGACAGCGTCATGATACGCCGCCACAGTGTTTTCAGGGAGGACTGAGGTGTCGTTCCAGCCGTGTATAACTAGAAGTGGCCGGGAGGCCGAATCACCCTGTGCTGGAGCATTGATCGCTTGGAATTGCCTCAGTATCTCATCTGCTGCCGGATTTGCGTCAGGCGCAATGAGTTCCTCCCTTGACAAGTCGAATGATATGCCCATAAACGCGAAGGTACAGGACTGTGCGAGAGCGGTGAGGCTAAGCCTCCGGCTCATAGCTTCACCGAGCCATGGAGCTGTGTAGTTGGGAAATGCTTGCATGACTCCGTATGCAAGAGCACCCATCTCGGCAGTGACGACAAATTGATGAAAATCCGGCCGAGGAAAAATCGAATCAAAAACAACTTTTGCGGTGTCATAGAGCTTGGCTCCCGGAGATACTGCAACAGTTCCAAGATATCCTGAGCTGGCGTTTTGCACAAGTGAATGCTCCGATAGCTTCCACACCGCGCCGCCTCCTTGGGAGTGACCAATGCTCATCCACTCCTTGGTGAAAACTCCAGGAAAGGCCTTGCGAGCAGCCTGTACCGAGTAGTACAAGTCATTTGCATGTGCGGCATAGCTGGAATATTTGTGTGAAGTGAAGTTGTTCCCAAGGCCGGCATAGTCAGTTCCCACAATAGCGTACCCGCCCAATATCAGCGGGACCCAACTATCATAGTTGAAGAAGCTGGGAGAAGATGATGGCGCACAGCCACGGTAAACACCAATAGTACCGTGAGCGTACGCGACAAGAGGGAACTTTCGGCCGTGGGCAGGTTTTGCGAATGGGAATGCGATAAATCCAGTTGAGGGTACGGGACTTCCATCTAGGTCCCGAGAAGTATACTGGAATCGAAAAGTAGTCATTCCAGCAGGGACATCTAGATGAGCGCTGTTGATCGCCGCGAGTTTCAGCAAGTCGCCTGGAGTCGACGTAGAGAAATTATCTGCCGTTGCGTAAAAGTCAAAGTCGAATGCGGTTCCGAGCGTCTCAAGGTCGCCTGCGTTGGTAATGGCTAGGACTTCTTGGCATGTCTCGTTGCACCCGTATGATGAAGCTACTTCTTTGCTTATGTTGAAGTTTGATGCTTGGCCTATGCCTGTCTGAGTCTGAGCTGTCGACGCCAGGAACAGAATGGCGAGCCCAGTAGAGATAATCATGTCGAGACTGAGGCTGAGATTGAGTTCAACGAAGATGTTTAGAAGATGAGTGTAGACGGTGTGTTTTGAAGGATGTCTGGGAGAAGAAGGAGAAGAAGGAGGAGGGTGCATGTCTTTATACCCTGAAGACTGGATTGATGCGGATTAGCCTGGTGGTGCGGCGTGGTTGAGCACATGAGATTTTGCCCGTTGGTGATGTGTGATGATCAGATCTAGGGTGGTGGCAATTAGCTAACAGCTCACGAGAAGAAGGGTCGCCTGAATGTTTCCATTTCCGGCTATGCGCACAGATAACGGGCTGGGGAAGAAGGTGGACAAAAGAGGTCTGCACTTCAGTCCTTGTCCTCTCGGTTGCCGCGCGTCGTGGATCGCAGTTTGGACGGAGTCACGCCATGAAAATTCCAGATGCAAGTGAGGCTAAACCTCGAGCTACGGTCCATCGTCGCAAATTGGATTGAACAGGATGTTACAAGAGTAAGCCCAATCTTTACGTCACTGGCCCCTTGTTCTTCTGTGTAGGGATCGCACGATCTATCCTTCGTCGGGAGAAGTTGCGGATCTACGAACCACTCCGCGGCTCCCGCTCACCCGCATGCACTCTCGGATGTACCGAGTACTCCACTTGCATTCGTTTCGAGGTTCCCCGTACAAATCCTAGCCCCTAGAGACAGACGACTAGTCTTGACGTCGCTAAACCCTATTTCTTGCGTGCAAGGATCGCACGATCGATCCTTGATCGGGATACGAATCTACAAAGCACTCCGTAGCTCCCGATTATCCTCGTACACTACATTTCCACTACATATCCATCTCTGCTTCGAGGTTGGGTTTCAGGTTACTAGGATCTATGATCGTCGTGGATTGGTTAGAATTCCGTGCGCAAATCTTGTAAGTTATCAGACTGGTACTACAATCTTACTCGTAATGTATGCCGAAGGGAGTGGCTGAGCTGGTACTATGTCAGTCACTACTAAATTTTACCATGTTCAAAGCTCAGCTGAGCAGCTCCGGAACTTCCGAGACAGATAGAAAACCTTTCAACTTAAAAACAAAAGCTCATCCGGGTGTTCTCGAATCTCCCAACTAATCCTCCCCCACAAGTCTACACATCTCCCGGTTCAATTGAGCTTCCTTTAGTTTTCTTTTCTCCCTTTCTCTCTCCGTCTCCCTTTTCTTATTACTTTATGCTCCCTTGTTTATCCTTCCGCACCAAGTATGCCTCAGACATGCCATGGTCAGTACATATAGCTTTGTATCTTTCATGCTGGTTCTCTAACAATTATATCTAGCGCTCCAAATCGATAAGACTATGTGGGATTTCTGCCCGAATGTGGCAGCATCATACGTGATGATGGGAGCTTTCGCTCTAGCAACATGTGCACACATCGTCCAAGCTGTCATATACCGCAAGCCATATTGTTGGACGATTGCAATGAGCGGACTCCTTCAGGCCCTTGCATATCTTTTTCGAATTCTCAGTATTGGATATCCGGCCAGTCTGGGGCTTTACGCAGCGTGGTTTGTTTTAATCCTAGTATGTATAAACTCTCCTTGTCATATGAGTTAGCATTGCTGACTCTCAAAGATTGCGCCCATCTTGACCAATGCATTCGTGTACATGATTTTGGGTCGGATGGTTTGGAACTACACGAGAACTGGCAAGCTCTTAGGATTAAGCGCATGGAGACTGGGGCAATTCTTCGTCCTTTTGGATATAATGTAAGTCATTGTGAGCTTTCACAAATGAGAAGCGCTGATTTAAATAAATATAGTGCCGCAGTGGTGCAAATTTACGGGGCAGCCACGGCTTCTGACATACATTCAGGAAAAGACGTTATATTAAGAGGTAAGTAGACCTTGTATACTATATCTCACGTCGCTGACATTCTGCCAAAGGATTGCATACTTATATGGCAGGCATTGGTATCCAACAACTCTTCATATGCGTCTTCTTTCTATTTGCAGTGTATTTCCACAGAGAGATCCGTAGAAGTGCGTCAAGAAATGCACTCCTGCTGCTGTATAGCTTATACTTTACTGTAATTCTCATATCTGTAGGTAGAGTCCTACAGTCGTACGTGAAAGCGCTTGCGAAGTCACCTACTGATATATATATAGGCCCGAATTGTTTTTCGTCTTATCGAGTATTCCGATGGCCTCCAGAGTTCGATTCCACGACACGAAATTTACCAGTACTGTCTCGACTCGTTGCTTATGCTGATCGCATCATGCATATTTAACATTGTACACCCTGGTCGGATCATGGCTGGAAAACAAGGAGACCTTCCCAATAAAGCGGAAAGAAAATTGCATTTCATTACATCTCAGGCTCGTGAGTGCAGTATCTCTCTGTCCAACCAGGAAAATACAGACGCATAGTTCTAGGGAGAGGAATGAGATACATTGAGTTATAATACCATTCTAGGTACAGCTTGGGTACCGTTTGTCGTTGATGCAGTTTGATTATGATTGGAATTGGGAGTCTAGCCTGTCTGACATAATTGCTTGCTACCTGGAAGCATGACTTCGGATTTATAGAACTACTTGTTTTCAAATATATTTAAGACATATATACTTTCCTTGGTTAATGTAAACCATCTAGACTACAACTTAATACTACTACCTTACTCATGCTAGACCGAATCGATGAGAGATTAACCCTAGGTTTAAGGGTTATTTAGAGATTGAAGCTTTAGTTTAGTACGGTAGGATTTAATACAGCTAAATATGAAATATATTCCATAAAGCATGTTTATCTATTGTATGTATAAGCCGGTCTTCTATACTTAAACATAATTGTAATAATGCTTCTGCAATTATTCCTATCTTATGGGATATCTCTATATCTATGGTAATAGTGCTGAGTGGCACATTGGTGTTTAATGCCGTAGGACCTTAGCTAGCATAGGTCACTACTTAAAGTGGTAGCTCTGTCAACCTTGTGGCAGGGCATGCTTTTTCCCTTCTTGACTTTTAATATACCTTCTATCTGAACCTCTTATCCTGACCAAGCTATTACAGAAGCTCTTGTTATTATTCTTCCATTCTAATTGCACTAGTACATTCAGATACACTGTATCTAATGTCTTAAAGTAATTCTATCTTGATCCCTTTGCTGGCTTTGGCTCAATTCGCTATTTCCCTCCCTTTCCAATCTCTAGCTGTGATAACCCAAGTCGCAGTATGGTCTATACTGGGTACATATCCTACTAATGTGTTGGTGGAGAGTGACCCAAGGACAGTCAGCAGGAAAAAGAGACCCCCAACCGACTTGACTGTGGTTGTAGCAAGGGATAAGACGCAGCTTTTCTTTCGGGTTCTCGGTAGGCAAGGCAAAAGTCGATCAAATTGAATGCAATTTTGAAAACAGCAAAGACCATCGGATTGAGGCCTGTGCAATCAAAGGAACACTCAAAAATTGACCAGAAAATGGACATCTTTGCCTCTCAAATTCATTGCCTAAGCTGGTGTCTCTACTAACTTACTTATAGACTCTGTCAGTCCCCATCTCCCTTTTAATCTTGGCTGAAATTGGACCAATTGTTGAAAGAGGTCCTTAGCCAATAAAAACATTGTAACGTATCTGCTGGCCCCAACACATTACCTTAATCTATTAAATGATATTAACTCGGGCTAAAGATACTTGAAAAATAGTTATCCTATAGATAGAGCATGGTTTGGAGTTATGAGCTAGAGGTGGGATCACGGTTGGGAGTTATGATCCTGCTTGGACTGGTAGGAAATTATGGGAGTGGGCGTGGGTGCCCTACGCCATATGACCAGGCGCAAACCAGGCCGTGACAAGATTTAGTAATTAAGTGTGATAATATTAAGCATGTATGTTTGATGCCTATGAACTACGCTTCGAGATGACGCCCTTTGCCTTTCGCCACTGATGTAAGTTATTACCTGATCAATGACGAAAAGTGCTACCATAATCCTAATTGCCGCCATCTTCAGTAACCGGGCCAAGTTGGATGCGACGTCGAAGGCACCTAGGTGCATGTGGTGACGACGCTTTGCCCGGCACCTCTTCCACCGACGTCCGTTTCCCCGAGTTGTGGACTCTCGGGATTTTGGAGCCCCCGATATTCCCGAATGTCTCTCCGTCGATCATCCAACTGCCGACATAGCCGCAACATTTCCCGTGCATGGGTATGTGCGGGCCGGGCCACCTGTGCGTGCTAGCCCCTGTCTGCCGTCTCCAGAATGACCAGTCCCATTCCAAGACCCGTTCCATGTATATCTATGCCTCTTTGGTCATGCAAGAACCAACCGTGATGCAGACGGGTCGGTCTGAAGAACCCCGATGCCGAGTATGATACTCGTGTCGGAGGTTTCATCTTGGACGTCCTTGGATGAAATTGATATAAAGCGGCCTTACTCAACAGACAGTCAGTCTCCTTTGTTTCCTTGAGCTTCATCATAACTTCCACCACTACGTTGGCATCATATTTTCTGTCGAGTATCTACAGCAACTCTCAAATTTTTCAACGAGACTGTCAAACATTCCAACATGGCACTGCTAGCCCAAAACGTCACGCCACTGCCCGAGATGCACTTTGCTGCAGCGTTGCCGTTGCTTTCGATTGGCCTGGTATGCGGTGCCCTTCAAGTCCAAGGGCATATTCCTTAACATGTATTCATATGCTAACCACACCTGTCGCTTCAGGTACTTGGATATTTTCTCCTGACTGTGATATACAATCTTTACTTCCACCCCCTGCGCAAGGCCCCCGGGCCGAAGCTCTGGGCAATGACACGGATCCCCTATACTCGCATGTTCCTGTCCGGCAAGGCTCCCCGGGAGATTCTTGAGCTTCACAAGACTTACGGTCCTGTCGTGCGACTGGCGCCCGGTGTTGTTGCCTTTAGTCACCCTGATGCTGCCAAAGAGATCCGGGGCCACCGTAAGGGTGGTATGGGCGAGCACGGCAAAGACCCAACCCACCTCGGTCCCCTGAGCAAGACCATTATTGGGGCGGATAGGGCAAATCACTCACGATACCGACGATCCCTGGCCCACGGCTTTTCAGCCCAGGCCATGCTCGACCAGCAGCCCATTATCAAGCAATATGTCGATATGTTCATTCAAAAGCTTCACCAGGAAAGTGCCGGCGGCACGAAACCGGTCGACATGGTCCAGTGGTTCAACTACACAACCTTTGACATTATTGGCGATCTAGCCTTTGGTGAGCCGTTTGGCTGCCTTGGAGAATCGACGTATCACGGTTGGGTGTCGCTTGTTTTCTCCAGCATCAAGAATCTGACATTTTCAGCTCAACTGCAGCACTTCCCTCTCATTGCTCCCCTGTTGAAGAGATTTATCATTCCCAAAACTCTGACCACAAAGCTAGCAGAGCACAACCAGTTGTCAGCAGCCAAGGTGTCCAAAAGGCTGGCGAGACAGACTGACCGCCCAGACTTCATCACAGCCATGACGACTCGGCGCGGTTCGTCCACGGGAGATGTAAGTAGCCCAAATAGATGGTGTTTTTGACATACCAGCGTGTGGTACATACGGTAGGGAGTCAGTAGATCAATCAGCCGGACACTAACTGAATTTAGGAGCTTACCTTCGAGGAGCTGGCATCGCACTCGTCACTACTCATCACTGCCGGTTCTGAAACAACAGCCACTGCCTTATCCGCAGCTGCATATTACCTGGCAGCGAATCCCCGAACGCTATCCATTCTTAACGAGGAGATTCGCACAACATTCGCCACCGAGGAAGAGATCGACTTGCTCAGCGTGCAGAAGCTACCTTATATGCTGGCTGTTTTAGACGAGGCGATGCGTATGTATTCGCCCGCACCTGGTGGACAGCCACGGATTATTTGCGAAGGAGGTGACGAGATTATGGGCGTGTATATGCCTGCTGGTGTAAGTAGTCTTTGGAAGGGCGCACCTTACTGAGGAATGCGAATCTCTAACATTGCAATCTGCGCGCTGCGTTTCAGACAAAGGTCGAAGTCTGGCAGTGGGCCACGTACCATAACCCAGCAAATTTCGTCCGGCCAGACGAATTCATTCCCGAGCGCTGGCTTGGGGATCCTCTCTTCGCAAACGATAAGAGGGAAGCATTCCAGCCATTTTCGGTTGGTCCACGGAATTGCATTGGGAAGAAGTAAGTTGATTCCCTGTCTGCAGTTTGCAAACCCACCCATGTTTAAGACCCTCTCACCTAGCTGTCTTCTGATGTGCGCTAACCTGACTCTTTCTACATCTACACAGCCTTGCATATGCCGAAATGCGTTTGATACTGGCTAGATTTGTGTGGAATTTTGACATGCAGCTCGCCGAGGGGAGTAGGGGATGGGATGACCGGAGCGCTTTCTACATCTTATGGGAGAAAGGCCCTATGAATGTTCATCTAAAGCCGAGAAGCTAGTGTCGGGGATATATCAAGGATTGCAGGGTTAGGTATAATGGTCTACACAACCATTGGCAAATTGACTGGTGCATTAAGATTGAGTAAATAAAGAGAAAACCGTACCTCTCTAAGTCCGAAAACTGGGATTTCTATATTCAAGAATGGACTAATTGAGTTTATCTTCCAAGAGTTAAATTGGGGTATTTAAAAAGCTAGTAGCAAGCGAGATATAGACACTCGAGCGAATGAGGTCGAAGCTGGGCTGCTGGCTGCAATAGTCCAGTTGTTCTCTCTTACGCGTAAAATAATAGGCTCTATGTACGAGTTCATCTAAATCTAGCCAGCAGTGCCAACTGCTCTGAGCTTGAGTGCACTGTATCTACAAAATACCCATTCTCGGTGCTAGGTAAACATGGAGAGGGCCAAGCTCAGTAAATGTCTTCTGTCAATTGATACTAACCTGAAGATGCCACCGGCGAATCGACTCACTCTAGAGTGTCATTATACGTACCACCGGCCTGATACGCGCTCCTTTATTACCACTGTCACTGCGGCACAATATGGTCCCGCGTTCATAGTTGGTACATCTTGGATTAGGCAGCTAATCGAAGAAGATTTTCTTGGGTATCACAAATTAAGTATTATTTTATCTCACTCGCAAGTCCACCTCTCGAGTCTGTCTGGCAACCAACCGCTGGTATGCATCAACGACGTTTTCCTTTGCGACATTGCTGGCGCGTAGCCCTGGCCCATGATCATTTTGTCATCCATCTTACACAAGTCCTCGACATACGTCCACTGAACGCAGTCGACCCAGCCCTTGCAAGCTGCCTCGCAAGCTCCGACGGACTGCCAGGCTTCCTTCCAGCGGTCCACATTGTACTCGCCTTCTGGGCTTGGAGGCCAGTTCTTGTTGGCAGACGTTACCTCGAATAAATTGGCCATGTTATCCCACCACTGGATTGGGTCTTGGATGCTAGGGAGAACCTTTTCAGAAAAGAAATCTCGGTGAAGAAGAGGTTGCTATTTCTTTGTCAGTTCTGTCATTGAAGCTGCGGAAAGACGATGGACGTACCGTAAAGTCCCATGCCTTCTCCAGCTCGTAGTACTGTGACACATCCCGACTGTGTACTTTGTGCCAAGACAACAAAGGATGGCACCAGTTGTGTTTGCTAAAGGCGAAAGTCCAGTGGACGACCGGATTGAAACCCCATGTAAACTTCTCGTCGCCGTCGTTCTCTCCGAACTTGACTCCGTAGTTTTCGAGAGCGTGGGCGAGAACCTGGTCGCCACAGCAGTGGTCTGTCGTGTACTGGTGGTAGTCGTCCGTCATGTTCGGATTGCGACCAAACGACGTCTCCCATGCGCCGCGCGACAGGGCAAAGCCAGCGCCACCATGGGCGAAGACAACGTCGGACTTTGCTGCGTAGCTGCCCAGATAATGCGGCTTGCGCCAGTCAAACGTGGACAAGTATGAAAGCACATTGGGCAGGAACAAGTACGAGTCGTCCTCCATGTAGATATACCACTTGGCAGCTGGCCAGTTTGCGCCAGCGTGCTGCATCAGAGGTACGAACTTGTACTTGTCGATGATCCAACCGCCAGTTGGACCCCACTCGTCGCCGCTTACTCCAGCGGCTTCGGCGTAGTAGTTGTTTGCAATGTACTCGGGCTGTTGGCGGTAGACGTCAAAGTCTGGCAGATCCTTGGCTGAGTCGGTCATGTTCGAGAGCACGTCGATGATGTTGAAGCTGCCCACCGTCTCGGGGTAGTCTGAGTAGATGACGACATTGTCCGGGCTGATGCGTTCGCTTGCGAGAGTTGTGGTCAAGTGAACGAGTAGTCGCTTCCACATGGTTGTGCCACCCGTCTTTACGATGAGTAGTACATCGTCCTTGGTGATTGGACCGCTAAGATGATCATTTTGTGAAGATTGTGACGATACCGGAGGTTCCTCTGTGGTACTGGTCAATGCATTGTTGGTTTCGTTTGATGCTGGCGCATCCAAAGACTGGTCCTGGTCTGTCACCACTTCAGGAAACACTCGGTCCTGGTTTCCCAAAGATGGTTCAATGAGGTAATAAAAAAGCGCGATGCAGGTCGCAATGATGATAGCTGGGACCAGGCGGTTGTTTCTGTACGTGGAGATCATCCTGAACACCTGAAGGCTCACCAAGCAGCGGATGGTGGTTCAACAGGAGTCACAAAGGGCCGTGGTCGACGAAGTCAAGTAGCTACCAAGGCTAACACGGGTGTGACGTTGACAAGGCCGCAATCCATGCCCATGGCTTTCGGCGATTTCCTGAAAAGGCTGCAACGGCTTAGATGAATTTATTGCTCAAGTGTGGGCATTGCGCCCACGTCAACAGGGATTCTCCATGATAGCGCGGTCCCCGTGATATTATCTCGCTAGGGGGTCTTGTGAAAATTCGCTTTCGGCACGCTCGGTCCGAACCGGATCATCCGGAGTTCAATCATGCAAATATGCATGCGTCTTTATATAGATTGTAAAGTTGAGATGGTATAGTTTACTGTGAAATATGCCTCGATACACTTGCAAGTTTGGCAGGTCTTTTTGGGGACCGTTTGGTATTGAAGTCCTCGTCTAGAGCCGTTGTGTGAACAGGTGGACTGGAGGCTAACAAATCGGCCGAGTGTAACCTCATCCCTGGAACAAGGGTCTCCTATTACGTGCACCCATCTCAGGGATTTTTCACCAGCCAGTGAACTTGTGAGTGGACAGAAAATGCACTCGATCCAAGTTTGGTGGTGGCGTTAATGCGTGCAGATCATTATAAGTCCCGCAAGGGCTACGCATTTAGAACCAGGGGCTAAGATGGACGTCTGGCACATCAATTTCTGGACGCTGTTGAAGCTACTGCCAGGCTTGTCGAGTGAAGCATGGCTGCGGTGCTAGTATTCCCACCTATAGCTACGTCAGCTTTTGATGATGGGTAGTATTCTTCTGCTTGGCCCCGCGATTCATCTCTGCAGGCACACGCGCATGAGACCCTGATCGGTGGTTTTCCCTAATCTTGCAATCGCCGAAGCTAGGTCCGATGCCTTAGCGGAGAGCTACAGCCAATTTCAGGACCCTGGACAGGCATGAGGATTGCGACACCCGGCCGACGTCCGCTCAACTCAGGGAATAGCTCCTTACAGCCGCGAGAGGATTCGAAAAGGGGAGCCACTAGTAGATGAAGCCCCGTTGGCCTGCGGTTGCAGCCAAGGCTCATGAGACCATTTGAATGTATGGAAGATTGTCTTTCTGCGCTAAAGACGCCGTTGCAGCCGGTCTAGTTGCTGTGCTGGCGAGGCCGCAGGGAAAATCCGTGAAAATGTATTTTCGTCTCGTATGGGCTTCTCGGGCATTGCCCTTTTCAGCTTCCCTGCTCTTCTCCTTGGTACTTATCAACATCTGCTTCCTCTGTGGAAGCACCGCGTCGTGGGCGGCAATTTCTGTCGAGTAGCTGGTATCGGTGACTCAAGATGGAGAAATTCTCGCAAGAAGATCCCCAGCCTCCCGCTGAGCATGGCCCGCACGTCAGCTGGTTGCGGAAGGCCTTCAACATCGTGGGATGCATGTTGGCATTCCCCATTTACTGGTTCATGACTGTGCACTGTAGGTATCCTGTAACACTGGACCTGGTTTGCACCATCGCGCTGGCCGAGCTCAACCGTTTCGTCAACGAAGGCCGGCGCATCGGCTTCTACTCCGAGCAGTCTCGGCCGCGCAACAAAATGGACTCTGAAAAGGTCGACTTGGAGAGGCAGTCTTCGTCGCCGAGGTTGGATTGCGTGGCTGCTGTCGTGGGGTGGCGCGAAGATCCAACATTGTTCACCCGGGCGCTGGAGAGTTACAGGGCAGCCAAGCATTGCACTTTCATGCTTGTGGGCATTGACGGAGACGAGGAAGAAGACCAAGACATGGTTCGAGTCTTTGAAAAGGTGAGCTACCCGCCGCAAACAACCCATTCGCGACTAACGCGCCTCAGGTGTATCCGCATCATTCTAGGACCATTCATATCCCGGAGCCATTGGGCACGGCAGCTGAGCATTACATGTCCAAGATGATGTCGATGAAGCAGCAGTACGACGAGGAATTTGATGAAGAGGAATGCCACAAGCTCGCCATGCGCCACTGCATCCAGCTCGCGCGTGTTACTCTGGAGCAGGAAAAGATCAACTTTCGGGGCGTTGATGGTATCCGCCAGTTATGCATTCGACAAAAGCACATGCATAAGAAGGGCATCATGTTTACCACCTATGTCTTCTCTCTTGTTATTGCGGATATCCTCGGCATCGAGTTTCTCTGGTCGTCAGACTCGGACACGTTGGTCTTGCCGGACTCACTTGAGCGCACTGTCAACTCCATTGCAGCCGATCCTAAGATTGGAGGTGCCAGTTCGGGTCTTATTGTTCACAACGAGTCGGAGACGGCAATCACGAAGCTCACGGCTACTGTTTACTGGGGCGAATTGTACCTGACTCGGTCCACCCCAGCTGCCACCGCGACGAGCGACTGTCAGAGTGGACCTAGCACTGTCTTTCGACTTGCGGCATTGCCAGGTATTCTTGTTCCATGGTACCTGCAGACAATCATGGGCAAGCGAATGGTACGTCTCTTTTACTGTTCTTAGAAGTGTTACTAACCGGTTAGATTATCAACGAGGATCGACATTTGACTACGAATCTCTTGTCTCGCGGCTGGGGCGTCGTGTTTGCCTCGGATGTGTTGGCTGCCACCGAGACACCCACGACTCTTCCAAGATGGATCATGCAGCAAATCCGATGGGCGCGTGCAACACACATCGAATCTCTCTTGCAGCCCAAGGTCTATCTCATGAGCCATCCGCTCCTCTTTTATGGAATGGCTAAGCGGGAGTCTGGGCCCGTCATTGCCGCCATCGCCGTTCTCTATTACTTCCTTACTTCTCGACAGCTTTTTGTTGTGTGCGTCTTTGACCTCGCAGTGCGCATGTCAATCAGCACCTGCTACAACGTTCTCAGGAACCCTCAAAGACTGAGCAAAGAGTCTTTACGTTGGGTGTTCCCTGGCATGCTCTTTTATTACATTCCTCTCCCAGCAATCCACGTCTGGAGTATGATGACGCTCACGGCAGATGGCTGGGGAACTACCATGCGGGCAGCTACAGAGCGCTCCCGTGTTTCAAGCTTGCGAAAGGCCTGGGGCGAACTGGGATTCATGGTTATTTGGATGGGCGTTGTCGCTGGAGCACTGGCGAAATGGTTTGCGACGGCGTATGATTTAAGTCCTGAGTACCGAGCGGTATTGATGTTGCTCAGCTGCTCAATCGCATCATGTATAACATGGATGGGATTAATAAAGTAATAAATTCAAGTAATAATAATATACAAACTAGCTATACGTACGTTCAGCATAGTTTTATGCAGGGTACTGCTTGACTCGCCTCGTGGCTGTCAAAGAGCTTTAAACAATTCCCCATTCCTAGCTTTCAGGTCATCCTGTCTCAATCGACCACCATGCAATCACCCGATCACATTTCATGGCCAATTCTGGGCGTTGCGCGATCACGATAACCTGGAGTCCTGGAACTCATCCCATGATGTTCCATATCGCCTCCTCGGTTTGCGAGTCCACACGACGAAACCTCATCAAGCAACAAAATCCCTGTCGGCGCCCAGATAACTTCGAACTCGACGCCTAAGAACAACGCGCGCAAGATTAAACAACAGCTTTTGTCCTTGTCTGAGCAAATCAGGTGTAAACGGCACATCGAGGCCTTCCCCAGTCTGACTCAAGCTCTCGATCGGTGAATGAAAAGTTCGAGGTTATGTAGTGCTAGAACCGAGTGCAAATCCTGGTCCGTGATCTCTGAGGCAGGTCCAAGTTGTTGCGAATGGTCGGCAACGACGACGCTGGTGGAAGACCGGGTCTTGGGGAACAGCAATGAATCGTCGGCGGAGAGTATTGCGATACATGTTGTGAACAGAGAGGCCGTCAATCTTGATGTGAGAGGTCGGCTTTTTCCGGGGAAGGTGGTCGAGAAGTTGGAGAAGTAGAAGAATAAGGGTCGATTTTCCGCTTATATCAGCAAATTAATTTGTACCGCCCAACCATTCCGGGTGTCTTTACCTTCCTGTTTGCCCGAAGACGGCTACGGGTTCACTTGGATTGAAGACTACGCTGAGATCACGCAGGATAAGGGGTCTTGATTCAACAGGCCTCGGCTACTGTAACTCTTGTCAGCCAAGCGAACTAAGGTAAAAGGTCTGGCTGGTCTGCAACCCCTTGAGCTTCAATTCGGCCTTGCTCAGGCCACTTCAGGTCAGGAGTCACATCTCCGATTGGACCAGCTTCGGACTCAGTCGTGGCACTGAATATCTTCAGTCGAGCTACAGCTCCGATGCTGGTCTCGAGGGCGGTGGCCTTGACAAGTGAAAGGAGTTGGATGAACTGAAGAGCCGTAAGCACCAAGATTGCAGCCAGCATATGTGAGCACAGAATGTGTTGGAAAAGTAGAAGAACTCACGATGTTATCCATTCCAACAACCCAGAGATAATTTTCTAGTGGAAACGCTAGAGACCAATATTGAGAAAGACCGAGCATGGCACGATGGATAAGACCAACCTGTTATTGTTTGGAAACGCCATGTTAGACAGGTTTGGCTGTGCCCATGAGCTAGCTGTAGATAGTGTCTCACCTTAGAGACTCATACAACCAGACGCATGTTAATGAAAGAGAGCAAGTGGGAAACTGGGATAGGGATGGGAATAGGAGAAAATGGGTGTGAATATATAGAGCAAAGTGGTATATCAATGTGTTTATAGGAACTTTATACAAGTGAGACATTTTCAGACTTCTATCCTATTTAAGAATGTTACACTCAAGTTCTAGATTTTAGATAATTGTCTTAGTTTAATTAGTGTTTTTATGACTGCTGTAATATTTATATCTAACTACCTTACTTATCTACTCCTTTCTTGCCTGTATCCCCGCCCAGAAAACTTCCGAGTCAGGAACTGTATCCATTCTCCCAATTATGTCAAGTTCTAGCTGTTCCTTCAACTTACAAGCCTCCTCTATTTCTTTCGGAATTCTATCCTCACCGTCACCTTCACTTACAATCAGTCGGGTCAACTTTCTCGCAGTAATATGCAGGTTTTGAATGGCATATACAAACAAGTCGGTGACCTCATCATCGGTACCAAGCTTGTTGAAAAACTCCAGCGTCTCCAGCTCCGGTGGCAGCCCAACGGATTGCAAGCGCGGCTTCTTGGATGTCTTGCCAAACAGCTGATGATCCCAGTTGATGCGAAGTGTTTTTAGGGCAGTGAAATCTCGGAGAGCCAGCGGCCTGGAGGTTTGCAGCAATGGGAAATCAATGGTGACTGTCTCTAGTGAATGACAAGCTGAGTCGAGGGCTATCACGTAGTCTCTGATGTTGTCGGAGCTCTCGTCGAGCTCCGGGGAAGGGTCCTCGGTCTGGGTCATGACGAACTCTTTCAGGGCTCGAGGGAAGACCAGAAGATCGGAGAGGGCATCGTCGTTGATGTCACATTCGATTAGGTGCAGCTTGCTCAAAGCTGTTTCATGGGGACGCTCAATGAGGTCAAAACCTCGATGGTCCAGCTTTGCTCTCCTGATAACGAGCGTCTCGAGCGTGGGATGGGCAAAAATATGGATATTCTCCTGCAAATCCCAGTATTGATCATCCTCAGTCTGGTAGAAAAGGGTGCACGACTTCAGACAAGCCAGGTCAAAGGGGCTATCGAAAAGCTTGCCGATGCCATGCAGCAGCGTGTCGGGCACCGCAACGTCCAGGGTTTCCAGGTTAGACATTGTGGAGATTGTCCGCGACAGGCCGTCAAACGGCCAGGGCGTATCACGACCGTTTGGGCCATTGGGCGCTTGTAAGGCCAGCCTCGACAGCTCGGATGCGGGATATGCGAGCTTGGCCTCGTAGATGGCCGAACCACGACGCGGGCGGCGTCTGAGCGACTCGCTAAAGATGAGGTGCAGCTCCGGCGTCAGGAAATGAACCGTCTTGTATAAAACAGCATCCGCGAGCACGTGGTAGCGCTTGTTCAGCCTAGACACATGGCAGAGATCGCGCTTGGAAAGCCTTGCGACCGCCTCAAAGATCTGGACTAGCACCTTGTCCGGGAACCGCGACAACCGGTCGCTGTTGGAACCTCGGGTGTGGTCTGGCATTGTCGCTATGCTGTCATTTCTTTAATGTCGGAGAGATGTCTTTATGTCTTGGGTTCCAACGGGTAAGCGAAGAATGGAAGTAGAGTTGCAACTTGGTCGGAAAAGCTCACGGCCCGAGGAATGTCCTCATTGGATGATCCGTTGATTTAGGTTCATGACCTTAATTCCATATCCTCACTAGTGTACCTTTAAGTCATGACGTCAACCATCTTCTTTCAGTAGGAATTAAAGTAGTAGAAAGACAGAAAATGGACGTATAACTAATACTGGAAGCAGAAAATCAGCAGTTCCAAAGCACAACATCATACATAAGCTGTGAACAAAGCTTCTTTAGGTCAATACTTTTCTCGAAACGGAAAGATCGTTACAGCAAAGCCACAGAGCGTGTCAGTAACCTGGCATCACTCTTCCCAGCTCTCCCACAACTCCCTTGTTTCCAAAATGGGTCAAAAACGAGTGCTTGTCGTGGGAGGAGGCATCGCAGGCCCTGTGCTTGCCTACTGGCTCGGCAAGAACGGCTTCAAAGTAGTGGTCATCGAGAGACTTCAGCATCAACGACAGGCAGGTCAAGTCATTGACATTGAGGGACCATCGAAAGAAATCGTTTCTCGAATGGGAATCTTGGACAAAATTGAACACGGTTGCACGAAAGAAGCCGGAGTTACTTTTGTCAACGAAACGGGCTATACTCTTGGAACCTTTCCTGCCGGACAATCCGGTGGCGCCAGCAAACTGATTGAGATTATGCGACCTGTCCTCGGTACCATTCTCTTCGATGCCGCCAATGCCCTGGAAAATGTCGAATTTCGATTTGGCTCTACACTCGTCGGGCTGGAGCAGTCAGCCACTTCAGCCACTGTTGAAATACAACAAAGCCCGTCAGGGGAGACGGTCAAAGAGGAATATGACTTGGTGGTTGCCTGTGACGGATTGCGGTCGAGAACTAGAGACCTGATTCTACCCGACGCGGACACTCAATCCTGCATCAATTCTCTCAACGTCTTTATTGCCTTCTTTTCTATCCCCGCCGAGCCGCAAGATGGACCATACAGTCGCCTTTACACCATGATTGGGCGTCGAAGCGCCTTCATCAAGCCGATGACAGAGGAAGAGTCTTCAGCTTACTTCGTATATGGCAAGTATGACCAAGAGCTACACGATGCACGAGAGTCTCGTGATGTCGACAAACAAAAAGAAGTCCTGTCACGGCGATATCGAGGATGTGGCTGGGAGACGGACCGAATCGTGCAGGGTATGCTCGAAACTGACAATTTCTACTTTGAGGAGATTTCACAAGTCAAACTTCAGAACTGGTCACATGGTCGATATGTCCTGCTGGGGGACACCGCTTGGTGCCCGTCCCCGTTGACTGGACAGGGCACAAATGTCGCCATCTTGGGCGCATATGTTCTTGCTAGTAAGATTGTTGACCATGGAGAAAACATCGAGCGAGCACTCGAGGAGTATGAACGAGACATGAGGCCGTTTGTCAACAAAATCCAGACTATACCCCTGGGAGGCTATGCACCGCTGATAGCAAACCCGGATAGCTGGTGGGGAGTGTGGCTTCTTAGGTCGGTAGTGTCTTGGATTTCCTGGTTGGGCTTGTATAAATATTTGCCTGATACGGAGACAAAGTATGACGCACTTCCTGATCTTAGATGATGCTTAATTTACCTAATTATCATCCAGGGCTGTTTGGTTGTCTAGGTTTGCCTAACACCCTCCTTGTTGCCTTTTCGTGAACTGTCCTTTCGTTCCATGGTTGAAGTGGCACACTTAGCGTCCACCAAACCGGTGTAGAGAATGAGGTCCATATGCTCCCGGGGATGATTTCCGCTCAGACCTCTCAGTGGTTCACACTCAATTGTCTAATTTTATGTTAAAGCTCCGAGTGGACAACTACAGAGCAGCTTGGCCGTAAAGTGTACAATAATTGGTTGCTCTATCATCCCTTTAGCTCAGCATGATCGTCCTATCGCACTGAATATGTTCCTTGAAGTCAAAGGCCGTGTAGGTCTGAGCGTGGCCGAACGTCAACTAACTTATGACATCGCAATTGGAGAGAGGGTCAATAAGCTCTGTGGTCTTACAAAGCGCCAGGGCCAACCTGGATAACAAGTCTCATACCTCGGCTACACATTCAAGACCGAATTCTCAAAATGCACGCCAGCCACCTGGTACAGCGCCAAGGAGCTGCTGCATTGAAACAGCAGGGATTAGGCAAAACAAAGAGGCGAAGCAATTGAGTGAGCCAACAAGAAGGCAGTCGTGGATGACAAGCCAGATACAGAAAAGCCTCCGAAAGGGCTGCTGCAACGTATTCAAGATCCTTCAGCGTTTACAGAAGTCGCCTTGATCGCGACGAGAGCTGCGAAGACGCAGCGAACTAGCAGTTAAACCCCGTTGAGCGCTTAGACTCTTGCGAAGAGGCAGCAAGACCCTTCGCCGGGACAATTTAATGATGTCATACAGCCCTACCACCCCGGGTAGAAGATGACGACGACTTGGAACTCAAAGAGGTTCCTTGCATGAGGCGGAAGGAGTAAGGTTGTGGGAGGCCTCGTGAGATGGCGCGGTTACATCGAAGCGAGGAGACAAATTAGGCTAAGTCAACTACTCGGCTGCATGAGGGCCGCATAAGCTGCCAACAGACAATAGCTAGCTTAGAGTCAGATGGTGGTGTGATCAAAATCCCACGCAGCTGAAATGGCTGGGTCAGGCGGCTGCGCCTCATAAATACGAGTAAAGACAGCCTTACGCCTCCTAAATACAGCTCGCCGGTTTTGTTACATTAGACGAACGCATCTTACTACGTATCTCGGTGTTCAATCATCGAAATAATCACAGCCATGGAGTTGACGAGCCATTCTACGGCCGCCAATGATCGCGCTTTGTCCTTGAGCTCAACGCTAGCTCCCGATGCCAAGCGACTCCGCCCCCGCGCACCACATCCGTATGCCATTGCACAGGCTGCGGTGCGGCTTCTGGCTATCGGTCTCGACATAGCCGTCATCATCGCGTGTAGTATACTTGCAGCTCGATGGCACGAGAAAGTCGGCGTCGGTATCGGAGGAATCTGTGTTGTACGGCTCGCTATCTCGGCCAAGTAGCGACGTCATTTTGTTAACTGTGGCCTGTCAATAGAGCATACTTCCACTGCTCTTCGATAGCTTTGATCTCGCCTCGCTCCTCAACAAGAACCGGAGGCTTCCCCGAGCCTCGCGACCTATAGCAGGGTGTCTTCACTTCGTCGCCTTAGCCGCAAGTGCCATAGCATTGACCTTGATTGCGTTGAGCGATTGGAATTACAATGAAGGAGGCATGCGAATTGCGCCTTGGGAACAAACGCAAAATATCTGCATTTACTTGCTTAGTGCGAACATGTACGTACCACTCCCAATGTTGCTATTCCTTGAATGGTGACTATTAACACTCATACGTAGGTCCTTGCACGGCGTGTTCTTTTTATGGACGTGTATTGAATGTTGTTGTGTAGCTTGCTCTAGAAAAAGGCGAGTTAGGCGGCCACGATGAGATGTGTCGAACGAGAATTATCTTGGTTAATGGAATATCTAATTTTTAATGTGGTAAAATAGTAATGAGTTATTATTCAGGGATTGGGAATTAATTGTCTATGAAGGAGGCTGAATAAACCTATAATAATAAGAGTAATACTGAAATTAATGAATTAACATAGGAGCATAGCCAACCTGAATAATCTTATATAGAATTAGTCTATTTCTATTGTTTTAGCATGAAAATTAAGCTTTTTGTGACGGTCGGGTCTAACCTAGGGGTCTAAGGTAGGTCCAAGGCGTGTGGTTTAACGATCGAATGGATCAGGACGTCGTGGTGAGGAATGTAGGTCACGATGGTAATGTGCAAATGTGAGCCACTCCTATGTAAGGGTACTTAAGTTATATGAGTAGAATGTATCTGCTAACAAAATGGACTTTAACAGTAAATGCAGACTATTAGGCCAGTGTTCTGGGTCTAGGTTTGGTTATCTAGGCTAGTTCTAACCCTGATTTACATGCATCATTGTAATTGTGGCCGCAGTACAAGGAGGGCAGTGTTAATTGTAGTACTACCATACTAGGCTTCCTCAACTCGTCTAGAAAAACATATAAGTGAGGGTTAAACTAGCTTTTGTGTCCGATTAGGCTCCTTCGTCCACCATGCTTATCTTTCTCAGGTTAACATCCTTCCCAAACGCATCATCCGCGTGTGCTCCATCTAATGTTCCTCCTTACCGCACCCTAGCTACACAATATCTATGTTTGCAAGAAGTGTCACAATCTCATCGTCAATAGGCACAACCTTCCCCTCCCAGTATTTCCTCGCCCTTCCCAATCTCTTTGCGTTGTCCAACGTTGACCCCATCGGGTCTTTTTCTCTGCTGCCGTATAGCCTTACGCCAGCTCGAGCAATACCACTCCAAGGCTTGATTTGAACTGTCTCGCACGTTTCCCCGTTCCCTCCTGGTGCTGTGATTGAAAGATTGTCCATGAACCGGCCGGCAAGAAGCCAAGATCTAATTGCTTGAGATTTAGCCAGCGACAAACAACTTCTGGCACCGTTCCGTCCGACGTATAAGACAGATGCCCCGTTGCGGACCAATACCTTGACAGCGTTGAGGCTCCCGCAGGCACTTGCAAACATGATAGCTGAGCCAAAGGGACATCCTTCAAAGTCAATTTGAGCACCCATTTCCAAACAGTTCCCAATTACGTCAACAAGATCCATTGCTGCAGCGTAACACAATGGGCTCCAGCCACGAGACGGCTCGAGGTTCAAAATTCGGCGAAACGTATCCTGGGAAAGCTTCCGTTGGAAATCGCGAAATCTAGTCGTTAGGAAGGCAATCCCACCCAAAGGCTTCCAGTCCATGTGCCAAGGGAAGGGTGTTGTCCTTGGTAATCCATGGTCACCATTGAGCACAACGTCCGATGACTCGTCATCGCAGATGATGAGATGCATCAGGCTCCGACAACCCTCATCTTCGGAAATCAAAGAATATCCCATCAAATCCAATGTTGCGATACGCTGGGGAGGGATGGAGAAACTCAGACATTGTATTGGGTATCGTTGAGCTCTCAAAGCGATCAAGAGCTCCTTCGGTAGTTTCGAAAGCAGGAAAGGGCCAACTTCTTGGAATGATTGTGGCAAAATGGAAGCAAAGGTAGAATAAGCGCCTAGTCTGCAAACCGCCGATGTTGATGCTCCTAAGCCGATGATGTGATTTGCCATGTCAACGGTGTTGGCCCACATCAATGGCCTCCATGCAAAGGAATCAGCTGGATCAATTGCTGCGCCCTTCTCAACGAGAAGCGAAGCTGCGCGTTTGTGTCCACCCTTTGAGGCAATATGTAATGCTGTTGTCCTAGGCCCACCAAATTTCGACGATAGTTTGGTTCCCCGATTGACAATTGCCCCGACGATCTGGCAGACGGACATTTGGTATTTACTTCTACGTTACGAAGTTAGCAAAATCGAGACTCAAGGGTTTCCCGAGAGGACTTACTCGAGAGCGAAGCCGCAGCCTTCGATGGACTGCAGCAGAAGTTGCAGTCCGTCGGTATTTCCATGGAAGACCGCATAGTGACAAGGAAACTCATCACCGAAGACCAAATCTCCCCCTTGAGCGCAATAGGCTTGTACAAGTCTCGGAAATAGGGATTTAAGACTCGGGCTGGCAGCTGATATCTCAATCACACTAGCTCCGACTCTGTTGGGACCTCCGTTTGACTTCAATGCACTCGCTCCGTTCAACAGAAGCCATTCTGCGATTTCCAACCTCCCACTTTCTAACGCCAGAGTCAAGGCAGAGCGGTTCTTGGTTTCTAGTAATGCGATGTCGATCGGACAGCCTTCAGTGCAAAGGCGTTTGCACTCAACTTCGTCGTTTTTCTGAACAGCATTCCCAAGTGCGTTTGCCATGGACTTAATTTGCCGCTGAGACAAGCCCTTATCTTTGAAGAACTTAGGCTGCGTATCTTCATCCTTGGAAATGGTGTCAAGATACTGGATAATCTCACCCATGTTTCGCTCGTGTGCAAGTCGCCTTGGAGTCTTTCCGTCAGCATCGAGGGACATTGATGCTCCGTTTTCGAATAAGAATGCCAGAACTGGGAGAGATCCTGCTAGAACGGCTAGGTGTACCGGTGTGACTTGACGATTGGTTTCGGCCATCAGGTCAAATCCTTGAGAATGTAGAAGCTTCGTCGTTTCAACGGAACCCTTGGCAGAACTAACGTGCAGTGGAGTCCAACCCTCCAATGATTTGGAAGTTTCGATATGAATGAGCTTGTTGTCAAGAAAGAAGTTGAGACAAGCCGGATCATCGTTTAGCGAAGCCACATGGAGCGCATTTGCTCCCTTGAGGGTGACGTTTGGCCTTCCAAATGGCAAGACAATGTCCATTGGCTTTCCCCAGTTCATGAAGGAGGAGTTTTGGATAGTGTGCGTCAGCAACCGCTTTAGAAAAGTCGTGTTTCTAGTCTGAATAGCTGCCTGTATTGCAGTTGGAGAGCCGGGGTAATCTCCACAAGCCAGTGAATTGGCTCCTAATTCAAGAAGTACCTCGGCGCACTGGAAAGATGAGTTGTAAAGGTGGTAGGCGAGAACGGACAACCCTTTCGCACCAGGACTTACGGCGTCGACGTCAATGCCGCGCTGGACCAGGGCCTTTACCAACCAAAGAATTTTGGTTGCATCCTCGCTTGTTGAAAGCTTGTGCAGAAGGCCCAAGGCCTCGTCCCCAGAGGGGAATTTGTTCAGCTTTTCGGTGGCACAGTGGTCAAGAAGTTCTCGGAACAGAGTCCTCCCGTCTTGAGTATCGCAAATTTGACGAGCGATTGGGGACTGACAGGCATATTCGACTGGCGATTCATGTTCGTGGAGGCGGCTGTGAACGTCGACTTTCTGCTCAAGAAATAGTCGAACCATGCTCAAGTTCCTATCAACGATAGCGCACTTGAAGAAATGTAATATGGCGGATGACTCCCTTGCCGTTTCCCAGTAGCTGGTCTGTGATAGTATATCGCGAACCGTGTCATGAGAGACAAAAAGTGTGAGCGGTTTTAGCCGAAGGGATTTAAGGAATCCGCGAATCAGTGGAAGCAATCCTGATTCTTTAGCTTCTTCTTCGTAAGTTCGCATTACTCCGAGTCCAAGCATCGCTGCTGCAACACTCTTCGTCATGTCTATCCAGCCTTCGGGCTTAGAGATAAACCATCGCCCATTCTCCGTCCACCTCCACCGCCAAACTTCACTCAAAAGACTGCAGATGAAGCTCCACAATGTCGATTGGTTGCTAATTAGACCTGGGGATATTATGGCTTCGATAATCTTCAGGTTTGGCGCTTGACCATGCTGCAAAGCTGTCGTCATGTAGGCTTCCACCGGTAGTTGATCCTCAAACCTATATTCCAGCATATTTTGATAGACATCTGCCAACACCTGCACAGATTTCAATGATATTGCAGGTCCAAGTCGGTGCAATGGTGTACATCTTCCCTCGACTACAGGCTCGAATTTGGCACCTGCTTGCTGAAGTTGACTGATGACCTTCTCGGATCCAAAAAATGCAGCCGCGCCAAACACTGGATCGTGTTTCTGCCAAAACCCTGGAACTTTCGAGCAAGCCGTGAGAAAGGAAAGTGCTTTATGTTCAGGATTAGTGTTCATAACGCCATTTCTGTCAAGGACGAGTGGCTTTTTGAGAAGGAGTGAGAACGGAGTGTCACCATCGGACGTCCTTTTCTGTAGCGCATCGCCTGCCTCTTCTGGGTCAAGATCGAAGATATCACTAGGAAAGGATACTAGAAAAGAGTCTTGAGCCCAATAGTGCCAGATTGTACAGCCTGAGGCGCTTTGACTTGAAAGAGAGACCCCATGGTTTTTCAAGACTTCAAAAACAGGAAGCCCCTGAAAACAGGAAACCCAGTGAACTGGTAAATTGCCCGAAGCGTTCTGAAGGTCAGGATCATAGCCAGCGACCAGTAGTGCCCCCAATACGCCAGGGGCCGAGGCCCTCACCGCAATGTGCAATAACGTGTTGCCATCTTCATCATACGACTTGGCCTTGTCAAGCTGGCAATCAGCAAGGCAGTCGTTCACCAGTTCAACGTCGTCGGTTGCAATTGATGCAAGCATCTTCGCTGCCAGGGTCCCTTCTGACATTGAGATTCGAGAATCAACCAGAGAGGAATCATCTGTGTAGGAAAAAGAATTCCTGACACTCCAGTGCCACAACACTGTCTTCAGTTGGATAACCCACTCCGAGTCACAAGCGGCGGACCTTGATGCAAGGAGCTGCAAAAGAGCGAGCCCTGACGATTCTAGCCTGGAGTCATTGAGCCCCGGGAATACTTCGAAAAACTCGATTTCGGCCTTTGTCAGAACAATGTCGCATGACAGGAGCTTCACTATCGGTGTAAGGTCGTAAAGCTCTTCCCCAATTGCACAGGCGAGTGCAAAGATAGATGGTGCTCTAGGAGAAAGTGGTTGATTTGAAGGCGTTGCGCCATGGTCGATGAGGTAATCGATTGTGAGGTTTTTTCGATCGGCAGTAGGAAACACCAAACTTTCTTGCCATCTACTATACATTAATATCGATTCATTGTCCTTTATTCCAGGAATTCCAAACACAGACACAAAAGCGAGGTCTATGGGCTTGGCAGTGCCACATCGGCAATTGATGTTTTCCCCTTGATCAAGAATGAAGCTGCATATTTCTGGCAAGTTCAATGCAGCAGCCATGTGAAGGGGTCTGAAGCTGGCGTCGAGAACCTTCCCACAAGCTCTCCTGTAGTTCTGTATTCTGTTGCTTCGCTCAAAGTCGCGTGTGCCATCATCGCCCTCATCACCCTCCCTGTTACGAGCGTCGTAATCAACTTGGCTGAGAATATCGATTGCCCAGGATATGAATTGTGGCCGCTTCATTGGATGAAAGAGATGGCGTGCAAGAGACAGGGTCGCTGGATCGTCGAGTTCATTGAACCACCACACAGCAGCAAGCTCGTAGAACGGGTATTCTTTGTTCCTCTTCTGAGACAACCCCCACTCCTCTTCTGAATCTGTGAGTTGTCTTTCGAAGTTCTTGAGCTGTAGAAATCGGAGACATTGAGCAGCTAAGAGTGAGGGATTACTGTCCTCGCTAATGAGATACTTAGTCAAGCCAGGCGTGCTAAGCGGCTGCGACAGAGCCACTTCATCCTCAAGGAACTCTTGGACAGAGAAGTGAGCAAACTCGAAGTGCGTCCCGTCCGCCGACTTGCGTATAAGGCTACTACATCGCCTGAGAATCTCCTGCTCTGAAACTGTGTTGCTCCTGTCAAGGGTCGCACCTAAGAAGTCTGGAGTTGAAACGGCCTGTCGAAGTTGGAGTATCGTCAATTTCGGTGCATCGATTGCAAGAAAGCAAAGACACTTTCGAACTATTTCCTGAACCTTAGGCGAGCACTTGTTCACTCGCTCGAGTAAGCGACGATAACTCTCTGGTAAATCAGGGGGAAGCTTCTTCAAAGCCTCTCGCCGCTCTCCGTCATGAGCACAGTCACAGAGGTAGTCCAGTTGACATACCACCCAGCGGAACCTACGTCTCATTAGTTCAATCTCAAACCAAAGGTACAAAATACTCACATTCCCTCCGCTCGACCCACAAGAGCCTCTATTATCTCATCTTTCATTCTCATGTCAGAAAGTTGTAGTCGCTGACTCTGAACCCTTCTTGCAATCTCGGCGCTGACGTAAAGTTGCACGTCCTCTGTATGTGCTGCGATAGAAATGATCTCAAAATCTTGGTCTAGGCGCATGCGGATATTGAAGTGATCGCGACTGAAAAGAGCCATTGAGACCCCTTTAGAATATTCTGCCACGTGCAGCAAGAGTTCGACCACATCATCCGCACTGTCACCACACTCATCTAGACCGTCAATAACGATAATCGTTTGGTCGAAGAGCTCAGACATCTGGCTAATCCTGGCTCGGAGCTCCTCGGGATCTGGAGTCTGTGGAAGACCCCTTGCTGGATGAAGATCGGTATAGTAAAGGTGGAGGATCTCATAGGCTTCATCCTTCTGGCGAGCAAGCTGAGAAGCCACGGCACCAAGAATATTGGTTATGTTCCAGGTAGCAGAGTCCTTGTAGTCGCAGAAGAAGAAGGCCGAGCTAGTTTCTGGAATGGCGTAGCTACGAGTCAACGCTTCTTGAATGACGGAGCCTGCAAGGATTGTCTTTCCAGCCCCAGGTATACCGGTGAGCCACAGCTTAGAACCAGGTGTCTCTAGCCAATGAATAAATTGTGAGGAATCGGTTAGCCACAATCCAGTCATAGCATGTCGAAGTTTGATGCTTGTTTCTAGATTTGGCTGAGGGCTGATCTTCATGAAGTAGTCGAGAACGAGCAGCTTCTCGTTGTTCAAGACGATATGGGTGTTGATTTTGATCGATCGCCCAATCTCTGCAATCTTGCTATCCAATTCCGAGGATTTCGAGAGTGACAACTGTAACTTGCGTATTGAATCAGTAGCCAGAGCAAGGTTGATAGTAGCCTTATGGCGAGAGAGCTCTGCGAGCAAGTCATTCGTTTCTGACACCGAGAACGGCCATTTGAGCTGGCGAGAAATGCCTTCAAATTTGGATTTGGATTTCGTGAAACTGTCGGTGGCTTTCTTGAGCCTCGTCTCAATTCGACTTAGTGTTCTTTTGCATTGGCCCAAGCAATGAGTTCTCAGAGCTGGGTCAAAGTCGTCTCCCTCTCCTTCCAAGTCGGACGCGAGTGCTTCAAGAACTCGCAACAGAGTTGCAAGGCCATTTACCTCGTCGGCGAGGCTGTGTATGTCGGTCTTGGCGTCCTTGACGGCTCTGACGTACTTGTACACATACTTGAACGCAATATCGGCGAGGGAAATTAGTCCAGCAATGCTGGCTGAAACACCCAGAGCTTCAGCCATGGCGACGGTAGGATGATGGTTCACTAGGCAAGCATGGATAAAAGGGTGGGCCGAAGATGATTTCGAAAAGAGCGGGAGAGCGAAATCCCGTCCCAAGCTGATTGATGAAAGGATGATGGGACCCTGCAAAGTACGAGTACTTTGTACTTCGTAGACAATAATGCTGCGTAAACGGGGCTGAGTATTCACAAGCATGTCTCGACCAATCGCTTTCACGCACGTTGCATGTTTGGGCCTTCATTTGCACTTCTGCCTAAGTGTGGCCGTCTGACTGCTTCCGACATATCCCAGTGTCCAATTGCAAGCTTCACTACGCTTGCGTGGCTTTTATAGTTATCGGACCACTTGTTCCCTCGGCTTCAAACCTGATGAGAATGTGAGACAATGCACACTCAAGCTAACACGGGCTAAATTTATGTTCACTATGTTGATGAAGCAATGGCAGCACGCCTGGGTATGAACTAATTACACGCAGAGGTACCGGTAATATTCCTGGCCCCACATCAATAGCTATAATAGCAATTACTCTTATAGTAATACATAACATAAAGGATAATTAATAATAAGTAATAGAATTCAGAAAGAGAAAAAGAATATACTATGAATAAGTAACTATTTTAGTCCTTTAAGTAAGTATAGCTAGTTGAGTCTATTATATCCCCTATTATCCTATGTACACTTTGCCCATTAGCCATGATCCAGTCGCTCAGTCACCTGTTTGATCTGTCAATCATTCAGGTTCGGTGGCTTGGTTTGTGCAACGTTCGTGGACCGTATGGTAAAATTAATAAATCAATATGGGAGCACAGCCAATGTTAGTAATCTCACGCAGACTGGGCAACTGCCGCAGCTAATTTTTCCATCGCCGCTGAAGCGCTCAGCTAAGTACTGTCAATGTCTTGAGCTTGTTCACAAAGGCATTATTATACTTGTCAAGCCCAGGTCCCAAGCTGCTGACCGATTGCGCAAGCGCTTTAGCATGTTTACGTCGTAATGCATAGATGTCAAGACCGCCTAGGTGACAGCCGCGGTGAAATTATTGATTCGGTTGTTAACTGTTCCAACCCCGCGAGAAAGTTGCAACATGCTATGTAATTGAGTTTGGTATTTAAGTACTTATCTAGTGAATTGAACTGGAGTATACTATAGTTAACTAAATTCATTATGTTAGGAAACAAAGGGAAAAGGGAAAGAGTTTTAGGGGCTTTCACTTGCAAAGCCATACCTCTACAAGCACGAGCTTCTTATTAAGCTGAGAACTAGCATGCCACTATTTACAACTCCAACACTCTGTTTGATAGAACGGTCTAGTGAAGATGCTTACGTCTTTTTCCACAAATCCGATTTGATCCCTTGTTCCAGAGTATAGATTACACGTCCCCGTATGAGTCGGGCCAAAAAATGAAAACACTTTGCAGCTACTTTTCACCTTGCACTTCAGAGCGCAGTCCTCAAGAAGCATAATCTCTGGTTCACCGATCTGGTATGGGCCTGTTTGGCCAACCGTAGTCCCGTAAGTGCCACACATCTGACCATCAACGGGTGGACTGACAAGTGTGCACGGCGGATTGTACTCCACAACACTGATATCGTCCAGTCGGATCTCTGCGAGTTTGAAAAGAGGCCCTGAAGTTGCCAGGCGCATTCTTAGCTGGATATCGGGCAGGTTCGATGCAAATCCGATTCTTCGCTGTTGGTACACATTGGCTGGTGATATAGACCGGAAGACGTCCTCGGCAATGCCGCCCACATAAGTCATAAATTCAACGCTCCCTCCAGCACCTACATCTTGAACATCTGAGAATGCCCACCAGTATGTAAGAATGTATCTCTTTGTCTTGTCGAGACCAGAAATGGGCTGGATAAGAGCCCACAGGCCACCGGTCCCTTGAGCTGGCGTCGGTAGTTGTATCACGCTGAAATCGGGTGGTCAGCTTAGCTAGCACGGATTGGGGCAGGGCACTCACATGGAATAGCGCCCGGAATGCGCGTATGCTGGGTTATTTACGAGTGTGACACCTCTACCCAATGCCCATGGTTCCCCGGTGTAATCACCGCCAATCGATCTCTTCTCAAAACCACCATTGACGATGAAACCAGTGTCAGTAGGCTCTGTGCCCTCAGCCGTCGTTGTACTAGCAGTGGAGTCTTCTTGAGAGGTTGAGCCACTAGGAGTAGAAGACTTTGTAGTCGAGGTGGTATCTGATATTGAGATTGTAGTTGCTGATTCAGAAGTTGCAGAAGATAATTCCGTGGCCGAATCAGTGCTGCCAGATATGGTGAGCTCGGAAGTCAGAGAAGACGACTCCGTAGTTGATTCAAAAATATCAGACGTTGTAGTCGTCGTTGTCGGAGCCGGAGTTGACGTAGTTGATTCGGAAACGATGATGCTTGGTGTTGACTCGCCAGTCGACGTCTGGCTGCTGCCACCGCCGCTTGTGACAGATGCAGTAGAGACAAGACTCGGCTTGCACGCGCCTGCGCTGACCTCCCGGAAAAGCAGAGCCACCGCAAGAGCAGCGAGATGTTTCGACGACATTGCTGAATACATGTGTTGATTTTCCCCCCAGCAGGAAACAAAAAGTCTAGTGTGGCTCTTGTTAAGTTGGAAGGGAGGTTTCGTCTTTAAGAATGGTGGAATTCAGTCTCGAAGCGAAGTGGGCCCCCGTTAGCACACGAACTATTTGTTCCATCTGCTACAATACAGGCTTAGCTCTCATACGTTAGCAGAACTATTGAACGCCACTGATAGAAAAAGCCGAGAAATCCGTCGTCCGACTGCTTGGCAACCAAGCAGGGTTAAAACACAGGGTCCAGTGCGGCGCATTGTTTTCTAAGCGCAACGATTCGCTTTCGGCCCGCGGCGCCACGCTGCCGATGGGCTAGCAGAGAGCACCAAGCCCACTCACCGTTGAAGAAACAGGGGGCCGTAGCTGTGACCGGGCCGCCTTGTTTCGTGGCTGAAAGCGCCGAAGCTGTGTTGCTTCCGGAGGTGGCGTCGCCGTGTCTTCTCGAGCCGGAGGCCGTGAAGCCGGCTCCCCCGGAGAGTCAGCCGGAACCGCTCTGGACAGCTACTGATTGGAGATGAAGATATGACCCATTCAAACGCCAAAAACCAACATGCGGAACCCAATGCGCTACTGACTCTGACCATGTCTTTTCTTCTAGAACCCCATCTCTCGCATCTCCCTCCGCTGTGCTCTGTGGGCCCATCTTCTCTGCAAACTGTACATCAGCTCAGGTGAGCCTCGGTTCATGAACAAGGCTGGCGATGAGCTCCATGTGAATGCCCTTGTTGGATCCTTTCAGCGTCGGGTAAACAACCCAAGTGGGCAAGCTCGTCTGGTCCAGACGCCCATTTATGTTGGCTGCCCAACCAACCTGTATAACAGACTCAGCGACTACAAGCCAACCTATTGTTAACTGCGTAAGATCAACAAGCCGCTTGCCTTGACGGTCAGTGTTCTCGCTGTCATGGGATTAGCAGTCGACCCGGTTCCTTGGATCGCTATTTGTACCTTGAGAGATGAGCACATCCATCTCACAGAGCGGCTTGTTACCACTTCATCTGGGTCACTTGTCTACTAGACTGGATTCAATGCCGCTTAGGCAGATGGCTAGACTGGGAAGAACGACCCAGATCCTGACCGCCTTAAGCCGAACTTAGAGAAGGCCGAAGAGTTCGCCCATCTCGTCTGTACATACCCAATAGAGATGAAGCTTTCGCAATGACCTTAGGACGTGGGTTGAGGCATTTCACAGTAGGAAACGCAGTTTTGGTGAAATGTATTGCAATTTTTCTCAGGCTGTCCTTTCTCCCTCCTTCCATCCATAATTCCTTGCCTGTTGTTCACCAAGCTCGTCGTGATGTGCCACCAACCTGGTCTCGTTCATGTGCGAGGGCTACATGGAAGGTATTGTCGCGTCGAATGCACTATGGGGCATGGAATAATTGGGGCCTCGGGGGCCATATCGCATTGCATGGCCGGGGTATCGGACAGTTGGGGCATCGGTTGGTCGAGGCATTGGAGTGTTGGAGGATCAGAGGGTCGGAGGGTCGGAGGGTCGGTCGGGAATTTTCGAAGGCCTCGCGGGCTAGATCTCACAGCCTCGTAGGCATAATCTGTTTGAAACCTCGGGAGAGTTAGAACCCAAACGAAGTAGTGCATCACTCAATGAAGACAAAGTGAGATCAAGCCGCTGCATGAAACCGGCCAGGCAACAGATTATGACGATCCGCTCGAGTTCGGTCCACGAAAGAAGGAAATTCCACACTGAAGATGGCCTCCTTCAAGGGTCGTCATTCACTTCCTGCTTCACTGTCGGGGTCTAAAAGCGTGTATCGTTAGTTTGCGATATTGCCTTGAATGATCTGACTTGCCTGTACTGCGACCTCAGCACTTCTTCTGGGTGGAATCCTCAAACGATTGTGGCGGATGGGGACGGAGTTGGCGTTGCCAGTGATCTCACGTCTGTTTCCACGTCGATCGCGGAACTCAGGACGTATATCCTCTCGCCACCGAGGTAAATGAGGTTCTTGCGTCCTCTGGCGGCGCCTTCTTCTCCTACGGGGATTCGGGCGTTGGCTCTCATTCCGCAATACCTCGACGGGAAGCTCAGTATCGAAACCCCGGGCTCTCAGGTTTCCGCCTTGGCTGCCAGACTGCAACGTGCCAACGGGAAGCTCCTGCTCAGTATTGTGGCCTTGGGCTCCCTGGTTTCTACTCTGGCTGAAAATCTCGTCGAACTTTTGGAGCAGAGTCTCGCCACGCAAATCGGACAGGAGGTCCATCGCTTGGTCATACGCTGTCCAAGGAAGGCGAGGTTCTCGGGTCTCCATCGAGTCATCAACGCCAGTTGGCTCTTCATGTATGACTTCATCCGGCTCTCCCACCTCAGTGGCCGCGAAGAACGGCAGCAGGGCAGACGGAACGTCGTTGGAGGCTGAGGGAACCTTGACAGCCACCTCTGGATGATCGCCGACGACGACACCAGGTGCGCGCGCATAGACGAGCATGTACGACCGACCCTCATCACCGAGACTCCACGAGTCGTCGATGATGTGGCCTGGAAGTGAAGCCATGTGGACTGGACGGCCGTCTAGACGGTACGTTCGGATGTGGTCATGTCCGGCGTTGTTTCGCTCTCGCAAGCAAACCACAACAACCAGACTGTACTGCACCATTTCGAGGCCACCCCGATCCCAGCAGGGAAGCTCAAAAGTCCGTAGCTGGCTGAGAGAACAAGGCCTCTCGCCGTTGCTGTCGTACTCGAGCCTCACGAAGTAAGGCTCGTTGGAGACAGCGATGACCTGGCTACCAATGCCCGGCCCTCTCGGACAAAACGTCTGATTAACAAATGCCTGCAGTTCCCGGTTTAGGTAATTGCGGCAGTCGAAGACGAGGCCTGGAATCTTTGCCTGGTGCAGACGAGATGGACCTGGCTGGCTCTTCCACTTGGCCTGGAGACTGGGGCGGTGCAGCGTCTCGCGCAGCGCCAGCCAGTCGGGCGATGCCCACAACGACTCGCCCATTCTCCCTGACAGGCGGCAGAAGTCAAGGCATGGCTCGGACTTGGGATTGAGTAGCGAGACAAGACGCTTTTTAGCCTGGATCCGACGTTCCCTAAGCGCGGGAGACGTACGATGCGGATCAAAGTCTTGCCAGGAGTACGCCAAGATGGCATCGTCGGTATCTTCGACGGAGGACGGGTTGGGCAGCAGACTCCGCGTGTGGCGGATGAGCTGGACCAGACAATCCAGCCCACTGGTATCTTCACCCATGACATCCTGATCGAACTCGATGGGCGGCTCTGTCGCGAGCTTGGCCTTGATGATGAAGGCGGCATCGGGGCCGTCGTAACGGGATCGAAGGTCTTCGTAGTCCATCGTTGCGGTTGGAACGATGGCATCGGGAACGAGTGGTAGTGTGGATGGTGACAAAAGTGGGAAAAGTGGTGAAAAGCTGGTGATGTTTGACGGCTTGACTTGTTTGCCTGGCCAGCTGGCCGTGTTTGGCCGTGAGGCTGTTTGCCAGCTGGCGATTTTGTTTGCCAGGCCGGTGAACCGGAGTTGCCGTGGCCACTCCTTGCACCGCCTGCACCTTAATCTGCACTGTACAATATTACCTCGAAATCGACCATGGATATGTCACGAGAAGGAGAGCCACCCGCGTGGCTGGCTTCGCTAGATGCCATCGCCAAGTGGGCAAAACCAGGCCCCGATGGAGACGTCAAGCTTGGCCATGTTCAAGGGCCTGCCGCCTCTGGGAAGAGCACATTCGTGCCGTTTGGCCTTTGGAAAGCACTGACCGTAGTGTGCCATGATATGCTGGTGATTCACGCCGTCGCTGAGTACAAGCTGCGACCCGTCCAACGACGCCGCGAGGGCGAATGGTTTAGAGCATCCAAGGCCGAGCTGGCCAACGAACCCATGTTCGAGTTGTCGACGATGACGTACGGCGCGCTTCTGCTGGCGCTCAAGAACAACACCACTCCGACCCAGGATGTGCCACAGCCGCAGGGCTGGGACAGGTTCCAGCTTCCTCGCAAGGTGTTGGTGATCCTTGACGTTGATGCTGACATGTCGGCCGAGTTCGCTCTGGCTTTAGCTGCCACCCTCACCTGGGCCAGCAGCACGGCGTTGTCTCTCGAACACGCGAACATCCGAGTCCTGACGATGTCCTGGGAGCCCATCCACCCCATGATCGACAGCTTCTTCCGAGCCCAACACGTTTCGAACCTCGAGTCCTTTACTCTCGGCACCGACAACTTTACTCTGGACACCATCGAGGCGACAGTCATCTACGTCAACCAGCAGGATGCGCTCACAGCTATGATGGAGAAAGTTGACGGCCTGGGTGACACGTCGCATACTGTTGTCTACCTTCGGGAAGACGTCATCAACCAGCCGCGAGGTTGGATCGTGGAGGAGGCCCAGGATGAGGTTTCACCACAGACCTGGAACGGCGTTGGGAAGCGCCGGCGCATTCTCAAACTGCCGGCCGGGGCCAAGATGGCTGGCAAGCTCACTGGGTCCGACTATTTGCATGTCATCGTGGGAGAAACACGTCGCAGAGTCATCTTTGACAGCCAGACGAGTCAGCTTGTCGACGTCAACCTCAAGCTGAGTGGGTCAGAGCGCCGACAGCAGCTGTCGTGGGTGAAGCGTACCGACCTTGGGCCGTGTAAGGTTCTTCTGTACGCCAAAGCCTGGTACCTGAGCGAGGAGAACAGACAACGGTCTCGGCGAGTGGACGTGACGTCAAGTCAAATATCGGCGTTCGTCGTTGGCCTGGCCTGCTTTCGACACTGGGCGAGCGACACGGACTGGGTGATGACAGCCGTGGGCAGGATCGCTCCGGAGGCTGTGCGTGAGGCCAAACGAAGACTTCACCAGGCAGGTCTGGTGCAGTTTGCACCTGGGACTCGGCCTACTCTTGACTTGGACGAGCAGTTCGCCGCGGCCTTTTCCAAGACGTTGCCCATGGTAGGCTACGATGAGCGCATCGCTCAGTTCTTGTCTGGCCAACCACACTCGCCCAATCTGGTCTATGCCAAGGCTCAGTTGGCCGCTGTGCTCACGGTCGGTCTGCGGGATATCATGTACGTTCACCCAGGCCTGGTAACCTTTGTGGATATCAAGACGGTGGAGCTTCTGGGGTTCACGTCGACCATTGCTTACACGGGTACGCTGTGGATGGTTTTGGCTTTAACCAAAACGGTGTTATCGTTATCATCCAACTCCGGTGCCATGGCCGTGGATGCGGCGACAATCAGTCAAGTCTTGCTGGTTCGGGAATACTTCTCGACCAGCAAGTCAAGGGTGCAAGAGGCCATGCGCCTAGCGGCGAGACTTGCTTCGAATGTACTGGGTGCTCACAAGACATGGCTGGCGCCTCCCGCAGCCGAGCTGGAGTTGCTGAGCGAAGAGGATACCGACATCCTTTACAGCGATGTCGTCGACGCCTTTAGCCATCAGCTTGCTGTCGTCGACCTTGGAGAGGATGGCACATTCCAGATGTGGGATGTCGTGTCGCGCAAACCTCTGGTTCCCGCGCCCATCGTCCGCAACCTCATCGATTGGGGCAAGGTCCGGGCCGAGAACGGCGGGAAGCCCATTGTTGGGTTTTACACCCACGCGTCACGAGAATCGAAAGATTCGCTGACGATGATCGCGGACTGGAACTGGATCCCAGGGCCGGTTGTGCTGAAATGGGCCGCCTTGTTTGGTGCTGGTTCTCTGATGCGGTTGACGACTATGCACCCGTTGGGGCCAACGACGACGAGGTGTGAGGAAGGGCTGAACAAGGGACAAGGGACATGGACATGGGCAAAGGCTACAAGAGGGCTGGGAGATTGGACATTGTGTACGGGACGGGAAGCAGAAGCTTGATGGAGAATGGTCATGTAAATGCTCTTGTAACTTAGCCCAAGTTGGCATCAAGGACAAGTTTCTGGGTGTCGGCTTCTCATGGTTCGAGTGATTCGTTATTCACTACAAACTACGTCATTTTTGACGCTCAATGAACCAAAAATTGCCATTGATCATTCTCAAATATTCACTGCCAGCTGCTTGCCAGTTGCTTTGCCAGCTGGCTGCCATTGCACGCGGGTTGACCCCGAGACACTGACTTGAGGTGCACCATACACACCGCACACGCATCACCACGTTAACCACCACATCAACCACCACACCGAAAGAGCATCCCTCTGAAACACCAAAAATCCACCGAGCACGAATCACCGTGAAGATGCCGAGACCGCGAGCCGCTACCCGACGCACTGCCCGACGGGGCGAGACCGAGGCAGCCGATGCCATCGAGGAACATTGCGAGAAGCCCGCCGTCGCCGCATCCCTCAAAGCTTTCGAGCGAGGAGTGGAGAGAACTAAAGAGTGGCTCAAGAACTCGAGGCCTCCAATCACCAGGGAAGCCTTTCTCGCCCCTGGTCAACCGGGATGCCCAGATCCCGTCTTTGACGAGTATTGGGATCAAGACGACGAGGACAAGCTCCAGCGAAGCTGGATCGCGTCACTGCACAATACCATGGTTGGAAACCTGTCCAACTCCGAGGCGGCACTGCACAGTCTCTGGAAAGTCTGCATCCGCATGTTTCGCATCGATCCCTTCTCGCTGCTAAACTCAGAACTTCGCGTCTCGACGGCAGACAACCACGATGTCGCGTGGCAAGGCCAAATGGTCCCGTCTCCGCTCTGGTCTCCGAAGTTTTGTCTGTTGCTCACCCGTCTCATCACTCATCCGTTCTTCAACTGTCGGTTTCTCGACCGCAAGCTCAGATTTTACTTGAAATGGGCCGTCATCTGTCATACGGATGATCGTCGGCCGCTGCAGTCTGACGATTTCACGCCTTGCTTGATGATGCAAGATTTCCTCCGGACACCACACCCCGACGAAAGGTCGTGGCGTGAGGTTCAAAAGAGTCACCACGAGGCTGGCTGCGAGAAATACGGTGGTTCCAGCTCCGACTTCGACATGCTGAGTGAGATCGCTGAGAGGACTCCTATCCCAGCGCAGCCGCGGACTGTGGGCCAGACAGCTCGCTATGAGATCCATGAGCAAGACCTTGCTCGCATTACCGATGCCCTGAATGCGATGGGCTCGTTTGGCGTCGCTCTCTGGGTCAACACCGAAGTAGCCTTTGAGGCTTTCAAGGCGGGTCGTGCATCCTGGGACTACCCGTCAGGAGCGCAGCAGTTTCGGGAGGTCGTCGGAAACTGCTGGCTGGCCGACAAACGCAGGCACGTGAAGCGAATCCGCCATCATCGCGCAGATTCGAGTCCATCAAAGAGGCCACGCGTGAGTACCCCCGCCGCAGACGGGGTTGATGATGGACGTCCGAGTCCGGGGAAGAGACAGCGGACAGAGCTACGTGAAGAGCAGGGCGTTGAGAACTCCGTCAACCCGAACATTGTCAATGGACTTGCAGCTGTGCTGGAGAGACCAACTTCTCGACGGAGCCCCCAGCTCATGTCCCATCCAGGCTCATTGTTGAGTGCCGGCTCAACTAACCCACGAGATCTAATCTTGCGGGTCATTGACGAGCTGGATGATGATTTCCCACCGGCACCCAGACCACACCGTGTCCCGTTAGTGGATTGACGTGCGGTTATCTCAGTTTTTCCGTCGACAGCGTGCGTGCTGGAGTGTTCGCTTCCCGTGTCTTATTCCCACAAACCCACTTCCAGGAAGTGAAGTCGTCGCCAACCTTCCCGACCAGGCAGCTATGGAAGACAGGGATAGCCCAGCCGAAAACAACCTCGAGGACGTTTCTACCGACCATTGTTTGAAGTCTTTAGATACTGTAGTGGTACCTGCGTTATTCAAGAGCGGAAACAATGATGGACTGAAATGCGACATAGTTTTCCCGGTTAAGAAAGCCGAGGTCTCTTGTGCTGAGATAAGAAGAAAGTAGATTAGGATGCTGTCGGCCAACTATGGAGCAGTCAGATTAATCGCATGTTGTGTGCCAAAGTACGACGCTTCAGTGACGGTTAAACATTGCTTCTTGTTCAATAGTATTTTGTCTTCGAGGGTGCTCTACTTTTCAGTCTCTAATTTATGCCTTTGTCCTGCGTGTTGAATACCAGTACACACGACGTTGACTTAGTATCAGATGTACAACGTCAAGCCTTCAGATTCCCAGCGTTCTTTTTAAATCATAATCATTAAACAATTAAACTTGTTTCTCATTTAAATGAATGATCACAGACTGGCCTGGATTAAATGGAAACACATCCTTTTATTTTATTTTAAGTCTTCCTGCCTCCGCTTTGCCGTTATCGTAGCCACTCCTCTCCGACCACGCGCTGAATCGCACATGCGACGGGATGGTTAGCCTTCAGGCGGAAATAAAATCGCCAAGCAGAGGTTCCTTTTTATGTAATTAGACCTATTAATGACAACACTTACGCAGGCTGTACAACTATCGAGGCTTACGTGACACAATTCTCAGCCTGATTTGAATCCCCGCATCCATCGTTCGGCTGAGCTTGTAACAGACAAACAACTTTTGCAGGAGGCCTCTAAGCATTTGAATGTTGAAGTCTACAAGCCATGAGCCTTCCACAACCATCTAACTCTCAAAGTGTCGCTCTTGTATGTCCAAATGCCGGCAAGGCCGCGACAGGTCCCGCAGCGGATCTAGAGAACGCCGTCGCCAGGTTTCAGGCCATCTTGAGCGACGACCACCGGATCAAGTTGCAGAAGCTGAAAGGGGCTTCACACGATGCCCAGTCAATCATTGCCTTCACCGCAGAACTGGACCGATTAGACACGAATCGGCGAGGGAAAAGCGTGGCCTCTAGGCTTGCTGCGTTTCTGCAAACGATCCAACAGTTTTCACCGGTTATCGACACATACATACAATCGAATCCTGATCTTACCGCCCTGATCTGGGGATCTGTGCGATTGACCTTCTTAGTATGCCTTACGTGCAATTTGTGGTTATTATTCACTAACAGCAAAAAGCTGCTCGCAAACTTCACTTCGTATTTTCAATCCTTTGTTGAGCTCTTGGATGGATTCGCAGGACTATGTTCAAGATTCACAGAGTATCAACTCATCTTTACCCAATCGCAGCGCCTCAAAGACTCGATCTTTCAGTTTCACGCAGCCGTAGTGCTCTGCTGTGAAAAGCTTGTCGTGATAGTTTGCCGTCCTTGTTGGTTACATTTCTTATCCCTACTTGATTTTCTTTCTAACGTACCACTAGTAAGGTCGCACGCATGGAAGGCCCTTACTCAATCCTTTCAATCTGAAGTCCGAAGCTTCGTGGATGACATCAAGGCAAAGGTGGAAGCGGTTGGACAGGATATCCAACTCGCCAAAGCTCAAGCCGACCACGAGGAGCAGAAGTGTCAGGTCGAAGAACGGAAGGAAGCGGCTACAAGTCGCAAGCAACTTTCTTCCTGGTTTTCTAAATCTAAGGCAGAACTGGGACAAATTGAAGAGCAAGAAAAGAGGCGGACAGCTGGTAGGTGTCCCTTGGCGTTTGTTTTAATTGACTGGCTAATTATTGCGACCTTCCAGACCAACGACGGCATCGTTTGCTCAAGAATCTCTCATCATACAACTACACGACGGCATTTTATAATACTCGCAACAAGCGTCATCTGGGCACAGCCGAATGGATACTTGGCACCCCCAAGTTCAAGGCTTGGTATGAAAGCGACGAATCAGCTGTTCTGCATGTAACTGGTAAAAGTGAGTTAATCAGGCAATGCACCTAACTCTCAAAGTAATACTAAGAATATGCCAGTTGGTTCCGGGAAATCGGTTTTGGCGTATGTATTCTGGTCGATTACACGTAGTCATTAGTGCTAACCACAAGCTCGCCACAGCTCGCGCATCGTGGAGCATCTCTGCCAAAAGAAACAACATGACCAGTTCGTCTCGTTCTTCTTTTCTCGATTTGACGACGTGGATAGCCTTAAGTTCGACACAATCGTTCGATCACTCATCCAACAACTTCTCGCCTCGGTCTCCTTGGACTCTATGAGCCTGGCATTGGCCACTGATCTCGTCAATTGCCTCGAGATAGCCAAAGAAAAGCATTTCCCGCTTGAAACACTGGCCCAGCTTCTTTCTAGAGCGTCTAAATTTTACGAGAACTGGATTATCGTTGTGGACGGCATTGATGAGTGTCATCCCAATGAACAAGCTCAACTGTACCGGTTCCTATTGCGCTGTGTCAAGGCCGCCCCAAGCTCACACAGAGTCAAAATTCTCCTTTCAAGTCGAGAAACAACACAAATACACATTGATCAAGCCTTCAACTCAGTGTCGCGGCTGGTCACTGGGTCCAATGACACCAGCGCAGATATTAGAGTGTATGCAGAAGACGTGCTTCAAGCAAAGCTGTCATCAATGCAATTAGTTGTCGGAGAAGTGGGGATGATTGAGGAGATTGTTGATGCTATCGCATCTAAGGAACAAGGAATGTGAGTTTGATCTCGCTCCATACTCATTATTTTTCTGACCTGGAGCACATAAAGGTTCTTGTGGGTTTTCCTCACCATTGAGGGCTTGTGTTCTCGCAAAAGCGACAAAGAAATTCGTCAAGCGCTCAAAAACATCCCTACGGATCTACCAGCCACTTTCAATAGGGCCCTAGGTCGCATTGTGCAGTATCGTCATCAGAGTGTCGCCAAGGACGTGTTCAAGTTAGTAGCAGGCGTCCGTCGGCCACTGACATTGCCTGAACTTCGCGAAGCCCTTTCTATCAAGATTGGCCAGAGAAACCTCGATCCCGGTGATTTGATTAGTGGGATTCAGCGAGTCACGGCGTGGTGCGAAAACCTGATCCACGTCGAGAAAGCAGACGACACCGTACATTTTGGTCACCATTCCATCAGAGAGTTTCTTCTGGAACCAGAACAAGGGCTTTTTGGTGAATTCCATTTCGAACTAGAGGATGCCGATCATTATGTTGCTGAAGTCTGCATAACGTACCTGAATCTGGACAACTTCAAGACAGCATTGGTCGAGACACACAAGAGTGATGCACCTCCTGACCTAGAAATTTCCATGGCCGGCATTGCAGGCCAGACAATGCAAACAGCATTAAAAGGAACTCTTGGTGCTCGATGGGGGAAATGGGCAAACCTGAAGCTAAATTCAACTTCTCGTTCATCTATCGCCCAACCGTTGCGAAGCTTTGTCCCCATTAGTACTACATCGACTAGTGCAAGTGGTGACATAAATTCAACTGGAAGCGCATTCTGGGACTATGCTGCAAGTAACTGGCCCCTGCACAAGGTCAAAGTCCACAGCAAGATGGAGTCAGAGACCTGGAACCTCATGGGGCGACTTCTAAGAGATGCTCCTCCCGCCCTTAAGGTACCCTGGATGGACGAATGGTGGCGGGATTCATTCGCCAGTGAACTTCCTCCTCGCTACAGCATACTATTCGGAGACTTGGCCAGTCTAAGAACGAGCCTCATATTCGCTGTCGCTTATGCGTATGATAGGAATCCCAGTTTGGCCTGTCGAGCGTTCACAGAATTGGCTGTTGAAACCATGTACACCAAGACGCTCGAGGAGGCGGTACACTTCCTAGCTGTTAAAGCACGACACCTGGATTGCCCAAATCAGTGTCTGATGTTAGCACATCGATACTTAAACCACAACAGGCTGGTCGATGTGGTTGTTTCGTGCATAGCTGATGGGATCGAATCATGGCCTGCATCTCCGAAGGAGTTGAAGAACAAATGCGACTGTAGTGCATACAGAGTTATCAGCATCCACAAAGATGTTTCGCTGTTCATTTCCGAGGGCTATCAGGCGCGCAAGAACCCGTTGATGGATTTGTTTGCTCGAGTTTCACTGGGCGATCACGATGACATCGTTTCCTGGACATTTCGCTTGGGACAGGACATGAACCCCACGTCACTCTCCCAAGCGAGAACTCGTTGTGGGAAATCCCTTATTGACATCGTTGCTGCTACTCCAAACGAAGACGGACGGGAAATAATCAATTGGCTTCTCGAGCAAATTGGGTGGCCGACCAGCCGAACACTATCCACTTTTTCACAGCCAGATGGAGAACGACAGTTCGTCACGAATGGGCTATATGAAGCAATGAGGATCGGTGCTGTGTACAACACTGAGGTGCTTCTTGATGCATGCTACCGATCAGGCGGTCCTCACCCTCTCGACTTGGGACTTTGGTATGCCGTGTTTGCCAAGGCTTTCAGCTTCTTCTGGCCGACAGACGTTGCAGTGGCGATGATTCGGGCTTTTCTCGAGCCCTTAGCAGGCGAGCAGCGCATTCAATGTTACGAGAAACAATATCACTACGCTGTGTCGTCCAAGAACTGGCCGTTGATCGAAATTTTGGAGACTTTGGCACGTGCACAGGTAGGTGTGCTGTTCTGGGACCGATCGGGTGGTCCTGTCAACGAGGTGTGGTCTTGTGTGCAAGAGGTATACCGTTGTGAGGGGTGTTCACCGGTATTCCCCGTTTCGGAACGCTCCTGCGTTCTGACCCAACACGTTATCTTGAGATTCTGCAAGCGTCACAAGAGGCTGGTATCGAAAGTGATAAAACATTGTCCTGAGCGTACCAATGACTCAGTCGTCGGTCAAGCTTGCCGTCATCTCCAAGAAATATTGGCACAGTCAGAGGTAAAGTCCATGCAGCTGTCTGCCAAATAGACTCCGGGCCCTTGCAGTGCAAGCAGGTGCTTCGTTTCTCAACACACAGATGGCTTGCAGTTGCCAACAGCTGCGGGGGCGTAAACACACATTCTTCTGCTTCCATTTTCCTTCGCTTCTCACTCGCACATTCTTCTCTTTTCTCTTTTCTCTTTTCTCTTCAACCGTCACATCAACACCATCGACACCGAAAGCAACCACCACCAACACCGACAACAACGAACCACCATGGACGGAAGCGACAACCGTCGGCCCCGTCCAGGGTACGCAAGACGCGGAAGAGATCGCGTTCCCGGAGTCTTTAGACGCCGGGTGGGTCCTGGCGGCCCAGTTCCAGCTGGACATGGCGGTCCTTTGACTGGCCAGGGCAATGCCCAGCTCCAAGCTGACCGGGGCGATGCTCAGTCCCAAGCTGGCAGAGGCAGCATCGAGGCCAGACGGCCCAGCGGTTACGGAGGGCGGAACCGTGGCGTTGCCAGGAGCGGCCCAGCCGCACTGGGTAACGTCAGGAGCATGGCCATGAGTACCCAGGGAGACCATGCCGGCGGCCACACGAGAGCGGATGGGCACAACAGCAGTGCTGGAGGTGGGCGTCAGAATGACATTTACACACTCACCGACGATCCCTTCACCATGTTCGCCATGCGTGCCGCCAGCAGCAGGGAAACACATGCTCAGGGCTATAATCTTGTCCAAGACGCGACCAACTGCTCCACAGTTGGGAGTTTCGTGTTCCCTGTCGAGGTCAGCTCGAGGCCCCGACACGGCCGCACCATGGACACGCTCGCCATTGACTGGACGACCTTGAGTAGCGGCGCGGCAGCTCGTGCTCCATCCCGGCCATCAGTGACCTGGGACTGCAGGCCGGACGAAGAGGAAGAAATCCGTGCCATCTTGGCCGACATGCCAGTCAGGCCAGAGGCCCGAATCAAAGGGGTGATGGATGTTGACGCGCCTGACAAAGAGCAAGCGGGAAATCGACCATGTGCTAACTGTGGTCTGTCCGGGCATGTGGTCATCGATTGCTGGAAGGCTCGGCCTAACGGCACCATCCACGGCTGTGGCTGTTGCAACTCCGGTGACCATGCCACCGAGAAATGCCCCAGCTTCCCGGACAAGGCCACCCAGCAAGTCGAGCTCCTCGTTGGTAAGCGCGGCAACTTACCTCCACTGGCATCTCCCTGGTGGCATCCCATCCTGTTGGAAGCTTTGTGGGATGAACCCAGGATGAAACCACCCGCGAGGTTCCCGTGGACTTCAGACTTCGCGAGCCTGATCATGCAGGACAAGGCGGTACAGGCGTACCTGCGCCAGACGGTTGAGAAGGGGGGCCAGCCCAATGTCGAGTACGTGGATCCCAGCACAGAGTCCTGGGATGCCACTCAAAAAAACCTTGGCAAAAACTGTGCCCCTCTCGAAGCCGCAAAGGCCGTGGAGGCGGCCCATGTCGGCCTTCGCTGTATTTTGCGGCCCTCGATATCCTGCAGGCACCTTCTTTCTCAACAAGAGAAGGAATTTCTTGAGAAGTTTGCCTTCAAAGGGGCACAAGGTGGCCCCCGAAATGACGGTCGCCCCCAAACCACCCTCCTCCATAGAGCTTTGTCTTGAACAGCGAGAACGTCCTACTAGCTCAAGTGGGTAAGAGGATCATCGGGTAATGAGAAGCAAAATGCTCTTTGGAGCCTGCCTTCGAGGCAAGGTCTACGTTAGCCTGAGTTGCTTGATGAGTTGCCCAAGCGGCGAGCACTTTTATGTACATTGGCTGTTTTCAGGTTGTCCAACGCTTCTGCATCTTGTTGAAGAGTCTCACTAACAAATCTCTCAACAGATGGAGCCGATCGGCTACCCTTCATTCACGAGCAATGTGTCTACCAAGCGATTTAAAGGCGGAAAGCCAAACGAATGAACTATTGAACACCGATGAGACAACGAGACGAGAGACGACGAAACGACCAGATGACGGAGTGGTTTAGGATAATGGGATGCTGTGGGTTGGAGAGGGAAAGATGTACTGGGCGAAATGCTACTTTCAGTGGAGTTTCGGGTGTTCAACTAATTGTGAGGGACAAGATGGAACAAAGCCTTCAATCTAACGACATTGTGCTCATTTACAGTCATGTGTTAGAGGGTGGGGAATGGCACAGCACGTTCGACCGACAATGATGACAACAAAATCCCATGTGCCCACTCGGCGGTGGCATCCAGTAAGGTGAGCCAAGCGGGTGGTTCGAGCTGGTTTCCGGGGAGCAAATCGGGGGTATAATTTATACCCTAGTTGCCGTCGTCTGTCTCCGAAGCGAAGCAGATCCCATGACCGCATCCGCACCTGGTACCCAGACGGGACCCCGGTCGACATGCGGTCGCTTCCGGGGCCCATGTACGATGACTCGTGGAGTACCGGGGATGGCGGCCATCAGGCTTCCCTGAGCGACGTTTCTTCTTCATTGGAGTAAGACCCCGGGCCTCGTCGTGATCTCCAGCCCTTGTCGGGATCCCCACGGAAAACTCGGCAGGGGAAACGAGGTCAATGCCATCCCCGTTCAAAATGATGCATTGAAGATTCCATGCGAGTAGCGGTTCCCATTGAAGGTAAGTCGGTCATCCATTGCAACAGCGCAAACCAACAGGCTTTGTTCTAGGCGCCGACGACACCAATTGCAAGACGATCATTGAGGTCGACCTCACGACGCAACACCGGGTGACTGGGCAACTGGCACCACTAGACGATTGACACGATTGGATACATGTTTGAACTACGTACGCGGCGGCATGGGACAATGGGGTTCGAGGAGGCAAACGTGTGTTATCAGAAACAAAATGTTGTACAATTCCAGCAAAACTTGGCATTGGTGTTCACGAATTTTCACTGAATTATGTAGACAACGCGTTCGTTCACAGCGACACATCTAACAGGCGAAGGTGAACGTTGCTCATGCGAGCTGGAGGGTGAGGAACACGTTACAGCATGTTCAATCGACAATCTTCGCGACAAATTTCCATGTGCGAAACCAAGAATTTCCGTTCTTCTTCCTACAGCCAAACCGTCCCACGCCCGCCAGAACTCTGCCATTCCTTTGTTACCATTGTGTAAGGTCAACTTCCATCCCTCATGAGATCATCCACCTTTCACATCCGTCCCATGTGTCCGCAGTTAGGATCCCCTTGCCAATCGCTCTGTGCGTTGAACATCCTCAGTATCCGCCCTGACTAAGGAGGTAATGATGGGCTCTGTCGATAAACCTGTTCACCTGTTGCACTCCCTCATCAGTCCAAACGCCTTGCCTAGCCCAAACGTATGCAACAATTTGAAGTCGTTCTGATGGTTTGAGCACAAGCTCGAACCGTCCCTCCTTGATTGAAAGAAGTAGTTCCAACTCCGGCACTGCACCCTCCCGCCGTTGTGAGAAAATCCTCTCGACTTTTCTCTCGTAAATCTTGCGCGCATTCATTGTCAATTCCACGTCCCTTGTGTCTTCCCAGGAGTGGCCCAGACCGATCCTCGGCACTGGCTCAAACTCCCCCGTCGTGTTGATGAGAAAGTCCGACAATGGCACAGCTTGCGGAGACTGCATGCTGCTCGACCATTCCACCACACTCCGCCACAACCGCCTTAGACATACGTAGAGCTCTCTGGGGATACCTCCGACGTCGGAACCATAAGAGGTGTTGGTGAAACCAACGACCAAGGCTCGGTCGATCTTCGCGAGAGACGTGCCAGCCTCTGGGGTGCCGTAGCGGACAGCGCGTCTGGGCAACTTGCCGATGTACCTCCACGAAATGTGGACTCTAGTGTCTAACCAGGCGGTGTTGAGACAATCAAGAGAACGATTCCCGGGTCCAGTAACCAGATATTCGAAGTCGACGGCGCCAGGCACCTTCAACTCAAATGGACCGACTTCGTACGCCACGCCGGGGAACAAGAGATTCCATGCTGGAGCTCTCTCTTCCAAACGGGGGAGCCTTGGCTCATCAGGGTATATAATCCCATCCCGGGTGTACCCTTGGCTGGGCGTAGAGACTAGGAGAGTTGACTGAGCTTGAGAAACGAGGGAAGCTAGGGCCTCTTCGAAGGTGGGCTTTCGGGGGGGTTCGGCGCTTTCACTGGTCTTGTACCTGAACCCTCGTTGGATCTGGGCTCGCTTCGAAATGTAGACGGTCGAGTATTCTTCAGAGGGGTCGGCTTCGGGTTTGCTGGGCCACGGCCAGGGAGGAGTGTCATGGGTGTCGCGAACTGGGAACGGAAGTGTTAACTGTGCTCGGCGTAGAATGAGGAGAGGTACTCACAAAAGATTTGCCATAGAGATTCGGCCACCTTGTGCGCGAAGAAGGAAACGGGGAGTTGAGTCCAGCCTGTTTCGTGAAAGAACTCAACGGCGGTCCACTGTGCCTCCTCTTCAAACTGCGCGATGCGGTGCGATCTCGCTGGGAACGCCCACTCAAAGTAGGCAAGCATGTGATTTCGTCGTTGGGCGTCGGTCGGGCGGTCTCCAATCCATTGGTGCTCGAATTTGCTGCAGAAAACCCCAAGCAGCAATCCAGGTGAGAAGTTGATGATGGTGGACGATCCATGGTGAGTGTTTTTGGTGGTGACAGATGTGGTGAATCAGTGAAGATGGCGGATGTGAATTGGCGATGGCGAAAGGGGCGAGGTGGAGGTGGGAGACTCGCGTGGCTGATGTTTCCAAGTGAATGCAGCTGCCACAGAGTGCCAACACTCACTTATATTTCTGGGGTTTCTCTCCTTCTCTCGTCCCTCACTTCTTTTCCTCGCTTCTTTTCTCGACACCACCGTCATCGCCAGAATGAGCCAGACAAACAACGACAACTCTCGTCAAAGCGGAGGAAGAGAACCTCACGGCTCCATCTCCACCACCAGCAGTAGCACGTTGATCATAGTTCCAAGCATGAGTCGCACGGCCGACGGTACATGCTGTCACAACACCGATCCCAACGGCCCGCAAATTAACATCATGGGCCCACTTCAAGGTCGGCCAAACACCTTCGCCATCCTCGCCGACAACCGAGATTCATACACCGAAGCCCTCTTCCTCGTCGAGCAAATTACCGAGGTGACCCAGCTGGCCAGCATTGCTTTTGGGTGCCACCATAGGCCACCTCAACGTGGGGCTCAGCCTTAAGAGCCACATTTCCCAGCTGCTCTGGGCGAATCAAGAAGCCCATGGTGTTGGAACTGGGAACCATGAACAGTTGGACGACGAGACGGCTTTGGAGTTGCGGCAGTGGCACGGCACGCATGGGATCAAGGTTACAGTGTGGAAACAGTGGTAATGGAAATATAAATGAGGGTCGACACGGATTTCTCAACTTGTAGTCTCCGCCGTGGCTACTTCTCAAATTCCGAACCGGACAATTCACAGTGAATATTCCTTTGGTGACTTCACAGGTGTGCATCCTCTCATCCCACCGGTATGTAAGTACGTATGTGTCCATCGCGGTCGCCAGTCGGTTGGTCAGTCGGCCCACCCTTAGAAGGAACGGTTTCGTGTACATAAACCCAACCAACTTCATCTTCTGAGTGATTCCTTTCGTTGTATGCGTTGCATCATATGCCCATTTTCAGGTTTCTATTACCGCCGTCTACACAAAGTTGCTAGGATTGCGTCACCGCTTTGAACGACGAGTTCGCCGAAAGGACCACTTGACCGTACCAAAGATTACTATAGAGATTTAGCATTTAAACAGGAAGAGTAATAGAAAATACTACAAAGTTATATAATACTATACAAATATTGTATAGTTGTCTCATTGTATATCAAAATATAATACTACAGTTATTAGCTTAATATGTATACTAATGCATTTATAGTTAAAATTTCCATATAAATTTAACATTTAAGCAAAAATAATAATAAAAATACTAAATAATTATAGAATAATATAGAAACTTAGTATAATTGTCTTATTAAGTATACAAATACATAAGTATAGTTACAGAGTTAGAACATACACTAATGTATTTATAGTTAAAATTTCTATACAAATTTAACATTTAAGCAAAAATAGTAATAAAAATACTAAATAATTACAGAAAAATATAGAAACTTAGTATAATTGTCTTATTGGGTATAAAAACACATGGGTATAGTTATAGAGTTGAGATATACACTAATGTATTTATAGTTAAAATTTACATACAAATTTATCATTTAAGCATAAAGGCTCACCCCTACTCTATGTCCGCACAAGGTCAATCCCAAGCTTAGAGTCCATCCTCCACGCCACCATAGCGCGCCGTAGGATAAATTCCAACATCAAGATGCCCTTACCAGAACACGGCAACCTGAAACAAGCCAGCTGGTTGTCTCTGTGTACTTCGATGGTGACAACACCTAAACTCTCTGGGCTGAGACCGACAATGTGCCTATGCCATTGGGAAACGAGGTCGATGATTGCATGGGCAGATGTAGTGAGCTATGAGTGATTGATTGGTAATAAATGTACAATTATGACCTGTGTTAAAGGGAATATCCACGGGTGATTATGACTACTAAGGCGGCGACCACTCTAGTGTATTGTATTAAATGATTACCTTTCCTTCAAGATCTCTTGTCTCGGATTTTGAGTCACACGGCCAGGCCACAGCCCACATTTATTTGGCGGTCGGTGTGAACATGAGAATAGTGGCTTACCCGAATGGCGGTTCCTCCTCCTGCTCCGCACACAGCAAAAGATACACGAGCCAACAAGTGACACTGCAATAAGAGGAATGCCAATACAGATGAACAAATACACAGGCTGTGTCAGACTGGTTCCAGGCCACGGCCCAGCCTTCGTGTACCATGAGAGTCTGCTTTTCGGTCCCGCTTGATGTGCTATCGAGTTCGTCGTCGCGGCCAGCGTCCTCCGTAGAGATCACCGGCTCACCGTCGTCCCAGACCAAGCGCCCGCATGGTGCCGATAGAGAGACGATCTCTTTGTGTGTGAACCACGGAGAAAAGCCGCTAGATTAGGCAGGTTTAGCCTCTCGACTGCGTGCTTTGAGGAAGGAGTGTAACCGAACCTGTTACAGCACAAGGCATCCGTGGTCATCTCGGGGTTGATGTTGTTTACGCCGTAGTAGGTCCAGCCGCTGGGACACACAGCCGGGATGAAGTGGACGCGGCTCTCGGACGCGGCAGCATCCCAGCTAGACGGGTAGCATGATACGACGGGCGTAGATACTAGAACGGTCATAGTAAACGTGTCTTGGTACTTGAAGGGGATCGACTCGACGCTTGTCGACCAGTGGGACTCGCAGCCGCGGGGCTGTATAAATGACGTGGTGAGGGCGATTAGCTCTGTGGCTGTCGTGGTGGTATTGCCTGTCGCCGAAGCGGACGGCGTGGTGTGGGAAGGCATGATTGCTGAGGATGTGAAGATCGAGCCTGGGTTCTGCACCGGGATGGGATGTTTACTTATGGTTAAATTTGTCTCCAGGGGGCGCAGCAATCATCAGGCCTGGTAGCAGGCACATAAGCGAGAAAGGAAACAATTCAAGTGGATGTTCGAGTTGAGTTTCAAGAAATAACAGCGGGACTTCGAACTCACTCTCCCAGAAGACCTGTACCATGTTCAGAGAGTAGAGAGTGGCATGCCAGCGACATGAAGCTTCCCGATCAGCTCTTAGGAAACTTACAAACAGCCTTTCATCGCTCTGATGCGGGACGGAATGAATGATTCTTAGGTAAAGAGTACTTTCTTTAATTACCATCAGTGAATTAAGCAACATTTGGATAATACTCCAGTGCGTCATCTTCTCGGGAAAAGCTGATGGTCACCCTATACAAGCACGACTTGAAACGAAGCCACCCCGGATACTTAAACCTACACACTCCGCCGCAGATGGACCAGCTCTCACTTTTCCATGCTTTCCCTATACGCGTCTAAGTCCAAGACAGACCAAACCCTCGCAATCTTCCCGTTGTCCAGCTCATACATGACATGCTCGGAGAATTCGACCTCATTTCCCGTGGGCTGGATACCGCGGAATTCGCTGACCGGGCGCCCCGAAAATCCCAGTTTTGCCGCCAGCCGCTGAGAATCTTTGTCCGCTACCAGCTTGACAATCGTGAAATGTAAGCCCTTGATTTCCCGGAAGCTCGATTCGATAAATGACCGGTACTCGTCGATGGAGAGATTGATGCCGTTGTGGGTTATCCGCGGCTGGCAGTAGTCGGGAAAGTGCTCTTCCATTGTGAGAGTATTGATAGATTTTATGTATTGCCGGTAAAGGTTCTCGAGGTCAACATCCCCATTCGTCTCAATGACTCGATCTGACGGCCTGTTTGGTGTGCCACTCTGGCTGTCCCCGGAGGTATCCAGATCCCACAAACTTGCCCAAGCGTTTATCTTCCCGTTGCTGAATTCGCAAAAGGCGTACTCTGACCACTCGACATGCTTGCCAGTTACCTCGACGCCTCGATGTGGCTTGACGAGGGTGCCTCGATGGACGAGTCTCGCGGCAATCTTCCCGGCAGGTTTGTCGACGATGAGTTGGTTCGTTTCTGTCTTGCTGTCCGGCATGGCTGCGATTTCGTCCTGTAATCTTTGAAGAAAAGATTGACCTGTGATCATCTCCTCGTTGTGAAGAACCTCTGATGCGAGGTAGTTCGAGGCGGAATCCCAGTCTCGAGAGTTAACGGCTTCGAGCCAGCCGTAGTAAAGTTGGGATACATCTTTGGCAGGTGACATGACGAAGGTGGCCAGAGTCTTGCTCAGTTGAGATGAGCTCAAGGTGAGTGTTGTGTTGTGTGGGCGGCTTTGATATGGAGAATTTCCCCGCCTGCGCCCTTCGTTCTACAATCTGATTACAGCGATGACGTTGAGCTGATCGCCGCTGGCGGATTTTCCTTTCTGCTGTACAGCTACGTTCAAACTGCATACTCCAAACCAAAAAGCGGCCAGTAAAATAAGACTTTGACATCGAACTTAATTATTATCGACTTTATACAAAAACCTAGGATTGAGTTGGAAAGCCCAGAGCGCGGGCGGAGGTTGCAATGGTCAGAACAGCAGACAAGCACCAGCTAATTTACCTTCAAGCTATCAATGCGATAAAGTAACCCCACACTATGCATCTAAAGATCAAAGAAGAATTGATTGTCGTATGGCTTCAACACAATTCGGCGATAGGGACAGGAGGATCACGGCAGAATCGCGTCATATCCTACTGGAAGATGAAATCCGGCGACATCCCACCGGCGATCCCGTCCCAAGCTAAGGAGCGTGGGATTTTAGATGGCATTTGCGGGGAAACTAATCACGACATCGAGTGATAACAATTCTGTTCATCTCATTGGATCCTCTTATATGGGGTGAGTAACTGCCGTCGGAATTCGTGTTTTGTCATCATCCGAAAGTCATTCATAAAGAGGATTGTCAGACGGTCTTGTTGGACTTTGATTTTGCAACTTCAAGACATCACATTAGGAAAGACGAAAATGCCGTCCGCCATCCCCCAGCTTTACCAGTACAGCCATGTCCCCGAGACAAAGGAGGATCTGGACTGGGCAGATTGTAGGTTGACAAGTAAAGTAACGTAACTTCGCTAATCTAAGATCAGTGACCACAATTGATCTGTCCAAGTATGGCACACCCGAGGGAAATGCCCAACTTTCACAGGCCTTGATCGAGGCTGTTCGCAGGAAAGGATTCTTCTATGTCACCAACTTTGGCATTTCCCAGGGGGCAGTCGACAAACAGTTTGCCCTCGGTCAAGCATTCTACGAACTACCCTTGGAGGAGAAGTTGAAATATGTTCCTAACCTGGACGCGGGTGAATACAACGGGTACAGACCTGGTGGCAGGCGACCACTAGCAGGTGGCGTTCTCGAGAAGACTGAGGTCTGGAACATGGCCAGTGAGTGAATACGAGCCGGGCAACAGCCTTGGTGTTTGAATACTAATGAGAATCGTCAAGCGAATGATGGAAACATCACACAACCTCTCCCTACTCTTCTGAAGGACAACCTTGAAGAGATTGAGAGTTTCGCAAAGGTACTTCTATCCTCTAGGTTTCTGACGGCGTTCTGACTCTTTAGGACATGCATGACAAGGTCCTTGACCCCCTGAACCATCTAATCGCAATTGCTCTCGAGCTGCCGGAAGACTTCTTTGTCAACTTGCACAAGTGGGAGACCCACGACGAGTCACACCTGCGATACATGAAGTACTCCAAGTTCTCGCAGAAGGAGATTGACCTCCTCGAGGACGGGCTCTGGTCCCGTGCACACACCGACCTGGGTTCTCTTACTCTTCTTTTTAGACAACCGGTTGCCGGACTTCAGATCAGAGACCAGGAGTCCGAGACGTGGAAGTGGGCCAAGCCTCTTGATGGGAGCTTGACTGTCAACGCCGGCGATGCTTTGAGCTTCCTGACTGGAGGATACGTTCAGTCTACTATCCACAGGGCAAGTAACTGCTGGCAATCAGGAGGAAATGTGCTAATCGGTCGCAGGTGTCTGTACCCCCGAAAGACCAGCGTCATGTCGACCGCCTCGGCTTGCTGTACTTTGCACGCCCCCAAAATGACCTTGCACTGAAGACGGTCAACTCTCCGGTTCTCCAGCGAGAGGGCTACACGCAGAACGAGTTTGAGGCTGGCGGACATCCAGCTCCGACGATGGGCGAGTTCACCAAACTGAAGCAGACGTGGCAGCAGAAGAAGGGCGTTAGTTACGAAAAGCAGGAGGGTCAGGAGATTGTCCCTGGCTTCACGGGGAAATACTTTGCTTAATGGTTCCTGCGCTTGTCGCGATTGCCCTGCGCTTCTACGCGCTCGGATGTTGATTAGCTTGTCGGCAATAGCTGGGAATGAGAGGGCCTTACATTATCATTGACTGGGGTGCTTTCATTGTGCGTGCGATAGCGTACTATGTAATGCACAGCTCCAACTCATTCGCCTGCTAGTCAGGAATATCATGTCATTCAAGGTCCCACGTGGTAATTTCACCGCCATCGAGAGCTCAAAATACTACGTCGTAGCCATTGGGTCTAAGTCCTACCTATTGAAGACGACATGATACGGTTCTGCAACGGCCCAACGTTTGCAGCACTCAGCGCTACATCTCACCCCGGAACAGGCCTCATCCCAGCGTCAATTGCACTTCTGCACCGCTAAATGTTCGTTCGTTCACTTCGCCTCGCACCGTAAATACTCCACAGCGGCAGGGTAACCACAGATCACTGACTCGCGCCGGTAAACCCTGAACCCCGCGACCCCGGCATACTCCCGAGAGACCAACCAACTGCAAGGCAATCCCAAACGCGCTAGATGCCTCTCGAGCTAGGTGCATTCATGCCCGCTGCGTACACGGCGGTACGTGCCGCGGCTTACTGCTTAGCCGGGGCTAGTCCTCAAGAGCCCTGAGCTTCCAGCCGCCCCTGAGCGTTGACAGCAACCAACGGGCATTAGTCTGCTCAACCAACAGGTGAAGAACAATATCACTTCCTGTTTCAGCAAGATTACGTCTTCGGCCACGTTGCTCTAGATTCTGTCTCAGTTAGCTTTAGAGCTAATACTTGTCCCGAGCGTTGGTTGCGGCCGCATGACTCGGGTGCGCCAAGTTCATGTGGGCGTTCCCCAAGCCACAATTCTAAGAACTCGGCCTAGCAAACAGACGTGGGGATTGTTGTCTTGCTATTCAGCTTGCATCTTCTCGTAGTTCATCAACCGCTCAGTATGGCAAAACAAGATATCCAATATGACTTCATCGTCGTTGGCGCCGGTCCTGCGGGGTGCTGCATCGCCCGCGGCCTAGCTTATAGCGAAGCCCGTCCCTCCGTCTTGCTGCTCGAAGCCGGAGGAGACAACGACGACGTCAACCAGCGCGTCATCGGAAACCAATTCGTCCAGTTCTTAAATCCCGACCAGACGTTTCCCTACGAGAGCACCCCGCAGGAGCACCTGGCGGGTCGCAGGATAGATCTCACTCGCGGCAAAGGCCTCGGCGGCTCGACCGCCGTAAACTTCACGGCGTGGACCATTGGCCCTCGAGACGACTGGAAAACCATGGCCGAGCTCTCCGGCGATCCGGCATGGGGCTGGAAGCACGCGCTCCGGCGGTTCAGGCAGCTGGAGACGTATCATGATGAGGTTCCCGAGGTGCCCAAGGGGATGAAGAAATATCTCGATCCGCGACACAACGCCCACGGCTACGACGGACCACTGCACATCGGCTTTGAGCCCAAGTGGGATCACTACACCACGGCGACAATGGACGCCTGGGAGGCGAACGGCTATGAGATCAATCCGGACTTGGGCAGCGGCGAGTTCCTGGGCATTTCTGTCGTTCCGAAGACCATGCACAACGGCACCAGAGCTACCTCGGCTGACTTGCTGGCGTATGCTCCGGCAAACCTCCATATCAAGACCGGGGCGCCTGTCCACCGTGTGGTCTTCGAGAACAAGGCCGCTGTCGGCGTGAGACTTGTCGACGGCACCATCTTGAGGGCGAGCAAGGAGGTCATCCTCTCGGCCGGCAGCCTGGACACTCCCAAGATCCTGATGCATTCGGGCATTGGCCCGGCCGACCAGCTATCCAACGTCGGCATCTCGCCGCTCGTCGACAACCGCAACGTCGGCCAGAACTACAAGGACCACTACCACGTCGTTCTCAAGTACGGCCGCGCCGAGCACACCGACGTCGTCAGTCCCTTCTTCCGCGACAAGGCGCGCCAGGCCGCCGCGATGCGCGAGTGGCAGACGTACCGGACGGGCGAGTACGTCACGGCGGGCACGTCCATGACCATGGGCTTCTTCAAGAGCAACGGCGTGCTGGAAAGCGACGAGTTTGCCCAACTGCCAGCAGAGGAGCGAGAACGATTATCACAGCCCACGATTCCTACGTACGAGGTGGCTGCGCTTGGTATCACACCCGAGTACTACACGGCGCCCGACACGTCGCCTCCTCTACTATCCATCCTCGTTTTCGTGTACAACTCGCAGGGCGCTGGCACCGTGAAGCTCACGTCCGCGGATCCCACCGTCCCCCTCGACTTCAATCCCGAGTTTGTCAACCACCCGTACGACCGCCGTGTCATCATCGAGTCGACCAAGGAGGTCCTCAAGGTCACCAGCAGCCCGTCCTTCACCAAGGACCAGCACCCCACGCAGTCGCAGTTCGACACGCCAGCGAGCGACAGCGATGAGGATATCTTGGACTTTTGGCGCAAGAACTGCGCGAGTACGTGGCACATGAGCGGGACGTGCAGGATGGGACGCAGCGAAGAGGGCGCCGTGGTTGACCCTCGTTTTCGGGTGTTTGGCGTCAGCGGCCTGCGGGTGGCAGATATGAGCATAATGCCCATCATTGCTAGGTTCGTTATTCCTCTTCTATCCACGACGACTTGCTAACATATCCCAGTTGCCACGTTCAATCCACGGCGTACCAGGTTGGCATGGTCGCTGCTGAGAAGCTGCAGGCGGAATATTCCCTAAACGGACACCAGCGTCTTTAGTCCAAGTACAATGAGCGATTCTAGAATTAATAAAGACATGATTGATCTAATTATATCCCGTTGATGCGGCTGTCTTCTCATGGGGAATGATACCCAGATCGGGGATCTTGAATGAGGCTCAACAGATGCATGGGAATCAAGTGTAGTCACAATCGGACACGTGCTGTGTGATATTGCCCTGTATACTGGCATCATCAGAATGCATGAATTTGACGCGGCACAGTGTCGACTGTGTTTGGACAACCGCAAAGCGTCCAAGGGAGCACATGCGGAGCCGCTTTGCTAGACGTCAAGAGTACCCAGCACACCGCAGGGGACAAGAGCTCGTGTATGCTTGGATAGCGGAAAATGCAACTCCAACAAGGATCGTGACGGTGGCAGTGCATTGAGCAGGGTTGGGGTAAATCGCTTGGACTCTCAAGAATCCACTCAAGCGGATCGATGGATCTCCGTCGATTTCCCCGCCTCATTTCGGACTCTTTCCGGTAGCTCCACTGATGCTTATCATCCTGGATGCTTCGTTGCGTACGAATGTTGATATTGTCCTGGGGAGCAGCCTTCAACAGCGTGATGGGCAGTAACTTGCCTCGGTCCTGCACCCAATGACCCACGATATGGCAGATGCGATTATGCCTCTCTACGGCTGTCCACTTTTGCGGCTGAGTTTCTGTAGGGGCTTGACTGGTTAGTGTGAGACGGCTAGCTGATGCCCTCACTCGCAGCGCATGTGTACAAGGAGCTCACCTCACTAGGATCGTGCATCAATACCACATGTGCACGGGATACTAGTTGATGGAATGAATGTAAATGCTGAAATTGTTTACGAAATCTGGGCGCGGCGAAGATGAGTTAAATGAATGCAAGGCGAAGAGTCGCTATGTTCTTAATGTGTGAAAGATGTACTTAGCGAAGAAGCCCATGCCAACAATATAAATACTATATGCTCTTGAGGATCTCACTGGTATATTTTAGAAGTCTATTATAGTTATGGGACATTTATGGTTGACATTAATATGGATACATATACGTCGTTTAAAATGAAAGAATAAATTCTAAATAATACTGGATAAATCTATAACCTTGGGATAAATGCTATACATTTATTAAGAAGTTGCTAATTTCTTATCCAAGATTTACGAGGAGAAAAAGAATATTATAAATATTAATATAAATACACTTTATCTGGGGTGGTACAGGATAACAACAGTAATTATAACAATAATGCAATCCCCATTGCCCTTACTACCTCAATTTCTCCATTGTTATATGAGAATTCTTACTTTACATCTTATCTACATCTATCCCATCCTCATCTCCACCCACCCTAACAGGCCCTAAGTTGTCTCAAGACTCGTCGAGGTGAAGACAAATACTCTATCTACATGCTTCTCCAGGTAACGCTTCCCTCTACTTCTAAAATCGAGACACTTCCATTCTCTAGGTTTCCACCGAAAGACATTCCATTCCAACAATCACAACATCGTGAATTTTAGCGTGTAATCTCTTAGCAAAGTTCACGACCACCAGTATAGGGTTAAAGACGATTTGTAATAAGATTTGTAATCCATTTGTTGAGATAACAGCTACAAGCGTGAACTTCAGATCCATAAAAACAAGCATCAGTCCTCCATCAGCACATGCAGAAGTCATCCAACCGCATCAGCTCTCAACCCCAATTGTATCTTATTGGTATATTACTACGGGCACTACAACTAGCCCAAGATGTTATCACAAATCCTTCGCTTCACTCTGCCGCCACCGTTGACGATCTCGGCCGTTGAATTTCTCAACCTTCGTCTCATTGTCGCAGCTGCTGGAGCGACGGCCCAATACTACGGCTACACAGTGTCTACTAAGGCCTTGTCTCTTCCGAAAAAGAGACACGAAATCTGCTGGGCAATTCGTACGCGTTCCTAGTTTACGCTTTGGATATTTCTGAACTAATCCATCTATAGAATGGCCAGACGTTTGTGACCGTAGCTCAGCCCTGTCTGGCTTGGAGAAATTTGCGACGGGAGATCAGACAAGCTTACTATTCAAGTTCGCGGACTCCCAGCTGACAGAACTGGCCAAAGGGCTCGAGGCACCGGTGTGTGAGTTTGTAAGTTACTCTCTCCCGTCCTTCGGCATAATCGCCATATTCACCACACCAAACCAGGCCTGTATAAGACTGTCAGATGACACCCCGTTGTCGGACACTTCTCTACAAAAGTCAATGCAAAAGACCTACACGGATACCTACAAAATTCGGGGATTTACAGGCGGACAATGGGCATATGCCATCAACGGCAACGAAACCATCGGGGTCCAGCCCAATACCACATCTGAGAAGCTACTTGCAGAATCAGAACAGAGGCTGGCCGTGTACTATCTAGGATGGGAGAGCATCGAGGTTTGTCAACAGCCCTTCGACACTGTCATAGTATTAACCTTTGTGCAGCTTCACCAAGACGGAACCGAAACGCCGGAATTTGCCGAGGAGATAAACAAGTTGATACCATATTTTGGACCCGGAACCGGCGCATGGTATGTTTCGTTTAGGAAGCATTAGCTAGTCTCAGGTCTATTCAAAGTTATTTCAGTCCATTCGTCTCTGTTTTCAAGGTTGCTTGGTCATGGGTTCACTTCGATGCGATGTTCTAAAGAGGGATATTGTTACGAATACAAGGGGCCTCCAGCGGGCTCTTAAATGTTGACCATGTTTGGATTGATAATTGAAAGACCGACTAGTTAAAAGGTATCTAGCCGAGAGCGTCAAAAAGAGCGAATCCCGTGTCTGAATATTCCCGACTGGAGAACCGAAAGAATGGCACAGATCCTGAGCTTTAGTCTTGCTTCCTCAGCTCATTCACCATACTCCGGGCTGCCGCGAGGGCAAAGCACATGGCCGTGATGGTAGGGTTGCTGGCGTTCTGGGTTGGGATGACTCCACAACCTCCGAGCACCAGATCATTCTGTCCCCAGACCTTGCTGTAACGGTCCACGACGCTGTCTTTCTTCGACTTGCCAGCCCTGTAAGTGCCACAGATGTGCAGAGCGGAGCCGGGAGCAAGATACTTGGGCTCCGCGCCCGGGAGGAAACCTCCGAGCCTCCTTGCCACGTCGACCATGCTGTGAGGGTATTATGGTTAGAACTTGGAATTCGAAGTACCCGAAAAATCAAACTCACTCGGTGACCATCCTCAGACAACGGTCAGAGTCCTCTTCGCCCATCCTGAAGTGGAAGGTCGGCTTGAGCCACATCAGCAACCATCTCAAAATCTTTGATACAGTTGTACTTACCTGGGGCATGCCAAACTCGTCCGTGTACTCTTTGGAGAACTCGACATAGTTGCTCGCGACTGGCTTCACGTAGGTGAACCAGCGAAAGTCAACCACAAGACGCTGGTCAATCGTGGCCGGGACCTCACCATAGCCGAAGGAATCGCGATGGATCTGAGTGTGCCATGGGTGATCCTCAGTCAGTGGAAAGTAGCATTGAGGGTCAGGGTCCTCGAAAGGGAATGGAAGCGGGTCCATCGGCGCCCTTGCCCTGTGCTCGGCGACAATTTCCTTCCATCCAAGGCCGTAGGGGTCATTCTCGACGTTGTCGACGAGGCTTTTCTTGAGAATAACCTGGCAAAAGGCCATGGCCTGCTCGGTCATGTAGTGACCCTGGATCACAGATCAGTCGGTGATCTGCAGAGTAACGGGAGTAGAGGGACTCACCAGTGCTGGCAAATGGTCTTTCAAGCCTGAGTTGAAGAGGATACCCGGGGTGAGAATAGCACCGGCGCAGATAACATACTTCTTGGCCTTGATGTAGTACTTCTTGTCAGACATGAGGTCCTTCACCAGAGCCCAGGCAACCTGATTGTCCGCACTATCAAGCTGAAGCTGGAGACACTGGGTGTTGGGCCTGATCTCGAACGCGTCACCGTCATATCGAGGGTCCGCGAGGTCGCCCAGGATAGTGGCAGGACAGCTCCACTCAACATACTCCTTGTTCTCTTCGCTGCGCTTGCAGGCCAAGGGCATGCTTAGCATCTCGCGGCGCTCGTCCTTGAAAGCGTCGGCGAGGACGTGCTTGACCAGCTGCTGGCGGATGGACTTATCAAACGAGGTGCTGTTGGTGTTGAGCATCTCCTCGGACTTTCCGTACAGCTCGTCCCACTCCTCGTTGTTGAAGAGGGTCGATCGCTCGATCCCGGGGTGCTGACGCGGAGTGCAGCACGTCCAGTGCGAGCCCATTCCGCCAACAACACGAGTAGCGGCCGCGGAGGGGAGGTTGTCCCAGGCTTTTTGGTCAGGGTTTTGGCCATTCTGCAAGTAGCTCAGCTGGTCCGGCCTGGTGTATTATGTTAGCCTGGAGAGATAGTCCAAGGGGGACACTCACCTCGGGGCCCAGGAAGCCGGCTCTAGGTACGACTCGACGGTGTTGGTGGGAACAGACAGAGGATGAAGCTCTCCCTAGATGATGTAAGTCTCTGTCTCTCTGGCTATTAATTCGACGTACCTTGACAGAGCTAAGTCCCTCGTTAGTATCAATGGTCTATCGGGTCATTGCCGACTTACTTGGTGAACAGACTGAGGTCCTTCTGCACAGCAACACTGTTCTTCCTGTGGTCTCCAACGCGTCGAGTTACCCTGTTCACATGTTAGCCAATCCTCATCACTCACAGGAAAATTACATACTGCTCTCCCACGTCAATCATCAGCACCTTGCGCCCAGCATCAACAAGAGTGCGTGCAAAGGTGGCGCCAACTGGGCCAGAGCCAACGATGAGAACGTCGACATCCTCCATATTCGCGTTGCTTTTGGCGCCGACTCTCATGGTTGCGGTCGTTTCTGTTTGAGTGCAAATGTGTGTGTGTCGGTTGTGTTCTTAGCGATGCAACGAAGCTTGTCGAGCAGAGTTATCTTGGACGACAATGGTCGACTTAAATACTCCCAACCTGACACCACCCAAGTTCATCACCGCCTCTCTTCGGAAGAGCCGAATGAGAGTGTTTCCCGTGGCTGGCTGTGGCGAGTCAATGCAACATAAGATATCACAGCTCGCGTAGCCATCATATGCATGAACGTACGGAAGGGTGACGTATCTGCGCCTTGTCTCACCGGTCTCTACCATTGTATTACGCCGAGCCACACGGCCAGTGGACACAGAAACATTCATGCCCAGTCGTCTTGCATGCCAGAATCAATATTCGGCACCATGTTTCACCCATTCCGTGAAGCTGAATGTCACTCTTAGCGCCGCATTCCCGCGGACAGCTCTTATCTCCCTTTCTTGCAGATCAGAGCCTACTTGGCTACGTGAAAACGCCCAAAGATCCCGTGTCTTACCCCAAGCTTAACGGCGTTGCGAATGGACGGGACGCGGAGACGTGTCAGGCCACTGCTTCCAATGAGAAGCAAAAGCCATTGGATCGGGTCATCGGCTTTCCCACTCGGCCAAATGCCATGCATGCAAAGGGTCTAGCATGTCCTAACCGATGTCTCAGCTGAGGCATCCCCGCGCCATATCTCTGAAGTCGCTCCTGGCTCCATCCTATTCGTCTATCCTTAAGTCGGTGTAGGATCCGGTCTGCACAAAAGAAGCGAACCGGCATCTAAATCCACTCTTGTCTCAGCCTTAGATAAACACATTCCTTGGCCAGAATTGAGGAGATCTGCGGGGAAGAACTGACGGAGATGATGAGGACGGAAAAGACGGCAATGCACTGGTCGAGTCACGGGTTAGGTTCTAAGAAACCTGGCAAATCGGTGAATGGCAGTCAAGTGTTTGGTACTGTTACTTTGATATGTGAATGGAGTAGTATTTTGTACCTGTGCCGATAATCCGGAGCCTAACTGATGGTAACTGGTTCAAGCAGAACTGTTGCTGTCTCAACCGCCAACATATCATGGCCTCACTAGCAACATGCAAAGATATCAACTATTTCAGGAATAGCCGCGCCTCAATACTTTGACCTTCATAAGTCTTACGGGGTGGATAGACATTTCCCGCAGTTATCGTACAACCACGTAGTTGGGATAGTAAGTCATGGTGGACTCGTCAAGTACTCGTAGATCACTACCAATTGCGGTAAAGATGGAGACAGATCAGACGATTTAATTGAGCGCCCTGTATCTTGAACGCGGCAAAGCTCTCCTGTTATTCTTGATGAAAGCAGCGTATCTAGAGTTCACCCATCCCAATTTCGGTCTCTCGTTCCAAGCTTTCATCGTCAACAACAAAATAGTTCTTGATGTGCGCCTCGCCGGATTCCACTTTGGCCCAAACCTCAGGCAGGCACGTGTCAGGCTTTAAAATATAGCATCTCGGCTTTGGCACCTCGGGCGGAGTGTTCTTGATATGCCACGTATCCTTGAGGCCGACTGTCGAGAGCTCATCTGTGACAGGCAAGATTCCAGTGGCAATGTCGCGATTGAACAATGCACGCATAAAGATCTCGTATGCGGCTTCCGGTTGGTAAGACGGAACCTCGTGGCCAGCTTGGTACACGCGCGTGAAGCTGAAGTTACCAAACTGGCGAGTCATGCCGTTCTCGCCTTCGACCGTCATGAACGGAGCGTATCCGGCATCAGCAAAATCAGAGGCTCGCTTGTATGGGACGGCGAGACTTGCTACCTCACCGCCAGTCCAGCTACAGGCGTAGTCACGATCTCCGTACATCATATGCACCTTGACGCCGTTGTCGAGCAGGTATCCGATGGATTCCAGAAATCCTCCCTGGATGAGATCCCATGTTCTGTCAAAGCTCTCGGCAACTGTCATGGATATGGCTGTGAAGTTGACGGGCACTCCAAGAGCCTTGAGCACACTCTCTTCGGCAAGCCAGCCGTGTAGATGCGGTTTGGGAAACGGGTCGTGGTACGGGTGTCCAATGTCAAGCCACGCTGCCTTTGCCAATTCCATGAAAATAGCTGGCGCCTTTTCGTTGCACCAGTCCTTGATTTCGCAGACATCCGACATTTTCTTAAAGTCCTGGTTGGCCTTACGATCAAGACTTTTCAGCTTGTTCTGGCAGGCAATGGTTTGGTCCTTGCAGCCATTCGGGCGCGTCCAGTTGTACATCAAGTCATCATAGATCGACTGGTTAAATACCTGGATACCATACGTCTAGGAAGGTTAGCATTTGGCAAACACAAAGCTGTAAAGACTCACGTTGTTGTATGGGAAGTCGATGTAAGCCTCTCCTTGAATTACAAGATCCATCAAGCCATTCACAATGCCGAGAGTGTCAATGTGCAAGTACTGGGCGTCAGGGTCGTCAATGGTGCCATTTGTGATCTTTTCGTTCTGTTGCTGGAAAAATCGCACGAATCCTGGACCGTAATGACCGCCGTAGCTCTCTGCCCAGACACTGATCTTGTTGTCGGCCGGCTTGTAGTGAGGGAACTCGAAGAACCAGGTCTGAGCAAAGTGCCACAGAACATGGGCTGCTTGCGCCGTAGTATTGGCCGTTTGGTTCAAATTCTGACTGCCAAAGGTTCCCGCCCGCGCGGTCAGGTTTAGTTTGGGTGTTTGTCCATCAAAGTCTGTTGGGATAACTTCAACGCCATCTTGGCTCAAGTTCACCGAGCAGTTGGTGGCAACGTCGTAGGAGAACCCGACTTGCGTTGGTTGGTCAATGTAAAGCATGTTGACCTCATTGTTCCAGCTCCAGGGGTTCAGTCGCGTCGATTTTGAGTCGGGCTCCACAAAGCAAGGTCCGTTTTCTTCCAAGAGGCCCATCAAGGATGAGCCACCTGGACCACCGTTAAGCCAAATTGCCAGAGGGGCATTTTCGGGGTCTTTTCGGGCTTCAAAGAACCAAAAGAAACTTGAAAAGTTAGCATTGGACTTTATAGTCGAGGGATAACATACGTGTTGATGGGATAGTCCTGGGCACCACCGTCCTCATCGTCCAAGAAACCACGAGGGAGATGAACGTAGCCGGAATAAGATTTGACACCCGGTGTAGTTTCGCAGAGCCCCGGCTGCACGATTATGAGCGGATCTTCTTAGATGATTTGTAGGGCCACTTACTTCTTTGAAGGAAATAGTGACGTTTTCGTGGAACTTGGATTTCACGGTGAGCACGCCCTGAGGCTCCGGCGGGAATTGTGCAAACGCCAGGCCAAGCAAGCCACTCAACACAATACCAATCATGGCCATTGTGGATAGTAATAATAACAAAATGCCGTCGCGGACGTGGAAACGTTGTTGAAGAGGACAAGTTCAGCGTCGACGCGTCGGACGTGACGCTCGTATTGCTGCGGGGTTGCATTCCTTATCAACGACCTGCTGTTTTCGGCCGAGAAACTGGGTCGGGAGCTCGTCACTGGAGCTGACTAACGAGCCTTGGAGGCAACGGATAAAACCAGGTGATAAATCAGTTTCTATGGATTGGCTCATTCGTAAAATAACCTCAATTACTCGGCATTTTCTCCCCACAAAGTATTCCCCCTCTTCAAGACTATGAGCCCAGTTTGCAAATGGAGTCGACATACTGAGTAAATCGGTGAGGACATCCACAGCGTGTGCAAACCATGCTAACCGCAGCCGCTACAACGTCGCGTGGTGTCGTGCATTTACCAGCGGTGTACCAGGCCTGTTGATCATCCACTTAAGCCCTGGGGTGTTCTTAGCCACTACACAAAGCACTTCATGTTTGCCCCCGGGAACTGATTTGGTTAACAACCCAAAATTCTCGTCCTGTCACAGGTTTTGGGCAGAGTATTAGAAGTTGGTCCCACTGCACATTGATTATATATGACTTGATATAGATTCAAGTTCTCAAACCTCATCGTCTAGACCCTCCTGAAGCCATTCCTTTGGGTAAGCAAAAGTTATGCGAAACCAACCAGGTTCTTCAGCATCAAATTGCGACCCTGCTGCGACAAAGACCTTGTGCTTAGAACATGCCCAAGTGAGTATCAGGGGATGCCCTATCCCGAGGCAAGCTGTGTGGCGGACTTGGCAAAATGTACCGTGGCACCAGGGCAGTGTGAAGTGATTCAATAAAATAAGTTATATACGCTTTAAAGTATGTTAAAAAGAGCTAAGTTTAAATAAATATTATAATTCAAGTCTTAAAGTGTAAGCTAGAGTAAGTATATAATAAACCTAAGCTCTTTAAATAATATACAGTAAAAAGCATTAACTAAATACAAAAACTCATATTTCTTTACTTTTTTCTTTTTTCTTTTAATCAAGACAGCTATAGAATTTCTTATATATTTATTATAATAAATGACACAATAAAATTAAATAGAAAACAGGTCAAAATGTAATATCAGAGTTAAGAGATAAGCATCTTAAACTCACATTTTCAAAGTAGCAACACCTCCACACTCTACTAATTATCTATAATCTGATACTCTAAATTTATAGATTCATATGCATCATAACCATCATATCCTCCGTTAGCCAACCCAATTGACAACGACTGATCACCAGAAGACTCCGATATGTAGAATTGGTTAAAAGTGAGCCCTTCATCAAAGTAGCAGTTGATACTCGGACTCGGACCAACAAACACCGTGTTACAATGCCCAGCTGGTGTAGTACAAGAGATCTGACCGCTGGTCTTTAACTCACAGGTGACATACTGGAATCTCATGAAATCCATCACTTCAATCCAGCCCTGAGGACAGATCTGGACACCAGCTGGCAGGGGATCAGTAGTGGAGCTAGCCCACTGTACGCACAGGTAGTAACCACCTGTTGTTATAACACGGCCGGTGCTCTCCTCAATGGTAAAGAGGACAGTATCAATCCCGGCTTGTTCATCCTCCACAAATAAGCTTTCAACGCCGTCTCCTAACTGTGCGCCTTTAACAGTTTCGCCTTCGGCATCGCCACTGTCTGCAAATAGACTGAAAGTTGGAATAGCTTTAAGACTTGACGAAGTCGGCGTGGTCGAGGTTGACGAGGCCTCGAGGGTGATAGTGTCGGAGGGAGTGGATGCAGTTGAGTCAATTGCCGTGATCGATGAAGTCGGAGTCTCAGAGAGGGAGGGTATTATCGCAGAGGACGAAACTAGATCAGTGGAATCAGCCTGGTGTAACACTTCTTTACCGCTTATGAAAAGCTCACCTGATTGGGGCTTGCATTGACTAGCAACTGCATAGTCAGCCCTGAAAAGGCCAAGTGCGAGGGAAAGCACAATGACAGGACGCATCATGTAGAATGTACCAAGTTGAGAATCGAGAGATAAAAGTCGAGATTGAGGTTAACTGAAGAAAAAAAACCCGCAAGGGCTGTCGGGCGGCTTGAATATTTAAAGGAGGCCTTTAGATGGGTCCACATAGTCTCTGTGGGCTCACACTATTGATTTTTACAAGAGACCTGGTTCTTCGCCACGACTAAGTGGGTGACTTTAGCTATCTAGCAGGGTTTTAGAGTAGGGGATTGGTTAAGCCCATGTCAAGCCACATCAATATCAATATTTCCGCTTCGAGCAATGTTCAGGCAGCGTATACATCTGCCCAATACCTTTCTACAGGGCTTTATGTTGAAGGGTATTGTACAACTGTGCAGGGTACGTGGCCGAGCCCCAGGTGGTTGCCATCAGCGCAGTCAGTGTGCCCCAAGAACCTCTCCACGCCGCACCCTGGAGTGGTTGATGACAGCAGACAACAGTCGAAGGCACACTGCGATTGTCGTGACAACAATCAACGCAATGCTCGTGTTGCGGATGGAGGCTCTCGACACGGCCGTCGCCACCATAGTGATGACGCTTCCTCGGTGAATAGGATGATTCCGGGCGTGTGAGGAAGCACGAGGTGACCGGTGCTAAGAGGTCATTGTCATGTTTTGTATCCTCCTACTTGGTTCTTTGCCCTAAACTTCAAGCATCCCCTGCAGGTGTAGTGAATCTTTGTATGAACTTCATGCCAAGCAGTGCTGAGTTCAAGACTAAGGACTCGTGGGAGCCTTTCGGGCTACCGACGACTGGGGTGTAGGCTCCCTCTCGTGATTCACACGCACTACCAACTTGCTCAATGCGCCTTCTGCCTCGGGTAAAGCTCAGGATCTCGATGCTAGGAGCTTGATGGTGTCTCGGTACCGTCAAGGTTGCTGCGGCAGAGTCAAGGAGTGGATCTGCCACGGCTTTGTTCCTCGGGCACAGTTGAGTGACATCTGTCTGTTGGTTGACCCCTGCATTTTCATCGGTAAACCTTGCTGATGCTGTCGATTTGGAAGAATAACCAACAGGGCCCACCAACAACCAACAACCAACAAGCCAGGCTTGCCAAGCAACTCGGCTGTGGGTTCCTGCAGTTCATCCATCCGTAAATCACGCAGGAGGCGAGACTCCGATTTCACTCATGAACAATTGTTCCGGTTTCCTGGAACCCAAGTGAAATGGTTTAAGCTCGAGAACGAAAGCAAGCGATGTTGGCCAGCTTGAAATCGCTTGTAAGCAGATACCTTCTTGTGTTTATCCAGGGTCCTGAGATTGTCAAGGCGAATGCATGCCGCAGGAGACTTCCCTGCAGGGCCTCCTAGGGTGTAAGATTAACAGCCCCCTCGTGCATGTGAAATTATGATACAAAAACAACGAATTCCTCACTACGTGTCCTTCGCATTGTTTCAACTGGACATCCTGAGTTCTTAGGTGCCAATCCAAGTCACAATGTTTCCCCTTTCTGTTGGCTCCTTGTTGGCTTTGAGTTTTGTGGCTGCTACAGCCTCGGCAGCCACTGATTCTTTGTTGGAGACTAGCGACTTCAACATCACTGAGGCGCTCCTTGACCATGGTGTCGATGTGTCCGAGATTCCAGCCCTAGCTGACAACGCAAAACGATCCGACAATGGCTGCGCTGCTGCTGTGAGTTATTATTCTCTTGCTCCCTATTGTGCGCTCTGACCAACCACACATAGTGTGCCACGCTAAAGCTGCTGTATGGCGATGGATCTGTAGAGACAAAGGATGAAGCAGCATACAAGGCTTTCACCGACGCGTACTGGTCTTCCAACCAAGCTGATGTCAACCCCTACTGCGTTTTCAAGCCTACAGGAGCAACTCAGGTGTCAGTTCTTGTACTGCTCTCTCGCTTGACACAATGCCCCTTTGCAGCTAAAAGCGGTGGACATGCTGCTTTTGCTGGAGCGTCCAGTGTCGAAGGTGGTATTACTGTCTCGTTCGCCAACCTCAGGGGCATTTCGCTTTCTAAGGACAAGAAGATTGCATCCATTGAGCCTGGAAACATCTGGGGTCCGGTTTTCGAGGAGCTGACCAAGTCGGATGTTACCGTCGTGGGAGGTCGGCTGTACAATATCGGCGTTGGAGGGCTCACCACTGGAGGTATGGTTCTCCTAGTACCGCTCTTGCTCAAGTCTTTACTAATGCGTAACAGGTGGTATCTCCTTCTTTTCCAACCTCTACGGCTGGGCCTGCGACAACGTTGACAGCTACGAGGTAAGAACCAAACCATATGGACATCTTTCAAGGCTAACTCGTATACCAGGTCGTCCTTGCGAACGGAATCATCGTCAAAGCAAGTGCCAGCCAATACTCGGATCTCTACTGGGCACTCCGCGGTGGTGGCAACAACTTCGGCCTGGTCGTCAGCTTCAACCTCAAGACTATCCCGCTTGCTGGAGGCGAGATGTGGGGTGGCTCCAGAATCTACACCGAAGACGCATTCCCGGAACTCACCGATGCGCTTTTCAACATCATCCAAAACTCTCCACAAGATCCCAAGGCCGGCCTCTACTTCGCCTGGGCATACAGTGGCGGGGCTAAGCTTGCCATTCCTGCCCTGTATTATTCCCAGCCCGATGCCGGCAACGCAAGCATCTGGGAAGACTTCAACGCCATTTCGTCCATCTCCGATACGACAAAGAACAGGATACTTTCTGAATGGGGCAAGGAGACCATGGAAAACAACCCCTCTGGTCTACGCGAGATCTACTACGTCATTACCACCAAGGTTGACCATGATATCCTTGCCTTTGCTAGGGACGCTTTCTTTTCGAGTGTTCCTTCAGTTGCCGACATTCCCGGAATTATCCCCAATCTTGTCGTCCAGGGCATAACTGAGCCCCAGCTTCAGCAGATGAAGAAGAACGGGGGAAACGCACTAGGTCTAGACGCTGCCGATGGCCCCTTTTTTATTCTCCAGCTCTGCGCCATGTGGGACAACAAATCGGATGACGCTACGGTCTATCGATGGATGTCGGATATCTTGGAAAAGGTCACCGCCGAAGCAAAGTCTCGTGGTGTAAACAACGACTACGTTTACATGAACTATGCAAGCCAGTTTCAAGACGTCGTCGCCACCTACGGTGCTAGTAACAAAGCCAAATTGAAGAGTGTGGCTAAGAAGTATGACCCACAGCAAGTGTTCCAGCTATTGCAGCCTGGATACTTTAAGTTGGATCGGGCTCCCATTCCGACTTCTGGGTACTTTTCTCACTAGTTTTGTGCTCACTTCGGGGATTGAATACTTCCATTACAGCTTATAAAGTGTAAATATGCAGAAACTGACGGGAGCGATGTGAACGGCCTAGTAAGGGTAAATATCATCTCCAAAGCGGACCGTGGCCAGCTCTCAAGTTTCCCCTAGGCGGCGATTTCGTCAGTTGTATCACGTCATGATTCAAACAGAGTCCTTCAGTGGCTAATGAAGCCGGAGGCACCATGGGAACTACCTAGGGATACAAAAGGGAATTTACGCAAAGGGAGTCATAAGGATGGGCAACGTTATGTAGAACACTAAAGTAGACTACATATGTATAGACTGGAATGTCTAGCCGGAATGACGGCAAGTTTGTTTTAAAGCTGCAAAATCTTGAGGCTTGTCTTTAGGCGCTGCTACATGAGTACTCAAAAAAGCTAAGCAGCCTATGAGTGTGGAACAACGTTTGCCGAGTCGAAGTCGAGCTGGGGAAATAAGACGCCCAGAAGTTGGCCAGTTCCAAATAAAAGGTGCTTGAGGCTCGTCAAGTCATTATTTGCAAGGCAACATCCCTAAACTCCTTTGCGAACTGCAACTTTTCCTTCCAACGGTCGGGAACGGCACTTTCTCCATCCCTAGCCCCAAGCAAACCTCCCGCAACCGCAGCGTTTGTGTCCGTATCATTCCCAATTCTTACCACGTCCACCAAGACATCCTCCAAACTTCTATCATCCAAGATAGCGGCGATGGCAATGGTTAAAGACTCAAGCACGTAGCCACTAGCTTTTCCCTTCATCTCTGGCGGCGGGCCTTTTTGGGCCATGGTCGCCACTCGGACTTCCCTCCCCATTCTGACGGCTGCATAGACCTCACCCGGCTTCCCATTCTCCAGCCGCAAGGCAACGGATTCCCCAGACCTGATGGCGTTGGTCGGGGCTGCCCCTTCAATGAGCTCAGATACAATCGTGTTGTATACGGCACATGCGGTAGTGCAGCGGACATCGTCATGGGTAATCTTGCTGATGCGGATGCTCTCCTTGATCAGTGCGTCGTGATCAGGCTGGAAGAGTCCAGTTGGGAGACAGCGCATGAGACTTCCGTTGCCCGCATTTCCCTGGCCAGCACCGGCGGTGTCTGGATCTCCGTCGTACTTGTTAAGCCCACGACTCGTGGCCATGCCTATATCCAAGGGCATACACCCCAACTGTCGACCAGGCCAGTCGCCGTGATACCATTTGAGAAAGTAATCGCCAGCCAAGCGAGCAACGTCCTCGCCGGGACGCAGGTCCTTGTACGCAAGCAAGACGCCGCGAGTCATGTCGGTGTCGTCGGTTGCATGGCCAACAGGCCAGTCGAACGAGCCTCCACCGATGATTTCTCGCAGGCCGCTGGGATAGCGGGAGGCAATTCGGCCGTGGCTCAAGAACTCAACAGTGGCACCAAGTGAGTCTCCCGCATGAAGGGCGAGCAACGCACCGACAACGCGAGATTCGCGCGCGGAAAGTATTCTGTCGCCTTGAGAAGAAGCCATTTGTGCGTGACATGTAAGATCAAAGATTGCGTCTCGCTCAGATTGCGTCTCACTCGGATTGCTGCCTGGTTGCGGGGAAAATGATGATGCACGTGACACCCTTCAGCTGCACTTCGTGACTTTGGTGAGCCTCAAGGGATTATCCAGCAAGTTCGCCAATAGTGGATACGATCGGGTCATTTCAACTTCTTTTTCTCTTTTCCCTGCTTTCTGAGCTGATTCTCTCCTCCTAGCGCCACTTTCGTTGTTGTCCTTTTATTTCCTCCACGATTAGTAGTCCTACCATTGTGTAACTCCTATCTCAGAAGGTTTAGAGACTTGTCCAGAAGCTGTAACAACTGCCAAGCACAAAATTCGTATACAAATTCGCCAAGGGCCGGACACGACAATACTTCATGATCACTTCCATGATGCCTAGTCCTGGTTGTGGGTCTAATCCTGATTCAGAGAAAGGAGAGCCCACTTGGCGCACCATCGCCACTAACCCTCACCCGTGGGGGCCTTATCGTGATAAAATTTTCTCTGTGTTGATTTCAAATTCTAGTGATCCTCTCATCCGACACCGTCAACAAGGCAGTTGCCGACTTGGTGAACGCAATGGCGCCTTCGGGGTGTCCGCTGCCTCCATCGAGCAGCCTGCCGCCTATATCAAAGCTGCATCAACTCACAGAGGATCAGATCCTCTCTTTCCTTCAGGCCTTGTCTGCCATCTATTGCCCTCTACCCGCATCTGTTGCCTTCAAGTTGAACCCAGGATACAACAGCCTTCCAGTTTCTACGTCAACGCCACTTATCGACTCTGGATACACTTCCGGTGCAGAAGACGACAACCATGATCTTGAGCATTCAGAGCAAAGCCTCGCCGCACTCCGTGCAGATGGCTTTGAGCGCAATTTTGCAGAGCGCTGGCTGACAAGGTTCATGGTGCAAGCATACGACCTTCCATGCCTAGTTTCGGACGATGCACGGGATCGTGCCCTCGAGCAAGCCTCCTGGGTTCTTGAGTCCTTCTTTACAAGCACAGCGGACGACGACCAAATAGGCAACGAACATACCGACTTTATGCGGGAGTTTTCTTTCAAGTTGTCTGTCCCGGGGCCGAACCAAGAGCAGGTTCCTATCGAGGTGCGGCTCAACGATGGACTTGCAGGCAAGGATTCCACAGATTGCGACGACGTTGGCTTGCAAAGTTGGGGTGCATCGATTGTATTCTCCGAGTTGATGTGTGCCCAGCCCTCGCGGTTCGGCCTCGTACAACCCAACATTGGCGCCTCGCCGCGAATCCTCGAGTTGGGATCAGGAACAGGACTTGTGAGTCTCGTTCTCGGAGCCATGCTACCTCGCTTGGGCGTCACAAAGTCGGACATGATCGCCACGGATTATCACCCAGCCGTTCTGGCGAACTTGGTAACCAACATCGCGGCAAATTCCGCCTCACACGGCCCTGTGTCGATGCAGACGGCTTTCCTCGACTGGTCTGCGCCGGTGCTGGAGTCGCCGTTGGATGTTCCCGCGGATATTCTGGTTGCAACGGACGCCGTCTATCACCCCGAGCACGCTGTGTGGCTGCGTGACTGCGCTACCCAGCTTCTTGCTCCAGACGGAGTATTTTGGCTTCTCATTACCGTCCGTCGGAATGGTCGGTTCGAGGCGATTAGCACCAGCGTTGAGACGGCTTTTGCGACGACGAACCGTCTCAAGAGCAAAGATGGGCGCTTGCTTACCATTCTCGGTAGCGAGGAGATTGAGAAGCGGAGTGGTATTGGGCGAGGAGATGAGAGCGGGTATAGACTATTCAGGCTTGGGTGGGCATAGAGAAAGAAGACTTAGAAGAACGCCATATAGACGATAGAAATGACTTGCATGTAAACTCAACAGATATAACTTACTCTCACTATCAGTGCAAGCGGATAATGGATCATACCAAGTGAGAACTGAACTCAACCATGGATGATAGCCTTGACGTGGAAGTCCTCACGTCATCGGAGATCTCAACAAAAGCTTTTGACCAGCTTTACCATCCTCTGAGCCATTTCCTCTGCATCAGCAGGGAACCTAGCACTTATGTAGTTATACTTCTCATCTTCCACCACAAACCTATCCGATGAAGCCACGTCAGGGGCAAGAATGATGGACCTTGCAGGGAGACTTACGGAGACAATCCGAGGCTACTTTTGTACTGCTTCTCAGGCTCTTTCAAGCACTTCTTGACCTGGCATCCATGCGGTCAGTCAACTGGCAAACCAAACGTCTGGTGCACACTAGAACAGACGGCTCACCGAATCTTCAACGTCTTCACTGCCGGCGCCATACGTCTTGTAATAATCACCCAGGATTATTCTTGTTCCCCAGTAAGCGACTTGCTCAAAGCGAGCTGGTAAAGTTGTCGTCGTGCAATCACTGATGAGACTTTGGCCATCGACGCCTTTGGCATTAGCTAGAGCAAGAACGCCGTGGCAGATGGCACCGACTGCCTTGACGCCATCCGGCCGGCGGGTCTTGGGGAAATACTCCGCTAGCAAGGCATGAACAGTGGCGCTATCGAGAATCTGCCGAACCGCCTTGTCGTGGCCGCCGGGCAGAAAGACGAACGAGAAGGGATCCAGCGAGAGACCTGGTGTGGACCACGACAGCGGATTCTGACACTCTTCCGACGCGTGCAGCTTGGTGTAGTCTTGTACTACGGATGCTTTGGCGCCCTAAACATCAATGGTCAGTTACATCAGGCCTGGTACACCCAACAGGTTTAATAGAGATCTCCTAGGACATCGCAGCTTACGAGAAGCTTCTGGCCAAGTCCCTCGAGTAAGATTTTGTCACATTCTGGTGCTTTTCCGTTCTCGGTAGAAAACTGTACGTCGAAACCGGCGTTTTTGAATGCTACGTACGGCACCGTGACCTCTGCCAGTGAAGCTGTTCAGTCGTTGTTCGGCATGGACACTAAGTTGCCAAACGTACCCGTAGGATCGTGCCCATAATCAGCCATCAGAAAAAGCACCTTTGGTGTAGTCATGATGGAACGCGTTTCGCAGGTGTTTGTCGGAGGTCTAGAAACACTGGTTAAGTGCGGCTTCAAACGTGTTTGGCCGAAGACAAACGACACGTGATGAATCCTTCACGTAGCCATCAGCTGACACAAATCGGAGATAAGTTGCCGAAATTATTCCCTTCAACTCAACGCTAGACTCTCCCTGTAATAAGGTGCCGAGGCACCCGAGACTCGAGCGTGCCGGCGTAGAGCCTAGATAATAATCATCGCTCTAGGGTAAATGCGATTTGAACAGATGCGTCTGCTCTCGTTTGTTTCTATTTTCCACAAAGTTACTAGTTAGACTTGAACTCGCAGTGGTGAGGCTGCGATGATGTATCCGGCCGCCAAAATTGTCGTCCCAGAAGGCCCTCCTGCCAGATCAAAGCAGTCTTGTTATCATGAATTCCCTTTCCTATCATATGCCACAACGTTTGGTTGTTTTGGAATATCAAGTGTCCCACATTTCGCACGCATCTTGATATACATGGGTGTGAGACCTGAACATCCCCGAACACTGTCACATTGAACGGGTCAAACCAAACAAAGAAGTTGACTCCCATAATGGTACTCCTTGATTGTATTTTCGTTACAAGTTCCAAATTGCTTGTCTCAAGCGGGAAGTTACCAGAATAGTACATCGTCACGCAAACTCTCATGAGGCCTGAGACAAGAATCAGACCCTCCAGAGTGTACTCAACCTGAATGCCTGATTTCTCTCGCAGTGCCACGGAAGTGAAGCGCAACAAGAAGGCTTTGTGAAGCCGATTTTCTCACGCTGTACTTGGCTGAATAGTTCCGTTTTCCAGTTCCATCTCACCTCTCCATTATCTAATCCAGTAATAATCATTTATATATCCATCATCATAATGTCTTGCATGATATTTTGCAAAGTGAGTGGTTTCCATAAAGCAAAAGGCATCATTGGTGGCTGCTGTATTTCTGCCGGTCATGAACTGCTATGCCGTGCTGCCTTCAGCCGCATCAGATACGTACGGGCCGGGAAGTGGGGTAAACCGGATAAAGACTAGTCGGCGTAGGTTCGTGAGGAGATCTGCTCCGGCCGCTTTTGGCGATCTCTTCGTAAGGGATCGGTTCCGGCCAGGAATGTGTCGGTTAGCATCTAGGAACGGGAGCTAGGTAGATCAAAGCAGAACATAACGTCAAGGATCGTTCCGCCAAGCTCTGATTCGTCGTTAATTACCTGCCCGGCAAGACCTCGCTTCTTGCTTCCCGTCACGGAAGACGAGACTCCACCGCGGCTGATTTGTGTTGCTGAATTCGGTAGCTGCATGCCATTCATAGTCCAACTAGGCCAAGCTCACAGCGCCTCCATCTAAACTTTACAGCACTTGCCGAAGGCTGGAATTTGGCCCGGAAAAGAGGTGACTTTATAAACGGGGTTCATTGCCCCACAATCGTTAGTATAGATCCGGGTAATGTCTTGTGTTCAGCTGTTTTGGGTTCATTCGAATCATCATTGCGTCGATTGAATGGACCTCTAAACGGGAGGCTCAGGAAAGTTTTAGATAGGCGCAGATCTGCTTTGTCGCCTCGCCCGCCTGAACTTTGAACGCCGGACCCATCACGATTTCTCGCCTCCATCCCAAGAGTTGGTGGCCCGGTTTGTTTGCCTACGCAGAACGAATGCCTTCTAAATATTGCGTACCCATTGCTTCCGCTAAGACAGATGCGATGGATTTGCCCCGGTAATCTGCGCTACCTAGTGGTGACATCTTCTAGGCGGGAAAATGGGAGAAAGGCGGTGTTGCGATTATCGCGGGAGATCGACAGTACCTTCGGTGCAGCCAAGTTTAGGTGGCAGTGAATGTACCTTCTAACTCGGTAGATTTGATTCGCCTCAATCCCCGGTTGATACATCCCATCTGCCTTAGCGGAACCAGTGGGATTTGACGTCAATGGGATTGCCACATTGGGAAAACAGGAATGAACCCTTGTTTAGTATTTACGCTGCAATTAGGCCTGGATGGGCCTTGACCAAACTCTCCAGAGCCGGTTACCCCGATGGACCCCGAATATGGACCGCAGTATGCTTAGATGCTAGGCCCATCGTGAAAGTCAATTCAGAGGGGCCAAGATCGTGCTGGTATGTAACCAAGGGAAGAAGGAGAGTATCTACAAATTGGCTGAAAGGAAAAGATTAACTACAACGGTCAGCAGTTGTATAAAGTACGACCAGTATCTCCTCCCAAATCATCATCACCCACCACCAAACACTCGATTCCCAACACCTCTAGCACAACTCCTCATCCAGTTTTCTGGAAATCACCAACCTTCACCATGCAGTTCAAGGTCCTCACTCTCATCACCAGCTTTCTGGCTGCCTCTTCGGTCCACGCCGCAGCGGTCCCTGCCACCCCTCTGTCGACCATTACCAAGCTCACTTCGCAAACCACCACTCTCACCACAACCGTCAACAACCTTAACCCGAACAATCTTTTTTCCATTCTCTCGGTAAGTGTAGAGTACAGAGAACAATTAAGAAGGCATTTGCTAACAGTCTGTAGGGAGTCCTCGGCGCCGTGGGTCAGCTTATTTCGTCTATTGGCACTGGGACCAACACTTTCAACAACCTGTCGCCCACACAAGTCAACCAGGCTCAGCTATGCGCCGCCATTGATGGGGTAAGCTATTAAAAGCAACCATCATTTTTAACGATGCTAACTATTGTTTAGTTCACAACTGCCCAGACGGGTCTCTTGAACTCGCTCAATGCTCAGCTCGGGCTCATTTCCGGATCTATTTTCGGACTCCCCATTACTGCTCTTCTTGCTATCCTAGATGGCGTCTTGGGCACGCTGGGAACCCAGCTTGCTACCCTGCTGCCATCTTGCGCGAACACCACTACTACCGACTTTGATGCTCTGGATTTTGCCCACCTCAAGAAGCCCACTTAGGGGATTGGAAACCCGGGTTGACTTTGGGAAGGGTGACTGCGGCAGAAAAGTAGGGGATCTGAGCCATCACTGTGGTGTCAGGACAGACAAAAGGCTATTATGAAAATTGGCAGAATGTAGAAGACAGAGTAGTAATAAACCACACCTATAAAGCTTCTTCCTTCACACCGACATGTTGCAGAATTCGGGCTCCAACCATGCAAAGACGACGATGATGTCACTCCAAGCAAGGGTAGGGTTGCAAAGAAATGCAAGGTCAATGAGATCACTAGGCTAAACTTTCAGAAACTACCCTACCCACGCCAGAAAGCCCCCCAAGCCTCTTTACAGAGTTCATCCCGAATCTGCTTTAGCATCTCCTTGAACTCAACTGGTTCCTCGCCTTCCAGGGTGACCTTTCCATCCTTGACTCCTTGCCATCCCTCGATCGGTGCCTTGATGTACTTGTGATCTCGTCCGCAGTACTGCCGTCCCTTCAAAGGCTGCTCGCCTTTGTTGTCTGCCTGTCGACTCTCGTAGCAGGGCTCGCATAGATAGCCTCCGTTGCAAATCACACACTGGTAAGCAACACGGCCACCCCACCACGAGAACATGGTCACCGGGTCACACTGCCCGTCACAAGATCGCTCCACGTTCCAAGGGCTGTCAAGGTCTCCTTCGTCCGTGGGAGGTTCCTCGTCGTCTTCGCTAGAGCTGCCGCTGCCGTTCTCGCCGGAGCTTCCGCCCTCGTCGTCGCTCCCGCCGCTTCCACAAGACGAGCTGCCGCTGTTGGCCCAGTCTTCTTCTTCTTCACCTGCCTCCGACTCGCTCTCGCTACCACTGCTGTCCTCCTCCTTCAGAGCAGGATCTAGACGGCTGAATTGTGCTGACATCAGAATCCGCGCCATTCTGGTCAGTTTTTCGCTACTGGGTATCGCCTCGCTGAGAATGGTCAAGGCCGTCGCAAGGAACACCAGATGGTACGCATCGTTCCACCCGACCGAGTCACTCAGTCCGTTGAGGCATGTCTCGATAACGCCCTGGAGGGTCGATTGAAACTCGGCCGCCGGCCCCATTTTGAGATACATGCGCGACATGATGATTCGCCGTTGGCAGAGATACGTGTCGGACTCTGGCGGAACATCCAGCGCAAGCGGCCGCGTGAGAAGTCCCTTGACAGCATCAAGAAGCTCGGTCTTGACAACGGGGTCGCTAGACTGGCTGAAGAGGCGGAACAAGACGTCTGTCTGCATGTCGATGGCCCGTTCGAGCGTGGAATCCGGATATTCATCCGTTACTGCGTACGGCCAGCCAGTCGAGCCACTGTCGAGAACCTCATCTAGGACCTTTCGCGTCTGCTCGAGATCATCAAGCACTTCAAGATGAAGGCTTGCGAGATCACAGCGCAGGGGAGCAGCAGCATTGACGTTATCCAAGTACCGGATGCCCTCCTCGTACATCTTGATGATGAAGTCCGTCTCTCCCGTGCGAACAGCTACATCTCGAAGGAGGGCATGTCTATCACTCGACAGATCTTCGTATTTCCAAGCCATCCAAGTCAAACGCTCCAGAGGACTCCACTTCTTCAGTGTGTCCATGTATGGCTTTGCGTCATCGTCGTCAGAGAATAGTTCGATTTCTTCTTCCAAGACATTCCCGGCTGTCAGGTTCGTCGGGTCACTGGTTCTTGATTGGCCGTATGACTCGGCCGCCTCATCGTACTTTTCAAGCTCAACCTCGGTTCTAGCCTTTGTCAAGATGACCGAACGTCGGACTCCTGGTGGTACTGTCTCGTGGTCGATATGCTCAATGCAACTTTTGATGGAATTGTACGCTTTCTGGGCTTGACCCTTCTTCAACTGGATGCGTGCCATCAACTCCAGACTCTTCACCTTGTCGAGAGGTAGTTCGCTCTGCTTGATAGCTTTCTTGCACGTCGACTCGGCGGGCTTCTTGTGCTTGTAGTTGAGGAGCAACAATGCAACTGCACGATAGGCCGTCGGGTCCATTTTGACGTCTCCCAGGACACCTTCCAAGCCAAGGACAGCCTGCGCGTCAGTAAGGGGCTTCTTGTCGTCGTACTCGCCAAACGCCGATTTGAAGTTCTTCCGAGCTTGCGTTGCCAGCATTGCGTCCATTTGGCACTAAATCACTATCAAAAATAGTCCTCGCTTCACTACATGAAACTTACTAGTTCGAGGGCCCTTCGGACTGCTGTGAATGAGGTGAGAGCAGCCTTGAGGTCGGCAGCGCGGTAAACCTTTTGTCCATGACCTCGTGCCAGCTGAAACAGGCATTTTCTTGGGTTCTCGGCGAGTCCAGTCCACCATTCTACAACAGGCGCGCTGAGATGTTGGCGAGCTTCTGTGTCGAGTAGCTTGGCCCATTGAGAGACCTTCTCAAAAGTTTCATCTGAGAACAAGTTCTTGTAGTTCATACTCTGCCACTCAACCATCAAGGCATAATCTCGTTTGTTGGACAAGACGGTGCCAAATGCCTCCATGACCTCGGCTTGCTGTTCGACAGAATGCTCCTCGAGATTGATTAGTCGCCAGTGGTAGACTACGTTTTGAGTCGCGTATCTCCTGACCCCGTCATCAACTCGCATCTCGTCTTGGGGTGCCGGGCGAGCGAGCTTGGCACAATCAAGGAACATCTGCCTGTTGGCTTCCGACGCTCGCCAACGGAGGTCTCCTTGTTCTTTAGAGTCTTCCCGGAAAAAGGATCTCATCGACCGCTCCAGAAACTTGACTGGCAGTCCTCCATCGTTGTAGACGACCTCCGGGTTCATGGTGTCCTGGCTCTTCTCCAGCTCCTGGACAGCAGTGCCCCATCCCCCTGAGAGCTTATCTTGGCCCGTTCCTCGGCATCAGCTCCCGGGTCGCCAACACGGACGAACTTTGCAAAGGCCTCTGGGATCTCCTCGAGATCGAAGTTTGCGTCTCCGACCCAGTACCTCAGTAGAGAAACCACCTCTTTCAACAACAGAGGGCGGGACGAAAAGGCGACCCAGTGAAATAGTCGGGTTACGAGCTGCTGGCGGCTGGTCCCTGTGCGGCGATGGCACTCCTCTAATAGGCTTTCGTAGAGTGCGTGAAGGTCTGGCGGTAGGGGCTTTTCCAACCTGTGCAGAACTGCGCCCTCTCGGCCAAGAGCATTGAATCCAACCAGAATGTGTTCGGCATAGAGCATATCTCTCGAATGTTAGTCTCAATCCACAGCGCAAGATCTGGGACTTACTTGGTGATTCCACCTCAACCTTGTCGGCAACTCGTTGTTTCACATATCGGCCAAATTTGCGCAGCGCATCGAGCGTGTTCAAACGGTTCCAGACCAGCGCCTTCAGGTCTTGTACCTGCTTCTTTTTGTTGACTTCGATTTGCAGCGTCGGCATGGCATTGGAGATCTGAGGCAGGATGTTTGGTCGGGTCGTCAAAACAATCGAGACCCTCAGGTTCTCTTGCTTTATGATCTCCAGAAACTCAGTGAACGAGTCCAAGGAGTCGAGCTCGTCTATGCCGTCTAGCATCAGGAACAGTCGGTTCTTAGAGTTTTGCCGGAAAGCAGGAACCAAGAGCATCCGCAAGATGTCCTGCCACACACAGACATTGATGGCAACCTCATCTTTGAGATATTCGGTGTTGATGAGCTCGCAGATGGGCGAGCTCTGCTCCACAACTTGGTTGACGATGGTGCAGACGGCACTGAGGAGTGACGACAGGCTGTTGCTTTGTTCTCGGAAATAGAAATGAGCGGCACATGTACGCGTCGAAGTATCCTGACGTGCTTCTTTCAGCAGTCTCTCGTACACCGTCGCACCAACGTGACTCTTGCCCGACCCTGGTTCGCCCGTAATGGCAAGAAGGCGCTGTGTTTCGAGATCTTGGTTGAACCACTCGTTCCATTGAGGCTCTTCAAAGACCCAGGTGCACGTGTCCTTCACAATCGTCTCCCTCAGGATATGATACTCATGGTCCTCGCCTTCGACTTCTGGGAGAATGTTGCGGATTCGTTTCGCCGAGGGCGGTTTACTTTGGTCGGCGGCCGAGACCTTGGCCCGCTGATCTCTGCCTCGGTCTTTCTTTTCATCATCAAAGGCTTTAAGCAGCTTGGCCATGTCACTACGGATGGTCTCGGTGGTGTCTCGGATTGTGCCCATGACCTCCATTTGTTCCTCGAGCATGGCGATGTGGCTCCTTTGGTTGTTCTGCAGCTCCATGGTCATCCTTCGGAGCTCTTCAGTGTTGCCCAGGATGGCAAACTCGGTGGCATTTTGAAGACGTGACAGTTTCACATCCATCGTCTTTCGGGCACCTCCTAGCTCGCTGTCCTCTCCCTGGAGCAAGTTCGTGATCCACTTCTCTGGAATGTATCAGCATTTGTCGCTCGTTGAAATGCGGGCAACTCACTAAAGCGGCCAAGCTCGATGTACTTGTGCGCGAAACCACACATGGTCAAGAAAGATGTAAACACATCCATCAAGCAGTTCTCGTAGGCCTTGTATTTCGGCAGTCTTGTCTCCAGAATCACGATGCGTTGCAGGAAGCTGTTCATGTCTTCAAAGAAGACGACTACCACATCGTAATCGGCTGAAACTTGTCGACAGGCCTGAGTGGGTTAGCCCGTGTACCTTGACGGGATGGGATTACTTGCACTGAGCATGTATGTGATGGCCGTGCCGATAGCGGCAGCGGGAGGAAAGGCTGGGACAGCTGCTGAGATAAGCTGCTGAGCGCCTTTCTCCAGGTAGTCCAAGTTCGCGGCAAAGAGACTTCGCAGCTTGTCGACCTTTTTGTCATTGTGCCGGAACTTGTGGAAGTTGTTCATCTCGTCGGTGCCCTTGGCGATCATCGCCTCGACATTTCCAAACTTCTGCTCCAGGTCGAAACCCACGATGCCCTTGTACTGCTTCAACGCGTCTTTCCAGAGATCTGCCACATCGCGATTGTCACTTTCCAGCTCCTTGGCAAGGCCTGGTGGGACATTGGCAGTGGCCATGGCTTGTTAATTGAAAACACCAGCAAGAGGCGATGACTCGAAAGATGCCACTCGCAACTCGCAACTCGCAATCGTGGGTGTCTTGCCGTAGGGCTGAGATATTACCCCGAATGAGCAAACTTGGGCTTCTGAGGTAATTATACGCTGCATTGGAACTTTTGCGGGGTCAGCCCTGAGATTGCAAGGGAAAGGCGCCGGTCGCCACTAACGGGACTTTGACGCCTTGATTGGAGGTGTGGTGATGAACAGGGGAAAGCTGAAGTTGACCCCCCGCCCTGATGCAGCATTAGCCGAACAGAGACTCAACAATGGCCAGTCCTTTGCTCTACCGATAGGGTTAATGCATCGTCGACGCGGCATACGGGGTCAGCTGTTCGATTCCGCAGGGTCCGTTCTGTTTAGCCTGTGTTGTTCGGGGTGAGCGCTCAGCTAGTCACAGTCGACGCGCACTCGGCATCCTAATCGTGTGACGTGATATAATTGTGCATGAAATCAGACAGTGGCGGAGGCTCTCCATGCCACTAGATTGGTCATGCCCCACGTCGAAAACCTGATCATCGGCTTCTTCAAAGGGACTTTGGTTTGGAGGCTGACGTGTGCAGAGACTCGGATTGGTCAGCCAACCCGAGTATCCAGACGTGTTCGAGTATGCGACACACCAGTTTGCTTTCTGGAGGGGGAAAGAACGGTATTTGAGTCAGAACAGGTCTTGGATGTGTGCTCGTTCATAGTGCACTAATCGGGTCGATTAGTTTGGCACCCTTGTATCCACCCTGCAACGGGGACGGAACGACCGGAGGAACCAGTCTTAGTGTGGTTATTAATAGCCATTTCTAGCTCAATAGCTGTTGACTAAATAGTTGTACACATTGTTCAAGCGTTGTTAGAAGGCTGGTGGTATGTCTTATCATCGAGAGTAGGAACGAGCGTTCCGTTCCGTGAAGTTCCCTAACAGTAACGGCCTGGGCGTTGAAGCTAAGCCCATCGCCTTTCGTAGAGATAAAGGGCTCACTTGCGGGGTCATACAGCAGCTGAACGTTGACGAGATAAAATCAGGGACATCAAGCGTGCCATACCGAGGATCTTGGTTTAGTTCGAGAATGTTGCGGCCCCAGAGAGCCTTATCGCCGCTGCGAAAGACGCACGCATGGTCTCCTTCGGGGTGAATGAGGACAGAATTCTCAGTGGGGACGCCACAACTAAGGCACTTCCACAGATCTCCATTGTGAAAAGTTTCCCGTCGGCTTTGACAAGAATCAACTGCTGTCCAGAATAGATGCTTGCAGGGTCGGGAGGCTCAGGAGCGCCGACGAAGTCGACGTTGGCAACGATGTGATGACCATCTAGAGTAAAATCCCCAGATTGATAAATGAATAGTTCGATACTGATACTGCTGGTTCCTTTCGGATTGACCTCACGCGTACAAGCGCCAACGTCTGTTTGTTCAGCGCGGGTGGAAGTGTCATTTCAACGATGTGAATAGGTTCGAGCTTCGGCATCTGGAACATCTTGAGCAGCCAATAATTCCGATTGTGAGAGCAAGGGCTGTCAAAATGATCATTATGTCGTGTCGAGAGGATGGGTCTTGGGTTGTATGCAACGCAGAGAAGCGGACGAGTTGATGGTTCCAAGATGATGATGCTGCTGAAATACAAGTCTATTATACAAGCCGAGAGGGAGTTTTAGTATACGCGTATCCAGTACATACGCTTCAGATACATGTATCCCGTGCATCGCATTCGCCTCAGTAGTGCGCATTTTATCCTAGCTAGTAGATGCACTTGCCTGCAAATGGTCATCTATTGTCGCATTACTCCAAGCCACCATGTGTAGGAGTACGCACCTGTCCTCATATTTAACTCAGCCTTGTCTCCGAACTTATATGATGTCGCGACAATAGGCATCTTGCCCGATTTAAGCCCCCACCACTTCCAGACGTAGCTCGGCAAAAAGTCGACCGACTCGTGCACTCGGGACATCACAGACGAAGCTCGGTCTATCAGTGACCGGGAGGAGCTTTCGATTTCACCACTGAGATCTACAGCAAATAAAGTCATGTTACTATCCTAAGGCCTCGTCTCTGGCTTTCATCTCATACATGTATCAAGCCTTGCCACAACCAAGTTCAACCAACTCTAGTGCTTGTTATTGCTTTACAACTACAGTCGCCTCTCAACATTACACTTACAGCGCCCCTTCACCATGTCTCTTGAATTTGACAGAAGCTGGATGTGTCATCCGAGCTTCACTGAGGAGCGTCCCAACACCGCAGGCCTATTCGTCCACTTCAAGAAATCTCTTTTCGTCGGGAATGAGCTTCCAAAATCGCCCATCATCCAAATTACGGCCGACACACGATACCACCTGTTCTTCAATCAACATCAAGTTGCGTTTGGTCCAATCAAAGGAGATTCCAATCTCTGGTTTTATGACAACATCAACATTGCCCCAAATTTAGTACCAGATCGCAATCACATCGCCGTCCACGTTTGACGCTTCTTCCACGGCACGACGTATGCTCCCTCGTTTCCTCGATTGCCTTCGGGAGGTCTTCGAATATCTGTTTCTGGAAAAGACCAGCCTTTGGCTAGTCAAGTCGAGAGTAGTACACTCTGGCAAACAGCCATCGACACGTCCAGCGAACTCAGAATAGACCAGCCCGAAGACCACTTCTACACATCTACGAAAAGAGTTTAAGGTTCGGAAGATCTCCTTTGACGTGAATGCCTGCGAATCAATGGGAGTTCAAGAACTCGACGGGAATTTCCCCTCCGTGGCATCTCTCGCCTCGTATGATACCTCAGATTCGGATTCAAAGAACTCATATAACTACGGTTCACAATTTGAAAAGCATCCTATCCCTGGGCAAATGGACAAGTCACCTTGTTGGCGATGTCGAAGGGATAAACAGCCGACACGTACACCTTAAGGAATACGGCAAGTCTCGTCGCCGCGCTAGGGAGGCCTGCCATTACAGACGAGTACCTAAGTCGCGCTGGTCGCATCACGCATTCTCTGAGAGATCACTGCTTCAACGGCGAATTGTTCGCTGACACACTAGTCTCAATCTGATGATTCCGACTACAGCCAAGATTGCCAACTTACGCAAGTCTTTTCTTCAAGCAGAGCGATTTTGACACCGCATTTCTCATCACCACTGCTATGTATAAGTAATGTAGATAAATCCTCGGGTCTCAACGAGCTGACACACATTTCTCAGGCTCCATTCAGTTCTTCACAGCAATCTGTCTCATCTTCGTGACCGACAGATTTGGTCGAAATATGGTGTTTACTGCCGCGTGTGTGTGTACTGGAACGCTACTTGTAGTCGGCATCCTAGCTTTTGTCACCAAGACCATGCAGTTCAGAACTTCCTCATCTCCGTTTCCTGCGTCTGGGCGTTCGCAAACGCCATAGATAAGCGGTCTGTGTGCATTTTAAATCAAGGCGTGTGGTGCTAAAGAAAATCTATAGTTGGAAACCTTGGCTTCGCTTTCGTTGGTGAAGTTGCGTCGCAGCGGCTCCGCGCGCGAACCGCTGGTGTAGCTTCTTGGTTGCCCGTCCTCTTCGGCCTGACCTTGAACACGTCCTTGCCAATTTTATGTGAGTGCACTTCTTTCTCTAATCTTTCAACCAGTTGTTCTTTAAAGCTCTTCTCCCTGAGTTATCGCTGACCTGTTACCAGTGGACGTTGATGGCATTGACTGGGGCTATAAGACGGCTTGGTTATTTTTCGGTACTGGTGTTTTTATGTGCATCTTGCTCTGGTTCTTCTACCACTTATTTAAATGTCCATGTATAGCTGCTTACTCACAGCCTTCTTGAAACCTTCGAGTCCTAGTATAACGCACCAGGCCACATAAAGTACAAAATTTTGGCCTTTCAAGGCGTACCAAGACTTTTGGCTGACTACCTGATCAGGTTAGTCTCCAAGATGCCGAAACTCGACGCGAATTTCAGGGCCATGTTTAAGGCGAGTCTCCACGCGTCGGACCACGTTGTGCCCTGCACATCCGAGTGATCCGACCCCAGGTTGCGGCTCAACCCGATAGACTCATGCCTATTTTAAGACTGCGAATAATCCTCAGTGGACCTCTTTCTTCCTTTGGCAGCAAGCAATGAGCTTCTTGCGACGTCGGATGGCACAATTCGTGCCTGGGGTACGTCACGGAATGGAAATGGGACGATAGGGAAAACGTGGAGAAATCACCTGCTCGAGAGGTGGACTGTTATTGCAAAGAGCTCGCATAGATAGACGTTTCTCGGTTGACATTGAAGTGCGCTCTTTGAGTGCTGCGTCCCCTGATCTCGCAAAACATTGCACCACCAGTAACGATCTAAGTTTAGCTACACTGGATGTGGTCAATTGTAAAGAGGATCGACTGGAGGCTGTTTGCAGTGCCCCTGGGGAACCCCTTAAGCACGGCCCAGCCGGGGCGATCGATCGGCCGTTCTGTTCTAAAAAGGGAAGATCATGAAGCAGGGCTGTACGCGTGTGGTGAAGGTGAAGATGTCGACCAGGATGACGAGCATCATCAGCGATCAATTAGACGACGGGAACGCCAAGACAAGCTCTGCCTCGTTGCACGGACTCTCGGACATGACCCGGCGATGAAGACATCGGCAATGCGAGTCAAAAGTGCAACAAAACTTGGATCGTGGTCGGGTTTTACGGTGCTCGGTCGCTAATTAGACCATCTAGAACACCAGCCACAAGGCCTGGAAGCTATCAATTGTGGGCCTCAGATTGCTTTGACTTTATGCTCATCCGCAATTCTGTCGCAGTCGAGGCGTGAGCTCGCTCTCGGAACAGGTGGTGATTGGCCGGAACCGCCGTGGCCCGGTTTCTCATTTCTTCTTGATGGTCTAACCTAGCGCTGGCTGTGTCGATTCTATTTTCCCCTCTGCGCAACGTCGACGTCGTAATTGCAGGCAAGCCAAACTCGCTCTAAGCCCGCGCGCTCAGCCTCCAAAGCCTCTAAACATTCGTCACTGGCAGGTTCCCCGTCTCCGTGTGCTTTGTACAAAATCGTGCCTCGTGCTTCCTTTGAAGAGGCCGCCTAAGACCGCAATACGAAGGCTCCCAGTCCCGTTGACAATCAATCCACTCGACGACATTCCGCCGTTGAGAAGCCACCCCGGTCTCTCGGTCTCGGTCTCGGTCTTCGCCTTGGCACCCTTGTTCCCTCGACGTCGACATTGCGTTCCGCCGTACCCTTTATCTAGAATGCCGCCTCGTCTGGGCTACAGGAAATCCCGTCGGGGCTGCCTTCGCTGCAAGCAGAGACGCGTCAAGGTACAGTCAGCCGCGTGTCCGTAGCTACGTGCCCCTTACTGACGTTGCCATCTCTTCAGTGCGACGAGAGTCGACCATGCTCGGCTTGTGCCCGCCATGGCCTGGAGTGCACCTACGCTGAACAGAACGCGTCCAGCTCGGAGCACGCGGCGCGAAGCCCTTCACTGACTCCCAGTGATTCTGCTTCGACCGTCACCGTATCCAAGGTACATGAAGTCGCCTGGATATTTGGAAGACTTTAAGCCATGCTAACACATCCAGGACGCCTCACATCCTACGTCGACCCCGCTGGACCCGTCGCCGCACTTCCGCAACAATATGGCCCCTGCAACTGCAGCATCTACTCCCTCTGACCCCGGTTGGAGCACTACGTCTCTATCCCTATCTTCTGATCCATTCCCATATTTCGACAAGTTCGTCACTGGTCCTGGATCCATCGACCAGAGCCCGTGGCTCACCGACCTGGAACTCATGCATCACTACACATCATCGACCTTCCTGACTCTTCCTCGAGCCTCCGACCTCCAACAGATATGGCAGATTGAGATTCCGAAGCTGGCCATGTCCCACGCCTTCCTGTTGCATCAAGTCTTGGCCGTCTCAGCTCACCACCAGAGCCACCTCCAACCCGAACGCTACAGCCACTACTCCATCTGCGCATCACTGCATCAGAACAGAGCCATCGCCGGGCTGCGGACTGCTCTAGCCCACATAAACGAAGAGACATGCCATGAAATGTTCGTGGCTTCCTCTCTGCTGTCCATCTGCGCCTTTGCTGCCCTTTCCAACTACGGAGGGGTGTGCGAACAGCCCCGGATCGATGACTTCCTCGACGTCGCCCAGCTGGTTCGAGGCATGGCCAGGATTCTCAACGCATATACGGAATTGCTCCAAAAAGGAAGACTGGGAAGATTGTTCCTAATGGAAGATGCTCGCAGTCCGGCGCCACTTCTGGATGCATTAGTTGAGCAGCTGCGCCAACTCGAGATCCCTGACATGATTCACCCTGCAACCGCCTCCGTATGTCGTGAATCTATTGCTGAGATTATTTCTTGGGTAGGGAGTGCAATTTCCAGTACTGGCGCGCCCGATCTCCGCGTCTGCCTGAGCTTTCCTATATGTCTCACGGAGGAATTTATAGATCTGGTTCGGCAGCGCCACCCGGTCGCGTTGCTCGTCATCGCCCACTATTGTGTCGTTTTGCACTACATGGGTCAGGACCACTGGTATTTGCGGGGATGGGGTAGAAGCATTTTGGACGATATCGCTACCAACATAGACCCCAGGTGGCACAAGCAGTTGGAATGGCCGATGAGAATCGTGGAGAACGGTACAATGTAGAAATGAAGATGTAGAAATAAATATTTACCAGTACGACCTGCTTCATGCGCCAACACAATGACTCGAATGGGCATTTGATAGGGCGACCACTAAGCTCAATGGCCATATTTGCAAATACAACGGGCAATCAAGGCCCTCACCCGCCCATCTCCAGTATTACTACGTGCCGATACAATAACTCAAATGGGCATTCAATAGGCCGACAAACAAGTTCAAATGGTTATTCTTGCAAATACAGCGGGCACTCAATGCCAGTCCCCAGCTCTCTCCAAGATCACTGCATATGCCCCAACCATTTGCAAATCTTTTCGAATTTGTGTAGTCAAAGTATTCAGTTTATTCATGTCCAAGTAATCAAGTTGCCTCTAACCCAATACAAAAGAAAGTTCTAGTTTAATCTAAGTCTAACCGCTGTTCCCGAAACTCCCCATCCCCCCGTTGCCGACCCCACGCTATGCGGGTCTATAAGCAAAGTGCTCAGACGTGGTATCACCGTGAAGTTGCCGAAAATTGTATGATTTTGGCCCGCCTCTTTACTTCTGATCCATCTGAAGAGTGGACTGTGACTCCGAGTCATCCCGTTGTCCGGAAATGATGGTGCCGCGGTGGGCGCTGTACTTGCGGAAGTGGTACCAATCTATAATGGAAATCACAGCAGTGTACTTTGCCAGTATACTGGAAATATGTTAGTAAGTGCCTCGTTTTCAGGTTATTCTGTTTGACATACCTCAGAAGGACGGCCAGAACGAACACGACCCAGCCCAGTGCACAGCTCGTCCCGATGCAAGTCTTTGTGTTTGCCGTCAATGACATGAAAGCCACAGCACCCCAGAAAACCACCTCCAAGCTGTTGAGGATCGCATAGGCCTTCAGGCTTCCCCATTTTCGCAACCGGTCGACGTGCTCGGTGAGGAGCTGGTAGAAAATGATGATGAGGGATTTGGCACCCTGTTATTGTCAGTGATTTGAATCATCCAAACGCCAATTTTGCTCACCATTCCAAGGCCCATAGTTGTGGATCGTCCTCGAGGTGCATTTGGCATCAACAGTCGGGCTGCTGAGAGGCCGATTACCGCGGTGACCAGTACAATCTGAGCAATGTGCATGGGCGTCTTGAATCTCGGCGCAAAGAACGGCTCAAGCTTCTTGAATGATGCGAAGAAACCCATGTTGAATTTCTGTAGTGTTGATTGGTTGTTGATATTTGTCTGTTGGTTGAGAGAAAGAAGTCGTGTCTTGTTGATGTCTGGAGGATGTGCGGATGTCTAGATGTCTGGGTGTCTGGGTGTCTGTCTGGATGAGTTGAATTGGATATAAAGCTCTAACATTCATGAGCAGGCACAGTTTATAAAGTAGATCGAGGCAATCATGAATTCAACAGTCTATTTTTGAAACTACTTGATAGACGCGAAACTCTGCCACAGCCCTCCTACTAGCCTCAGTCAGAGCTCAAAACTGCAGTTCGGAGTCCCGTAGCCTTACCGCAAACCGGGGCCCCGACGCAACAGTGCCTTGAAACTGAGCCAAGATCGGCGTCATAGTCTGAGGGCGCAAGTAAGCTTGATCCATATTGAGTGATAGGGCTCAACAAGCTTCTGGCTAGTGAGTTATGCCCTGGTTGTTGTTGGTCTGAGTCCCGTTCGGTGGCATTTACGGTGGGTTTCGTTTTCGGTTTCGGTTTCGGCGTCGGTCCCGGTGCCGGTCTTGGGTCGAGCCAACGCAACAACACGGACGCGTGGACCAAACTCTAAGTTTGATTCCCTGTCCAATGACATGTCGCAAGATCCGATCTTCAGGGGTTGGGATCAAAGCATCAGTGCTCGTTGGCATGCTCAGCCTCAGCTCAACTTTGATCTCTGCAGTATTTTATGCCAGAGACGCGCAGTCTCAAGGCCATTTGAGGTGCAAGTATGGCGGTGTATTATCAGACGATTTCGTCACCCGAGATTTAATGCTGTTGCATACGAATACTCGTCCTGGCATGGCACTTCATCGACTGGAAGGAATCTGAAAACACCACAACCCGGCAGTTCCCACTATTTATAAGCCCGAGCCACACGCTAGAACGTAGATGGTAAATGCCAAGGTCAAGGAGTACGTGTTGCAGAACGTTAAACGCGTAATGGATGCACTCTAGATTTAACCACCTAGCCCCCCCATTCTTCTTGTTCTTCTTCACTTTCCAACCCTTCTCGTTCATTATGACTTGCCAATAATCACACCATACTACCATCCAAGCCTTTAATATTAATACCAGCGGCGATCGAGCAACTACATCTCACATCAAAGACACCATGCAATCGTCGAATCAAATCGATGCTCCCCGGGCCCCCGAAGAATGGCTTGTATCGCCAATGACATTGGAGACGTCACGCCTCGAGCCAGCAGGATACGCAGTGTCACCTCCGCCTTACACGCCCACCGAATCCCCACCACTAGCGTCAAAACAAAGTGACGAGAAGTTTGCTCTCCGAGGCGGCGATGGACAACTTCGCCAGTACCAAACCCGAAGCGCGTCGAATTCGAGGACCTCTCTCCGAAACGAAACAGGTGGTGCTTCAGGACAACGACTACCGGAAGTGGCGTACAGCACCCTACCAGAGGTGGTTCCCAGTTCACTTCCAGAGGTCGCTCCCAGCACACTACCACAAGTAGCCCTGAGCGTGTTGCCGCAAGTGGCTGTCAGTCCACTACCGGAATCAGCATCTGAGACAACGACGGGGTACACGAATAATCTGGAAATGACGACAATCTCAACACCGGTACAAACCGTCACACCACTGCATCTGCTTGGAGACCAGCCCGACTTGATTGACTGTCCCTTTTGCGAACGCCAAGCCACAACAGAAGTCAGGCGGAAAGCTTCAAATGCAACACAGTACGAGCTCCTGATGCATTGCAAGTGGAAATTTGCTAACGAATCCCAGCATCCAAGCCGTGATTCTGTTGATGACGACGGTATGTGGAGTGGTAGCCCCATACTTGCGATCTTGGTCTTTCGATGTCGAGCAATACTGCGGTAGCTGCGACAACAGGGTGACTTATAGACCGCAAGGCAAGGAAATCTACGTTTGCAAACAACCCGCCTCTGCCAAGGAGGTCTCCAAATATCCTGCATCGAGCCAAGACCCCGTTAAGATGGAAGTTTGAGGACTCGATCTAGCAACCGGGTAAGGCAACGCGCAGTGGCGCGGAAGTGCAACAGCACGGGCGGGTCATGCAGCAACTATAACATATAATTCTTCGAGACGAAGCTGGACTCGTTCGATCAGTCAAGCCATTTCTAGTCCTGGGTGGCAGTAGCTTTATCCCAAGTCGAGGTGAGCTTAGGACGGAGCATGCCTTCACAGTAGTCAGGACAATTAGACACAGGCTGAACTCTCCATCACAAAACGAGAGTGAACTATTTTATGTGAATATTTGGAGGAAATTCCAGGCAGAATTACCTCAACCTTCCAAAGCAATAGGAGTTCATACAGTTCAATATTACAACTACATCGATGAATGCGAATGACGGAGCATTGCCCTCGGCTGGGGCTTCATGGCAAGGACAGTGTCTGCCTTTCTATCAAAAGGTGCGGAATTGGGTACTGCCTGTATGCTAAAGTTATGTGTTTGATGCCGATAATGTCATAATACTAAGTTTTAAGGCATTGGATTTTTTATATCTAGGGTAGCATCCAGCCATTTCTCTGAAAGTTTTGCGTTGCCTTCACTCATTAATTTACCAAGGCAGCATTGGAAATTATTTGATGAAGAGGAGACAGTTCATGCTCCTTCTCATGAGGGTTGCGAGGTAACCAATCAGTATAATGGTGTTTATTGCCTTGATGCAGCTAAACCACTGTGCGGAGCATAACATCATCTGAAGTGCTATTGTTCGCCAAAACTGACAGGGAAGCACTCCGATTTGTTCAACATGATTAGCGTGCTTGCGGACTCCGTCGAGCCTTCGAGGACATGATCGTGAAGCCCTTAGGCATGCAGAACCCGCAAGGCGTGAGGGCAATTCGAGACACTGGATACAATATCACATGCGTTGATGGGCTTCTCTGGTCCATGAGGGACTTTGTTGTCTTGCTGTGTTTCTGTCCAGAGCTGATCACGCCGGATACTTGAAAATACCAGTGATTTCACCCAATCCATCCATTGATCCTGGACCCTGGCTGGCTGTTGATAAGGGTCGGTGCAGTGGGTGCGGGCTAACGGCTGTGGCCGGTTGGGTCAACCTTAATTTGACATGAGGGCCTTCGGTAAGATTCGATTACCGAAGGGGCGGTGACATTCCTCTAGGATGCTGGAAGTCTAATCGGATACTCCGTATAGCGTGTAAATTTCCGTACCTGGCCATATTGAATGGCTAGGACGTTAACCTTCTTCGGCATCTCAGGAAAACATGGTCGCGTGACGGAACCAGGCGAGTGGTTCTCACACCACTTATGCAGTGGCATCTCTGGACGTGGCAAATAGGCTAAGTAATTGAGAATACGACATTCGTGTTGGTCTTAGATAGGCAACGCCGAAATACACCCTTGGTGATACAGCAGGCTCGTCTCGCTGCCAACCGATGATGATAAGATGAGGGAATTCTGCGCCACAACGTGCTTCTATATCAAACCACCGAAGCAAGAACGTCGGTCATTGCGTCGGGCTTTCTCACTGTATCTATCATGTGTGGCAACGTTTCTATCTCACCGCTCTCGATCTACAGCGCTACCAATTTGGCTTTGGGAGCACTTGTTAGAGCCGTGGTCTGTAGGAGTAAATAACGTTCGGAAAGCACGTCTTTCAGCTTGCTCAGACATGCCGATACCACAGTCTAGTAAAGAGTTCTAGAAAACGGTACAGCCCTTGAGACGCACGGTTGAAACGAAATGACGATTTTCCGATTCTGCCGTACGGTGGACTCATGGAAATTAAGAGTTTCGTAAAGCTTCTAGTCTCTGCAGCGACAATGTTAAGGGGAAGATCTACAGCTTCCACGCTACCCGGAAGCAGGTTGGGGGCTACCGGTCAACGGCACAAATCCGGGGCAGGCACCCATTGCGCATCGCACGCTAAGTGACAGTTATGGACAGAAATACAGGTTTATGAGGCAGGCTGTGCTGACGGATATGCATCGGCTCGCCATGGCGCTTGGTTGGCTTGCCGGATATTGCGACCATTTAGCCGCCAAAAGCAACATGTCAAGACTTGTCTGCCTCAACAGCCCCATGGTGACTGGCCCGAGATGGTAAAATTGCGCCCCTGGGTGAGGAGCTCACAGACGACAGCTACAGACTGGCGCCCGCTGTCGACTCTTCGTTTTTCGTACCAACCCAAATTACCGGTGAGCGGCAGCGCTTGAACATGAAAAGATTAGCGACCGACAGGGCGCCGTGTTACCGGATCCATTCCTCTGGCGGCCGTGTTATTATTAGAAAGGAGAGAAATCTGTAGCAGTGCTCCGTGGCGGTGGATTGAGGCTAGGAAGTGAGACTGAATCAAAGAACCCCTTTGACAGGGATGGCGCTAGGATGTGGCTTGGGCTTACCCAGGGTTTCAACAGGGCTGGGCCGGGGAGGAATTTAGGCCCCCGCCCCCTATGAAGTCCCCGAGATGAGAGCCAGGTCCTCAGGCAGGCCTCGGTGCGACGGGGTGGACGGGGTCGCGTGCTCACGTCTGTACGGCGGGCTTCTTTGGGCTTTATAGGGGGCGAGGGAATGCAAGGCTTCAAGGGACGGAAGGCTTGGCTGTCGACGGACCAAGGAAGGCATCGGTGGCGAGATGAGATGCCGATTGTCCGCAGGCATTGCCCCTTGGGACCTTGGTACCTTGGGACCTTGGTACCTTGGGGCCTTGGTGCAGCCGGGTTCCTGCCGTCGACAGTCGATTGGATGCTTGCACGCTTGGCTGAGATGCCGCATGCGAGGTTTGCTAGATTCCGCCTGAAAGCAGACACGTACTCCACAAAAGGACGAGCTGAACAGCTTGGCACAGCGAGCCGCCAGCCGCGAACCGCGAGGTCGGATATTGCACTGTAGGAGCAGGAGTCAAGTGTCGCGTGCCGGGCCGTTGACATGTTGGCTAATGAAGCCAGACGGCGGGGTAGGGGGGTCTTCTTACCCGAGGCGGTAGTAGTGGTGATTGTCATCTTATTGATACGATGATGTTTTCCGTAGAGGCCTCGGCCTATGCCTGATTGGGGACGAGGGTGATTTGCTCCGCGGCCGTAATAATACGGGGTTGCATATGCCCCACCTCGCGTGCAAAGCCAGTCCCCCTGCAAAGGTATTACGTGATGTGCGGAATAATGAGTCTAGAATGCCGGAGGAACAGCCTAGCGGACAGGGAGACGAGAGGAGCAGAGGCAGGATCAGCAGAAAGGAGGGAGACGAGACGAGACGAGACGAGCAAAAGTCGACGCCTGAATGAACAAGGAAGGACAAAGAAGAAGAAACCAGAAGAGGAAGAAGAAAGAAAAACAAGGATGCCGCGACGCCGTCCCAAGACGATGCCGGCCCACCAGCACCAGCAGCACAAACAAGGACAGGTCGGCCAAAGACGCCAACACGGCTAACATGGCGCCTTCCTCGAATCATCTGACGGCAGCCTCATTGCCTCGGATTTGGGGTCTCGCCTCCGCCACGGCCAGCGGCACCATCGTGACTGTCCAGAACTGGTCGTTGGTGTGGCGGTGGAGAAGGCGCGGCGAGGATTTCCAACCCGGGGCGGACATTCATCTACGGGCGGGCCAATGACTGGGGTTGCACCAAAAGTCCCACCCGCAGGCCTGTTCGGAACTCGGTAAGCCTATTTCGACATGGGTCGGGTCTGCAGTAGGCGGACTGGGGCAGTGTGTCGCGTGCTCAGCGCTGTGCTGCTTGCTCAGGAGAGAGAGAGAGAGAGAGAGGCGGGCCGGGTGTTGTTTCAAGGGAAGCAGGTGGCTAACAGTGAATGAGGCCAGCGAGTCGGTCGCTGTCAGAAACTGTTCAGTGTCTGTGTGTCTCTCTCTATCTGTCACGGTCACTGATTGCCTGTCTAATTGTCTGTCTGCCTCTGTGTCAGCCTGCGCATCTGTTAGTCGCAAATCTCCTTCCTCTTGATCCTTTGAGTGAAGATCCCTGAATCGCCTCCCTCCGTCCCTCCCCCCTTCCACTCCCTCCCTCCCTCCCTCTCCCTCCCTCCACTCACTGAATCACGCATGGCATCTGAATCGGGAATCTCAAAAGACCAAGACCAAGACCAACAACGGCTTGCCAGCAAATACGAATAATAAACCCACGCCAAAGCCGCACATCCGAACAAGCCCCCTCCCCCCTCGGAAAGCGCCGAATCTTCCACCGTTTAAGGCTGAGAAGCAGCCTAGACAGATCAGGATCAGGGGCGCAGTTACAGGATACGAGCCCCCCGCATGGATGTCCGCAGATTATTGGAGCTGCATGGCGCCGACATTTAAGTACTCGGGCCCTGTCAATATTGTCTGACGGAACCTGAGCGCGCAGCCAATCTTTTTCTGTACGTGTGCTGTGCGTCTTCCTTCAACCTCCCGCCAACTTGGCGATCCTCTCAACGTCCGCCGTCCTCGTCTGGCTTCCCTGTGGTCTCGGTCTCCCTTCTGCGCCGCCTTCAACCCGCCGGCCGCAATGTATTCTCCCGTGTGCTTTCTCTTCTCGGCCTTTTCCGTCTCTGTCCTTTCCTCCAAGCTCGTCCATCTTTTCACCTATGCCTCGACCATACCCGCCACTGCCTTCGTCCTCTACTTGCCGACCTTTTTCCTCGCCGACTTCCTGGCAATATGCTTCCTGCGAGTGCTTCTGCGACCGGTAAATCGCTGGTTTTTCCTAATTTTTCCCATCGTGGGATCTTTGATCAGGTATGTCGCCATTTCGTCCTGGGCCGTCCCCGACCAACGCTGACACCGAAAACACAGTCTCTTGACTCTTGGAGGTTCTGCGTCCCAGCTGGGATTCTACATCAAGACAGGAGGCGAGCTGGAGTGGCATGAGGCGACATCCTTCGCCACCAGCAAAGATGGACTCAAGGTGCTGCTAACCGGAAGCTGGGCCGTCCTGGCCTCCGGAGGTGTCATCCTGCTTATTTCCTACTTCGCCCAAAACCTGCTATACCGGACGGTTGGAGACTTCCTGATGGGAATCTACACCCAAATCACCACCGGTACGTCTGCCAGTATTTACAGAAGGTGGCCTCGGTACTGATCGCTAACTTTCTAGCCCTGCGAGCCGTCATTCGTCTCTGCCGCGGCGTACGCCAAAACCGCCGAGATATCGAAAGCGAAGCCGAATTGGATGCACAGCGCCTGGTCGATACGGACCTCTCGAAAGACGATGAATCCGAATCTCACATGCTCATCGGCGACGGCGAGAAGCCCTCCGCCGACAAGCCAAAGCCGTTCCGCTGCCTCGTGTCCATCCCGTCCTGGCTGATCAAGACGGTGACGGTCGCCTTTCTCACCATCTCAGTCTCGATTCGTCCCCACAAGCCCTACGACCACATGTCCATCACCCTCCCGGTCTCGCTGTTGGAGATTTTCAAGGCCGAGCCCGACCACTGCATCGAGCAGAGGCGCATCATGAGTAATGTCTGGCCGCTGCCCGACCTCATCGACAGCTCCAACTGGGAAGAGCCCCAGGGCGACTTCAAAGGCTGGGCGCCCGGAGCCGACAGCCCCATCGCCGACCAGTACCGCAAGACGAGCCCGCACTGGCTGCCCGACAAGGTGCCGCGAGGATTCTCCCGATGGGACCCCAGGAGGTTCGAGTCCAAGGTGCCCGGGTCGTTTGGCGCTGAGAAGGAAGCTTGGAAGCTCCAATGCCCGAACTTTGACCTGCGAGAGCCGTACTACAACCCCGCAAACGACCCGCTGAAGATTTCCAACCTCGACACCGACGTGCTGGAGCCTCTGAAGGGCGCCCTCGACGACGGTTCCGTCAAGATCAAGCACGTCGTTTTTATCCTCATGGAGAGTTTGCGCGAGGAGCTCTTCCCGATCCGCCAGGGCTCCGACATCCACAAGAGCATCCTGCAGTTCAACGACGAGGACATGCGCGAGGAGGTCAACGCCAAGCTAGCTCACCTGACGCCCCATATCGAGCGGCTGACGGGAATTTCTGGAGGCTTCACCGACGCCGACGGCCAGAGCTACGACGCGCCCGAGCTGAAGTGGGACGATAAGACGAAGGATGGCTTTGGTGGCATCAACGTTGTCGGCGGCTTCACTACCGCTACCATGTCCACCAAGAGTTTCTCCGCCAACCACTGCGGCGCCTGGCCGATGCCCGTCGAGAAGTTCGACGAAGCTGATACGGACAGTTACCAGCCCTGTATCCCCCAGGTCTTAGGCCTCTTGAACGAGGGAAAGGACAGCGGAACCCACGCGTCGGACGACTTCAGAGAGCAACAGTGGCACCCGGCTCTCTTCGAGTCAGTCACGGAGAGGTACGACCGACAGGAAATATTCGACCAAAAGATCGGCTTCAAGCACGTTGTTTGCAAGGCCGAGCTGGAGCACGACCCCAGCTACAACGAGTCGGATCCTTTCTGGAAGAAGGTCAACTACTTTGGCTTCGCCGAGCCCGTCCTGAAGCCCCATATCAGGGACTACATTACCAATACTACCGCCAATAACCAGCGCATCTACATGTCTCATTTTACCAGCACCACCCACCACGCGTGGGACACCCCCGACTGGTTCGACACAACCGACTACTTGCCCACAGGAGGCCCTGTGAACTGGCACAAGAGCTTCAACAAGTACCTCAATACTATCCGCTTCCACGATGCCTGGATGGGAGAGCTGATGCAGCTCTTCGACGACGTGGGCATTTCCAACGAAACCCTCATCGTCTTTGCTGGCGACCACGGCCAGGCTTTCAAGGAAGACTACTACAAAACCGGCACCTACGAAGTCCCCCACGTCAGCAACTTCCGCATCCCCATTACCTTTAGGCACCCTCACCTCCCCCGTATCCAATACGAGGCTAATGCCACCACCGTCTCTGTTCTCCCCACCATCCTCGACCTTCTCATCAACAGCGGCTCCCTCAACGAGAAGGACACACATATTGCGTCCGACCTGGTGCAGGACTACGAGGGTCAATCCCTAATCCGACCCTACAAGAAGTCGCACAACGGCCGGCGCGCTTGGAATTTCGGCGTCATTAACTCCGGGGCGGGCATGCTCGCTGTGACGTCTGCGGATGCGCCCTGGAGGCTGGTTATGCCCCTGGGCAAGGTGTTTGAGTATACATTTACGGATCTGGGCAACGACCCGCTGGAGTTGAGTCCCATTGCCTCGTGGTCTCTCGATGGCCTCCTTAGTACTGTGCGAAATAGGGTCGGTGACGATGCTGCCGTGTGGGCCGAGGAGGCGCAGGCAGTGGCCCGATGGTGGAGTTTAGAACGTCAGCGATTATGGAAATATCACCTAGCAAATTAGGTCGAGTGTAATAAATACAACAAGTCTACTACCAAGAAGTGTCTTTACGAGTGAACCAGTAATAAGCAGGGGCAATGGGACGTTGAAACATTCGTTGCCCGTCGGCAGAACGGCAAGTCGGTGGTGGCAAATGTCGGCCTGACCTGTCCCCAAGCGGCTAAACCATCGTGTTGGTTGTATAAGCTTTTCAAGCGTCCGTTCTAACGGGTGACGACCCTGTCATCTTGTGATCCCAGACGCTGTAGGCCTTCGTCGCATACTTCGTATCAGCAGGCCCAAGGTTGACGTTGACAGGGTCACATTGCTGAGTACTATAGATCAATGTGCATTAACCAAAGTTCGGCCAAGGACCTTGGCATCTTGGCACGGCATTTGCAACTGGTAACCGGCCTTGGCAGCATTGTCAAGAACAGGGACTTACAGCGAATGAGTTGGAATTCGTACAGACGGGGACGTGTCCGTTTTCTTCGTATCTGCTCGGTCTGCCCGTCCTGACCGGTGGTCCAGACCGTGGACAGGCCTAACAGCATTGTTCTCCCAGAGCACCGACGGTCTAGCGTCGGCGACGGCTTCTGGTTGGACAGTTCTTAGAAAAGCTTGAACAACGTACCAAGCGCGGAGCGGGCCCGAGACTAGCTCCAACTTCTTTTCTCGTTCCAGAAGAACGACAGGTGCTTCCGTATTCTCAGCGGGCGCTAGGATAGCGCGGAGTCGTTCCGAACTCCGAAGCTCGGTTGTCATCTCAATGCTGGTGAACTTGCACAGCAAATTGCGATTGCATTGTTACGAGCTCAAGGTTTGAGTGGCATTGAAACGACAAGCCTCAACTGCGTTGATTTCTCTGTCGGGTCCACACTGAAAGTATGTTTGTACAGCCCCGATGTATTTAGATGCCCAAGGTGGCCCCAGCTGCCCAAATACGAGATTCGTAGCAGATCACCATTTTCACCTCCTGGCCCGTCCATAAATCCAGTTCTTCGCCTCGCTTAAGACAGATGCTGGGGAGCAACAGCTTTATCCGGACAGCACCTTCTGAAAGAACAACTTGGTCTCTACGGAGATCCCGGTGGTGACGCCCGAGGCTTGACGATGGATCGCTGCACCACTGGCTTTCTCCTGTTTGAGCACCACCAGCTGACTATGAGCAGTGAGATAGAGCACGTAAACGGAACATCTTTGTACGGTCTTGTATTGGATAAATGTCATGACTGTATTGCGTCGTTGACTCTATGTAAGCTAATTATGTTTGACAGTAGTACATTGTTTCCACGGAACATACTGATGAGTGTACAACAGAATAGACAAAAAGCCGGAAATACCGGTTTAGTGAGCCTGCCCAATTCGGGTCTTTTGATGGTGCCCATGCACTTCCAACCTTTGGGAACCTTGCAACGTACCATTCATTGAAGATCCTCTCAACCAAGGTCAATAGTTACAACCTCCGCTCCTTTAGTAGCAGGGCAGTAGCGAGTGCAAGAGCGGAAAAAACAATGGACAACCCTATAGAGTTCAGTAGGGACAACTAAACAGCGCGATGGGATTTCTTACCATGGCTGTATTCAATTCCTTTCACGTAAGCCTCGACGAGGACCTCGGCGATCTTCTTTGGCGCCTCGTCAATAAAAGTCACGCTCTCGGTGGCTTTTTTGATGACCTGTTGGAGTCAGTCCGTGTTCCAAGCATCACGAAACGAGTGACTGACCTCATCAATGAAGGATCTCTCCATCCCTAGCTGTGTCAACTTGGACTGGACAACCACTCTCAAGACACCCTGCGTGATTGCACTCGAGGCGGCTAGACCAATAATACAGCCTATCGTGCCGGTGAGATACAGCGCTGATGCAGCCGCAGCCTTGTCTGCCGGGTCAATAGCCGCCTGCAACGCAATGAACACGGCGCTCTGGGCGATTCCAGTACCTAAGCCACTTCAAATGAGTTAGCAGTGCGTCGGTGTCGGAGGCAAGTACTCGCTCACCCTGGAATAACGTAGAGTGACTCTGCCCAGCCGGTCTGCCCATGCCAGCGAAGCAGCATGAGGCTGTAGCTAGCAATAGAAAAGATGCCCGAGGAGATGATGAGCCCTTTGTAACGACCAGTCCTATAAATGGTTAATTCTTCTCGCCCATATTTCCCAACTGGAATCTCTCACCCCTGAATCACAGCCCCAGAGACAATGCCGCCAACAGTGTTTCCGATAACTGCGGGAAAGAGATGTGCGCCTGCGACGGTGCTGGAGACACGCTGAGTAACCTGGAAGTAAATAGGCACCGAGTACATCATCTGCAATCATGTTAGCAACGGTCTCGCTTCGCAATCAACGTACTTGCCCCCAACTGCGCTCCAGACTGGGCCGCGATAATAAAAAACGACATTGTGACGTTGCGTTGATCAAAGAGACGGAGCGGAAAGATGGGTTCCTTGGCCCAGCCAGCTTCCACGCGCACAAACAAGAAAATGAGTAGAGCCCCCGCGCCGACCAGAGAGAAGATCAGTGGGTGATTCCAGGAAACCTTTTGGCCTCCGATTTCTAGCGGTAGCATAAGAGCCAGGATTCCGCCGCCGAGAAGGAATGCACCGAGTCCGTCTATCCTGGCAAGACGGTTGCCACACTCGGCTTCGTTTTGGACTTGGTCTGGAGGTGAGTCGGGGAGCAAGATCCAACAAAGGACCATGGCGAGAATGAAGATCGGTGCCTGGCCGAGGAAAGACCTAGAAGCTTTAGACTCCGTATACAAGAGAAGTTGGCAGTAACATACCATCTCCATCCGATTGTGTCAGCCAACCAACCGCCTAATGGTCCACCCAAGCTTCGACCAACCGTCGCAATCACATTGAGATAGCTCTGCCACGATGCTACTTCTCTGAGCGGGGCAAGGTCTGCATGATGTTAGTTCTCATCCTTGCATTGTCTCTCTCACATACCAGTGATGATCACAGAGGCCAATGCCATCATGCCTGCGCCCCCAGACCCAGAGATCACTCGTCCTAAGATGACTTGCCACATCGATTGGCCAATACCACTTCATGTCGTTACTACAAGGAATAACTTCGAGTGTCTAGGTGAACTCACACGAGGCCGCTAATAATATGTCAGAGATGTTAAGCCATTGGCGGATGAGACTTACCAGCCGACAGCGAAGAGGCCATAACAAACCATCAAGATGGGTTTCCGACCGTAAATATCGCTAAGCTTGCCATACTGTAGACGCGGGTCAGATCAAGATTCTTGTTAAACTACGAGGAACATATCGCCTACCAGGGATTGCGTGGCTGCTCCAGCAAGCATGAAGCTAATGAACAGCCAACTTGAGTCCTCTAGATCGCCAAACTCAGACGCGATGACGGGATGTGTGGCCAGGACTAGGGATGAATCCGTGCTAGAAGTGAAGACACCTGTCGAGTATGAGATTGAGACCGCGTTGGCCATGGACGGATACTTACCAATGAGCAAGGCCGCTACAACCTTTGCAATGTGCGAGTTGCTGTATGTCTTTGACCCAGGCACGGTTGACTCTGAGTCAGACGAACTTTCGCAGTCGGCAACCGCCGTACCATAGCCGTTCCTCTCAAATCGCGCATCATCGTCAGGTGTCGGGCTTGACAAAAGCCCGGATGCCTCGGTTGGATTGGGGTTGGTGGCTTGAACTGTCATCTTTTCGCATGGGCAGGCAACTATGGTTCAAGGCTTTAGACAGTCTGCGTGGCGCAAAGTCAGATGACAGTTTAATCCCCTTTCCCACTTTGTATCGATTGTTTTGGTTTCTGGCGACGGAATGAAGGGAGAGCGTGATTGCGCCTAGTAAGCACATCATCACGGCCCCACTTGTACATAGAGTCGATGGGAACTACAAGACGCGTAGAGCGATAGGCTTATCGGCGCGTTCTCAGGTGGATGATTTGGGCGATTCGTGACTTGGATTTGACTTTTCAGTGGGTTTACATGTTCTCCATACAGAAATGCGCGAACTCGAAAATGGGTTACAAAGTACGTGACTGCTTTCGAGTCTTGACCTCAGAATGATGTCAAACTCAGGATAGTCAATACCAGCAATGAAGCACTAGAATCGGCTCACTCAAGCTACCGGCAGAAGTACGTAAATCCTCCCAGCCTTGGTGTTTCGGTCATGGCGTCAGGCCAAAAACATCCAAGCTAAAGCTATCAGGATGGAACATGGTGGCTTGCAGGCATGCCTGCCAATGAGGCTACCGTGTCCATCCAAGTACCGGAACATCCTCGTTACACCCTGAAATGCCTTGCGTATTAATGCTGCGAACTCCAGATACTAGTGGATACTAGTGGCGAGCAAACGGGCGACAGATGAGCCATCTAAAAATTCGTACCTGGGCTCCGGGATTTGACTATGCTCGAAGTTGATAGCTGGGCGCTTAGACGCCGTCCAGTTCCTGCAACCGCCAAGGTATGCACACTGAGAATCCCAGGGAGGAGAAAGATACATCCCACCCACTGACATTCATTCTTCCATTCGCGTCAATTGCCGCATCGCTCCCTTGCCGAAATGGACAGTTTCGGGCCTCTTTAACACGAACCCTCCATCTCCTGGGCGCCCCCGCCTGATCCGCGTCGACCGAACCCTTTTACCGCCGCGGCCTCAATCTACGACGCCCTTTACTATTCATTTGTCGACAAGGATTTTGGGGATGTGACTGACGTCACATGGATGACGGATTGAGATTATAGCCGTGAAGCTGCGGCCTACGAGAATCTGAACAAAGCTGGGGTTGATGGTCTGCTTATCTATAAGTACCACGGGTCATGGACTTTTGACACACCTTTAGCCGGTTCTTCAATGGTCATGCGTCCTGTGCGTATGGTACTTATCGAATGGGTCCAGGGTGTCAGCATGAACTCTTTGATAGAGAAGAAGCAAGTTACCAGCATCCCTCCCCAGCAGCGGTAAGAAATTTCTGCCTTTGGCTCATGAGTTTTCATGTCTGTAAAAGTTGCGCGAACTAGAGATGGGTTGAAAGACAACATGTACTCTTGACTTGCGCTTGTAGATTTGATACTAGTTAATTAACTTTAGGCTATCAACTGCTGGTAGAAGTGGCTGGAGACTTTGTGGCAAATGTCAGTGACTGTGCCCTGCCAGCATTCACCTAATCGTCACCTCAGCTGGAATGGCCTGATGAGTGAGCAGCAATCTGAGAAAGACTACAGCTTCGGAACGGCATGGTAAGATATATTGTGTGAAGGAAGAGAGCAATAAAGTACAACACCCTCAACGGGACTGGATTATATCGTTGTGTGTCTCAAAGATGTAAAGGACATCACATTGTATGAACTGTTCCTTTCCAAGGGAAACGACAAGGTTTCTAGAGACTTCTGCTAGGTTTCCAAACAACTCTTTCTAGGGGCATGAACAACTTTTGCGAATGGCACGAACAAGATACATGACACATGTGTAAGGTAGAACAACTACAATCTTTAGTTTTAGGCGTCTATTTCGTCTTAGGTTTGTATTTGTTCGTGTCCTTGGTAAAACTTGTTCGTGTCCCTAGCAATAGTCTTCTTAAATGGCTTAATGAACTGGGTTAGCTCTGCTACGAACATGCGAATACTTACCTAGGTTTGAAAAATATTCATGAAAACACCTACTGATAGCCATAAGTTCTTGAGGACAATGAGGCTCACACGAATATATAATGAAATACCCATCTTGTTCAAGTCAGGCTGGATTTCAATATTCAACCATCATTCGACATTTACACCCAAGCCTCTCACGCCTATTGACCATCTTTCGATTTCGCCATAGGTACCTCGCCATTACCATGCATTCCATTGCTGAATCCTTCAGCCTCCCACTCCCAAATGCGGATGTGGTCCTCGAATTGCCCCGACTGTCCAAACCCACATTTCGGGGACAGCGACCGCGCAGGCAGAAGCTCCACTGTTCGCAGTCAACGTTCCTTACGAAGACTGGTCTTCCATTTCAAGAGGTATCTTGAACCGCCATGATGTTTCTTCAACTCTATCTGGCCATCACTTAGCCTCGTGGGAGCCAACGAGGGAGATCCTCGTTGAGGGTGACGTTACTTCCGCAGCAGCAGTGCATCTAATTAACCCTGTGAACATAGCACTGTCTACCAAACACCCCGGAGACGTCGTCTGCCTGAATGAGCACTTGACATCCGATGCAGCTGCCCGTGTGGACAAGTGCTGGCTTCGGAAAGGGACCAGCATCCGGAAAACTTTCGCTGTTCTTGATTACAAGAAAGCTGGTACGATACGACATGCCGAATTCAAGGATGCACTTGGCCCGCCCGGAATGAGTTTTGAGCAGAAAGTGACAAGTTATAAGTCGTATTTCTTCTTAAACGCCGAGATTCTTGCGAAACAAGCTGTCAGCTATGCGAACAGTTGCGAGACTAAATACGTTGCTTTCTTCGACTGGTACACTCTGATTCTCTTCGTTCTAGAGGATCAAGACGGGCTAGTTGGTGGAAGGTATTGCTGTGTCACCTTGATCGACGATCGGAAGCAGATGAGGCCTGCCCTGCTCGGATTTCTCGAAAGGGCCTTTCAAGCTTCCCTAGCAGAACAACCTCGTCTTGCGCCTGACTCGCCACCGAAAACAGTGGCTAACAGCTCGACTAGGACTCTCAGATCGAGTATGGAATGAAGAGATGGTATCAACTAATACTTATTAGTTGGTAGAAGGGTTTGTATTTGCTTTACCCTTATGTTTTGTAGGATAGATCACAACGTCTTTGACATGTACTGTTAATACATTGAAACTTTAAGCCTTGGGATTTCGTTTTTAGAAACCTTCTCATTCCCCTTATGTGATGGCCTAGACATGGAAAGAGTGTAGGAAGTTGGTGAATAGTATATGGTGCACTGGTCAAGTGCCGTAGATCTCAAAAGGAGGGGTGTGATGATGATTGGATTAGTATCTGGCCTTCTCAAGCTCAGTTTGCGCTGGAGTTATATAGCTAAGGTAAAGGAAGCGCCCCAGTAGATGCCTCTGGGCGGTAGACCAGTAGCTTACGCGCTGGTGAGTCGCTTTCTTGCCGATGGGCTCGTCACACTTTATCAGTATTAGTTATCATTATGGGTTTTCGCCATCAACTAGCTAATGATCACACCCAATTAACTAGCACCTAATTAATCGATACCTAATCCCACGCCTAACATTTAACGCCAAAGCATATATCTAATACCTAAGTATACACCCAATGCCTAGATCAAGCGCCCACGCCAGCGTACAAAACGAAGGCTTAGATTGAGGAGGGCGGCAGTCCAGGAGAACATACTTATACTGAAGAACAATCTCGAGGCTCTCAGTTCAGTCGTCCCAGCTCTAGGGAGGGCCATAAAGATACTGCGTTGAGTCCATTGCAACGGCCTTTGAACCGGAGAATGGGATGCCCGCCGCGCTACTGGCTGCCCTTGCTTGTGGTGGTCGCTGGGAGGTCCCTGTAGTGGTCGCTGCAGTGATCACTACAGCGAACACTCGCCCGACTATAGCGGTCACTATGGCGCACCTCACTCTGGCATGTACGCCGAATACGCCATTTCAGGTTTAGCGCCGCGGACAAACATTCAGTGTTCAAGTGTTTCTTGGAGCCTTCAGTGAATGAAGAGTGAACAGAAGAACAAACAGCTGCCTGCAACTGCACACGCATCATCCTTCATGATTTAAATGCCCGACCGACCTCCTTCTTCAAGTCATCTTCCATTCAGCATTCCTCCATCCCACAACATCTCACTCAACACACTGCAACTCGCTCACTACTTACTCTCTCAAGATGGGCCGTCGCCGCTACGACCGAGATCCTCCCCTCCCAGACCCGCGCCGACCAGAGTTCCCCTACCGCCAGGGCCTCAGTGTTTCCATTCGACGTCATGTCCCACCACCTCCCTTTGGCACCTGCTATCTCAAGGGACCGGAGCGTGAGGAAGCTCGAGGCGTCGAATGTTTATTAGGCTTCAACCGGAGCGAATGGTGCCTCCAGAACCCACCTGCTGAGGCTGCAGACTACGCTGAATACTACGCTGAAAAGTTCGCAGAAGAAGACGCAGACGACGACGCAGACGAAGACGCCCCTCACCCCGAATCTGACGATTCTGTGCACGATCTCCACGTACTCGATGAAATTGCATGCAAGGATGGACGCGGAGCTCAGGTCGTCCGTTGCTATCTGGATGGAGATGAGCATCAGGTCTTTGTCGCAAAGATATACGATGCCCTTTACTACGACTACGGACGAGATGTCACATACCGGGCGGATTACGACTATTGCCGCGAAGCTGCCGCATATGAGGATCTGAAGATGGCAAAGGTCGACGGGCTTCTCGTCCCAAAATACTACGGCTCTTGGACTTTTGATGCACCTCTTCTCGGTGGCCCTCCGATGACGCGACCAGTACGTATGATCCTCACCGAATGGATCCCGGGTGTCAGCATGGACTCGGCCATTGTCAACGGACACCTCAATGGACATCACGAGCCCATCCCCCCAAGCAGCGTCTTAACATCCTAGCAAGAGCCATGGAGATCGAAACGAAGCTTCAGTTTCACGGCATATACCATCGCGACTTTGCGCCAAGAAACATTCTCCTAGTCGGGCCAGACATGGACATTAAAATCCCCCGAGTTGTTATAGTCGACTTCAACCAAGCTGTTTGCCTGCGCCGACCACACAACAGGATGGGTTGGTCCAAAACTCCACTGCCAGTCAGCCCTCGGTATCGTTATTACAAGGCGCTCACCAACGATTTCGTACCGTGGTTGCCTGAGCCCCACCGCTCAGAGATGACAGTTTTCAATGGATGGCTGAAGACTACGTGGGAGCATTCGAAGGATTTCGGGACCTTCGACATGCCTTCGTGGGACTTCGATGCCGATTGTGAGATACGACCGCCTTTGCCCGATGCCGAGCTTAGTGACACCGAGCCTAGTGATGTTTCAAGACAGTCACAGAAATTGCCCACACAAGGTAACAGGAAACCATCGCTTTGCATACTTGGACTAGAATATGGCTAACGGGTTGACAGACGATTCGCCGAAACCAGGACAAACACCAGCTGATCCGCAGAAAAATCCAGGTGACGACCTTAACTGTCCGGTGGGTTTGGTGGATGACGGACCGAAAGGTTAAAGGGTATGCTCGCGAAGTGGCGATTACCCTCGTACGATGTTTAGTGGCGCGCAGGACGGGAGTGGAAAACAGGAACACACCAGGGTGGTTGGAACCGCCAAGAGATCGGTACGGGAAGGACAAGGATGTTAGCTATGCAAAAATAACTAGTGATTAAATTATTCCGACGGTGGATTTCTATTTCCAGTGACTCAACGATCACAAGACCACAACTAAAAACCACCAAGTCACGAGAGGAATATAGCATCGCGTATTTGTGCATCAGATGTTTTCTTTGTCAAACTCTAAAATGCTCAATTCAATCATTTTAACAGGCTAATTACTACAAACAAACAAACGCCTCATTGTCAATCCACTTAGGCAATGGGCTCGCAAGTGAAGACGCCGCGCACGGTGCCCTCGCGGAACTGCTTGGCCTGAAAAGTAGTTAGTAGCTGAGAGAATGAGGACAACTGTGGGAAACTTACAATATCGTCGATACTGGCATAGGTGCCACCGACAAGAACGATCATGCCGATGATGAAGATGAGGCCGTTGACAATGGCCAGAGGAAGGTTCTCCTTGGAGTACCAGGAACCCTTTCGAATGAGCATGAACCACATGATGGCAGGGAAGTAGAAGGTGAATCCGGAGATGAAGAGCGAGGACGAGATGGAGAGAAGGTCGCTGAAGAAGGGAATGGCCTCGGCGATGATCCAGGCAATGATGGTGATTGCCAGGATAAGAACCAGCCAGGTGATCCAGCCCATCTTGGTGTTGATGTAGCGGATGATGGAGTCCTTGAACATTCGAGCGTGTAGGTAGCGAGCCACGACGGTGGTGTTGATTGATCCCGAGATGAAGATGACGGGAAGGGCGATGCCGAAAGCAATCTTGGAGATGAGGTCACCAGCCGAGAGAAGGGCAGGGGACCTGACATCTTGGCCGACAAAGGCGTAGATGAGGGCGCCGGTCAGGGTGTAGATGGCAATCTCGATGAGGCCGAGAGCCCAGATGGACTTGACGAAGTCCTGGGGAGTGTGCATCTCGTCCATGAAGGAGAACTGGCAGACGGCGAAGGAGTAGGCGAAGACGATGTTGGTGATGGCGATGAAGGCCTCGGTGAAGGTGAGCCCGTCCTTGGGCCAGGCGGACCAGTCGACGGAGGAGAGACCGCCTGGAGCATCCCCGGCCTTGATACCGGTGGCGATGATGGTGATGCCAACGGCGAGGGCGATGGAGACGAAGTCAATGTAACCAAGGATGGCAACCTCGGCGAAGGAGGGAGGGATGGCGACGATGAGGAGGATAATGGCAGAGACGACGCCGAAGACGAGAGAGCAAGCGCCGTTGTCGGTGATGTTCAGGAAGGCAATGGTACCGGTCAAGCAGTGGGATCCGACGAGGAAGGTGAGCTGCAGCGAGAACATGACACCGACCAGCTCGTAGCCGAACTTGCCCATCATGAGCTGTCCGGCATCGGCGTAGTGGGAGACGTGGGGGTAGGCCAGCTTGACCTGACCGACGACGTAGCTGGTGTAGATGGCGACGAGACCGAGGCCAACGCAAAGGATGGTTCCGGCGACCATTCCAAGGGTAGCAAAGGCAGAGGGGAGACTGAGGCAGCCGAGAGCGATGGCCTCGACGATCAGAACGACAGTCAGACGCTTCCAGCCGAGACGGTGGAAGTGGGCGTTGCCCTCGACGGCTTTTTGCTTCTCGAGGTCGGCGCGAGTGCGCTCATCGAGGTCGGCGACTTCGCCGGCGGTGTTGTCGTACATGATGTCTTGTTGCGGCGCCTGGTGCACCTTTTCCGCGCTCTTGCGGTCGGTGGACGGGTCCGCGGAGGAGTTCTTGATGTGGTCCATGATGGTGGAGTGTTGAGGGAGGAGGTGGCAAACAATGGATGAGTCAATGGAGGAGGAAACGGGAGAAGCCAAGGTGATATAGACTCTGGTACCTTCAGTTGAAGTCGAGGCAAGAGAGTGGGGGAGGATGATGAATCAGTCAAAATATGTGGGAGGCTTGGAGGCTTTATGTAGGAGGAGACCTTATGGAGAGGATGGAGCGGATGGGGGCAGAGATAAAGAGAGCGTCAAAGGCACACAGAACAGAACAGGTAAAAGGGTTTCCTACCGAGAGTGAGACCGAACTTTGTCCAGAGGCAATCTTGGTGGGTCGAGGACATCGGGGTCCACCGCTTACCACTTGGAGGATGTCAGGCTGAGGGTAGCAAGGGAACTATCTCGTCGTCGTGCTGGAAGTTACGGGGTCATCAGATACTCCAGAGACGACCCATTGGACCAGGTCGGGCAGCGAGCACGGAGAACCCTGTCGATGCTTGATGCTAGCCACGACGATGATGACGGTCGACGCCTGGTCCCTGGGCCATGTACTCCAGAACCCCAGACCGGCGAGGAGGAGGAGCGGATCCCAGTCCCCACAGAGTTCAGAAAGAAGAAGGAGAAGACGAAGCATGAGAGGAGGGCTCGAGGCCGGTGCCGAAAAGCCGACTCCCAACGAGAAGCTGCGCAACGGACTAGGCGTGGTGGTGAAGCGCAAGGCCGGTGGATCGCCATTTGCAGCAATTCCGGTTACCTAATGCGGGACCGGCAGTGCTACGACGGAGCCTCCACAGAGCCGCAACGCCGTGCTCTGCTTGGCTGGCCGGTGAGTAGCTATGTGTCACCGAAACACCGACGGAGCCGCGCACGGCTGGCACCAGGTCAGGAAAAGAGGAGACAACACGACCCGAGTCCGTCCACTGGATGTGCCCTGTTGATGTTGGGGAAGAGAGAGAGGCCCACGATGACCACGAGAAGAGGGAAGGGCAAGCAAGGTTGAGGCAAAAAACCGGCGAGTGGACGACCCGGTGAGTGGCCGGACTTGGCGCACCGACGGCGACGGTGGGCTGTCGGCCCCATGATCCCCATACACCTAAACGGCTTCTCCGCAGAGTCAGTTTGAGATTGGGTTGGGGAGCGTGGTAGTTTTTACGTCAACATGCTGGCCGTCCTAGACTCGGAAAGGGGAGAAAACGAGGGGAGAAAGAGGAGACCCGGGGGAGAGGGAGGGCGGTAATCTCACTCATTACACAATTGCATCTCGAGTGGGACGCAGACACTGACACGGACGGGGACGACGCGCAGATGCGATGCCATGTAGAGAGGAAGCCTTTGCGGGCGGTGCCGTTTGCCTCCGGAGCTGCGTCGAGGACTCGGCCGCCGCCAAGACGGAGCCCGAACGGCGCACGACCGGGCGTGGCTCGGAAAATTTTCACCGGGCTTCGCCGAAGGGGCACCGACGGGCCAGCCAGGCACAAGAGACGACGGCGGCAGGTGTGAGTGTGAGCGTGTGAGCGTGTGCGTGTGAGTGTGCGTGCCTGACGCACATCATCTCGTCAGCCCTGGGTTGGAAGCGTTCTCGAAGCCCGCTAGTCAGGGGAGCGTCGAAGCAAAGGCCGCAATCTTGTTAGTGAGTTGGCTGCATCCATGGCCAGAATGATGCTGCTGGCGTGCGAGAGGCAAGGATGTAAGGGTATGGCGTTTCTTGGCTTGGACGGTGGGGTGGAAGAGTGGGCTCTGCCGGTATCTCCGCAGCCAACCCATGTGTCTTCCTGCGAGTCTTGTCTTCCGTCGTTCTGTCTCTGTCTTTCTGTCAGAGCGTTTGTCCTCTTCTCGCCCGACCAGAGAGCGCCCCGGAAATGAAGCCAGGTGTGTTCAGGCCGGTGTGCGGTCCGTTGCACGCTCCATCCTCCGCTGTACACTCCATCCTCCGTCTTACGTGCTCTCCGCGATGGCCTCCAGCAGTCTCTGGTCCCCACTCTCCACGCCCATCCCATGTTAATAGGTCCGCGTCCGACGCGTCTTGGAGGTCTCCTCCTGCCTAGACGGCGCGCGGTGGTACGATGCGATGCCCATGATCCATGGCCAGATCCGCCGCCTCCCGCCGCCACCCTGGGCTTGTCTTGGTACCCTGCCTGCCATGGAGCCTAGCATCTTGTCTTGGTTCGTGACTGAGCTGTGTGACTGACCAAACTGTGTGATTGTGCCTGTGATTGAGCCTGTGACTGAGCCTGTGACTGGGCCTATCCTCCCAGTGCCCGCGGTTCCCTTTCCCGTCTCTTGTCTCGTCTCGTCGCTGCTGATCTTGGTCGACATCATTGCATCCCCGACTCTCCCCGTGCCACCCGGCTGGGCTAACTTGTCTAGGTAGGTCCTCCAGGGCGTCCCGCGCCATGTCCCGTAGCGGCTCCATCGCCATTAGTACGTTTGGCGATGTGTCCGCCGTCGATTCCATGCGCTGTTTCTAGAACAAAACTTTGGCCAGCGAGTCCCATCTCATCGCCCAGAGCGGCAGAGCCATCGCACTAACCGCAGTAGTATTGCCCGCGGCCCGCCGTGGCCTTGCAAGTTCCTGCTTACTGTCTGCCGAAGCACGCCTCGTCGCGGCAAGATGCAACGTAAATCGTCTTTAATTCTTCATCCAGCCTAGTCGTTTGCCAAGCCAACATTGTGCATCTTCTGCTTCCATGCCGTCGTCTCTTACAAAGCAATTGCAGCACATACATCACACAGTATGAACCGTGTCCATCATTCCACCCTTCCACCCTCCTTCTTCTTCTGCCCACGCTCTCTCTGCCCACGCTCTGCCCACGCTCTCTCTGCCCACCACGCCCGATCGACAAAACTCTCTAGCCGGCTCGTCCGGATGGCAGGCCAGACGGAGCCGGCAACAGCAAAACAAAAACAAAAAGGAAAAAGAGCGGGCTTCAAGATAAAAAATCGCCATACTCTCCGATCCTCCTGATTCACATAATGTGGTAACCAGTATTCATTGCGTTCAGTCATTCACACTACGCCCTATTGGTCGCCCTCGTAGATATCATGTGTGCGGGCCGACCGCTCGAGCACCTGTGGAGAGTCTGGAGACAAATGCTTAGCAAGAGATCCTCTTGTTCGTCCACAGTAAGATATCGATCTCTGATAAGATCTCATTTCTAATAGAATTATGAGTCAAAAATGTCCCGCGAGCGAATCCTCGCCCTCGCCCCGTGGTGCATCGCTTCAGTCGGCCCGCAAACCTCACCAGAGACTCCAGAGAGCATCCCAGTCGCCTCCGACAACCTATCCACACGGACTCCGCAGCTGACGACCCCGGGCCTCTATTTAGTCATATAAACTCCCCTTTGCTTCCCAAAGACCCCGAATCCCTGCCCTCCGACCTTCACGTCTGAGCGTCCAGGTCGTGGAGTGAAATTGACTCAGGGTCTGGATTCGGGGTTGGTCGTCTCTCCCCGCCACGGGGTCCTCACTGACCATCGTGCGAGGTTTCTATGACATACTAGCGGTTGTTGCAAGGTCTCTCCGCGCTTTATTAATTTGACTTTGGGACTGCGCATACACATCCTTGGCGTGTTCTACGAACATGGTGAAACCTTTGGCTGGTGGGTTTTTACAGTGCCCCATGCAAAGCGTATTGAGTTTCATAACCACACCAGAGGGAGAGTTTGGTCATGAGCTTCAGCAATCGTCCGGTTCTTCCCCTGTGCATACAGCTGCGAGTCGCATGCACGGCTGAGTCGAGACCATCTGCCAAGGTGCCATCGCTTCAGTTAAATGCTCAGCTAAACTATGCAGGATTATTTGCCACTTATTACACATACATTCTCTAGTCGTACTATCGAGCCGCGCGAGTCGATGGAATTCCAACCATTCATTGGAGTGTCATGGGAGAAGAGGCATATTATCCTACCCTAGCTCAACGAGAGCCATTTAGCCACCGGGGCATTGGCCATGACGAGGTCCTTGATATCAATGGCGTGAATATGGTTAGTATTCCATGCCGATCCCAAAGCAAACCAAGCTGGTGAACCTTTTACTGCACACGTGGTGCACAAGGGCAGCATTGGAATCAGCCGCAGTCACGCCAAACTCTGCTCTACCACTTAGTTTACAAAATCAAGGAAATCGATATTCGCCAGGGCTGACAAAAACACCACTAGCCAATACTAAACTAACAACTAAGTCAATTATTTAGTATTAGTATACTAATGCAAATACTCGGGGAATTGGTCTTGGTATCTAACCATGCCCGAGAAGACTTTCGTGATTTTCCGACTTCAATCCTATTAATGTTAGCTTGTGTACCATTTAATCAGTTAAGTTGAATTCAGAAGCGGTGTCTGATGAACCCAACTGTGCTATTCGTGTATTCTTATAAGGTTTACTTGAGAGCTAAGATCGTGATGAGTTTGGGTAGTCGCCTATGTAATATCCAAAGCGACGAACGACCTAAAATCGGCATGAGCCCACGCTTCACACTTGAATGAGCTACTAGAGAAAACCCCCTATGTGTGTTCACTGAAGGGGCAGATGGCCTGCTCAAAGTAGCAATTTCGCCGGATGATTTAGGGTAGGCTGCCTCTCAGACGGTCAATGGTCAATGCACCTGTCATGATGTGAACCCACGCTCCGCTCTTAAATGAGATTGGAAAGAGTATTGTTATTGGCTCAATCATCTCACAGTCCAAGCTTAGAGAAAGGGAAGCCATAACATTGCGAGGCGCTGAATCCTGAAGCGTTAGCTATTTGCGATGTTCAATAGTCGCATTTGTGAGAAAAGAGTACCGATTTACGTTTACGAGCTGGAAATGAACAGAAATGGGACGTGTTGTCTACTAGTATCACTCTTTTCCTCTTTTAATCTCCAAAAAAATAACGCGACTATGGCATTGATTACATTGGCATCCGTGGAGAGAACTCTATGCACTGATTGGGTCATAATAGAAGTTGATAGTGGATGAATCTAAGCGTATCATTTAAGTATGCAAAGAAGAGTCAAGCTCTAAAAGTCCTCTATTGGTAGATATTACACTCTTTTCAACATTCCATCGGATGATCGAAGCATGCAAGATATACAGAATAGATACACGCAGCCTGCAGGACAGGCCCCATAGCCTATCATTGCATCCGCTCAGTTGCAGGTGCTGCTGGTGATATCCCTGCAAGGGAAACCCGCGTAGTTCTTGTTGCAGTACTTCAAGTTCTTCTCAAGCGTGGCGACATCGCAGATCAGCATGCTGCTGAATCCAGGAGTGCGAGTACCAGCCTCAAAGATCAAGTTGCCAATATTACCGTTGCCGTCAATGGCCTCCGAGTTGTCGGGGAGCTGGTAGCCGTTGGTGTTTCCGTTGAGCTTGTATCCGTCCCAGGAGCTGATAACGATGTCGTCGAGCGTCACGCCGCCCCAGGCGCCGTCCTTGAGGTTGTCGTAAGTACCACCGGGCAGGCTGTTGAGCTTCCAGTTGACCAGGTTGCCACGGTTGTTGGTCCACTCAGGGGTGACGACGTAGAAGATCTTGTTGTCATAACAAACATGGGTCTGGGCCGCCGTGGAGTCGTCAATATGGCCTGCAAGATCACCCTCACCAGTACCAGAGCATGCGTTGTCCGAGGCGAGGATAAACGGAGCAAACTCGCCGGGTGCCACTCCCCACGCCGCCGGAATCATCTTGGTGTAGACAATCTTCTGTGCTTCGTCCTTGAGCGTGGCGAGATCAGTGCCGGTGGGAACCGCGCCCTGCATGCCGTCTCGAAGGAGGCCATGGAGATCGGCGAGAGTGCCAACGGCGCCGGAAAAGATCTTGTTGACGTAGTCGGCCTCGGCCTCCATCCACTTGCCTACAAACGTACCCATGGCCTCAGTCAGGTCGTTTGCAGATCCGCGGCCGTGGGAAGATGGTCGCGAGCGGTGGAAATGGCAAAGGTAACAGCGCTGTTGAAGGCGTCCTTGGCGACACCTCGCCAGTCGTCATTGTCGAAGATCTTGGCGGTCTTGATGACCGTGTTCCAGCTATAAGCAGAGCCGAGACCGATGACGAGAGCAAAGGACGAAAGAATCTCTCGCATAATCAGGGAGGAATCCGCGATCTGGGGAGCAAAAGTCTCGGTGAACTTGGCCATCGAGTTTTGCATCTGGTTCATGGCGGAATCGAGACCGTTGTAGCGGTTCTGATGGACCTGATGGATGGCGACGAAGGAGTTGAGAATCAGATAGCCAGCCGGGAAAGACGTATCATCGCACTGGACCATGGTGTTGCAGGTACCGTCTCCCACGTCCTGGCAGTTCATGTGCTCGGGACCATGAAAGAAGTTGCTCACTTTCATGGTGAAAGGGAGGAAGAGCTGGCCTTCACCAGGTGCGTCAGAGTTCCATGAGTTGGCCACGGCCGACCAGGCGCTCTCGGTGTCGACGGACGACCAGCGAAGATTAGCTTGGTACGATGCATCGGTGATCTCTGTCACAGAGCATGTTGCAGAAGACCAAACCAACTGGCGATCTCTGACAGGTGAGAAGCCAGGCAGGGGAGAGGCGAGGACGGAGGAGAGGAGAGAGAGAGAAGCCAAGTACTTGAGGGAAGCCATGGTAGGTCTTGTGCTGGGTAGTTGTTCTGGAGCTTGTTGTTCCTTGAGGCTGCTTGGATTGAAGAAACCTATCTATTGGGATCTAGAGAGTATTTATAACAATTTAGGACGGCGGATGTTCACCAGAGTACTATGCTTGACTCTACATGCGAGCTTCGTATGGGTCATCATCGACCCAAGATGCAGCTCTCGTATGCGCGCAACACAGCTCATTATTTTAGGAAGACATGATCTCACTCTGCTGAGAGCATCTTATTCACGATGACAGAGCACTAGGAAGGGATGCCGAAGGATTTTAGTGCCCATGTGGTAGTATGTCAAGTGCCAGCCTTAAGGCGTAGGATTTCTCGACGTGCGATGATGGACCTAGGAATTGACAGAAACTGCCCACGTGGGCTCTTGGGGCTGAAAGATCTTTTGATCGAGCGTTTCAGAATCCCGGAAATAGAATGTTTTGGCGGCCGCATGGGTGTCCCCTGCAATGCCGCTTATCGTGTACTACTCGGTGGCCGGATAGGGAGAATAAAGCTGCAAGTAATAAGCATTGCAAAGACTATTTCGATACGAGCTTGAGCGATATGATAATTGCTTCCATCAGCATGCGAATGGAAATTGCAACTACAAACGTTTATTGAGTCTTTAGGCTGCTCACAACAAGCATCAACTCATTACCTAGATATGCCATGGATCGGTAGGAATAATTATCACACTCTACAAACGGCTAGTTTTGTCATGTGCTGAGGCCTGACATCATCCCATGTTACAACGCGATAAGCAGGCGTCGGCCGCCCTATTAGCTGATCCCCGCCTTGTTGCTGACCGAACCCTAGCTGTGTTCGTGACCGGGCTACTAGTTGATCGACCGAGAATTAGGAAATTTTGGGCTGGGTGCATGCAGCCCAACTAGTCCTGTAAGTGAGAGACAATTCCAGTGCCCCTGTCGTGGCGTTCCGATCTGCTCATCCAATTCGATAGTTGTGACGTCTCTCTAGTGTTGGGCTTGAAGTACCCGTCATGTACGACAAAGTCTTTCTTTAAGTAGCAGTCTTTTCTTGCGTGTCCATTTCAACAATGATAGATGATACTATGTGATGGTGGCGGTAACAATGGTGCGGAAGGGAAAGCGGGGTGAAAAGTTGAGCGATCTTGCACTACGCTGCAATTCTAGTCTGCTGACCAAAGTAAAGCAGAAGGATAATATTCGCATTCAGCTCAAAATTTAAGCGTTCTAGCTCATTTCCCTAATGTGTATTATTACTCAACAGCTAGTAGTTTTGTCCGGATAATTAAGCACGCATGAACGTGGTCCGGGGACTCCAATGAAGACTATTGTTGGATGGCGTGGTAGCATGGCCCGCTATCATTGGCTGCAGCAGACACAACCAAGATTGGGTTGGAAACGTGGAGCGACAGAGACTGGACGAAAGTTCATGTTGCAGAGCCTTCATTGGTAGTGAGTCCTCGTTTCATCTGTCCCATTCCGGTCGAGTTCTGCTGGATACACTCGTGGACTTGCGATCATTAATTATGTCACTTTCAGATTAGCTACCCTATGTTAGAATCAAGGGCCTAGATTTTCCAAGAAAATATCCCAATTGAACATTCATTTTGGAGGGATGAGAGGTATTTCGAGTGGCACAAAATTGGCAGACCCGAGATTTACTAGTCGACGATCAAAGTCGAACTTTACGGGCATTTAAAGGATGCGATAGAAAGTGCTTCAACTTGGTATCACATAAAGAGCATCTGGATTGAAGACTCGTCTCCAACTTAACCGTTGGAATACATTATTCCATCGCAGTATAGCCTTCAGTTACAAACGAGCTTTCAGGCTGGCACTGTGGCAGGGGCAAAGGGCCAAGTGGGCTAGCAGGGTATAATTGGGTATGGGGAAGGGCAGCCACAAGGGAGGTTAAGAAGGGAAGGAAGGGAGGCGTTTTCTTTTTATCATCTTCTTCAGAGAGAGGAAATTGAGAGCTTCTTACGGCAGAGAGACGAGAGAGATGAGTTCATTGAGCTCAACGCTCAAGCCTTTGCCTTTTGTTTTCAGAGAGAGAATTCTGTAATTACTACCAAAAATCACCACTCAATTCAGGGTCGAACCTCAGTCTTCTACAACACCAATTGCCAAGCCGACTATAGACCTTTTCAATGCCTTGCCAACATTATTTCCTGCTTTCGACTTGATAAGCAACCTCATGAGATGCTTTCCTATTAGGAGGTACTAAACACTAGATTGACTGACCACATACGCGCTATCTAGTGCAGCTTTGGGCTGACCAACTGAGACGCCTGTGCGACGCATTCCTGTGTACCCTCTTAGGGGACTGTCATCAATTTGGGGTGTTGTTTCATGTCCCTTTCCGCAGCCAAAGCAGCCAAAGTGAACTTGTTGCATGTTGATGTGGGAGTTTTAGGCCAGGAGCTGTCTTGGAAACGCCACAGACCGCCAAGTTCACAAGCACGTTGTGAAATACCGAGAGCAGGGTTACGGGCTATTGTTGTCTACGGGGTCGATCGACTTGCAACTACTAGGATTGCTAGAGGAGCCTCAACATTTCTATCGGAACCTAAGCCTGACAAACTTCTACGACTGAGAAGCTCGATGGATCTCGCGAACAACAAGCCACTGGATTACTACAGGCACTGATGAGTCAACTAAGTTTTCTAGGTCTTCCTACCTCGTCGATCTTCCCCTTTACGCTTCTGTATCATGATACACCAGTGCTGCTGTACTCCGTTTTCTGGGCGGTTTAACCTGCCCGCAACCTGATGTTCTAGTAACTTGCCTGCATTCTTTAATTGCCTCATGAGGACTTCTTCCTTAGTTGTCCATTTGCAACGCCGCATATTCCACTATTGACCGCTGCTAGAGCCTCCCGTTCTGAAATCGCTGGCGTCGCTGTCGCCATGGCTGTCACTGGTGCTGCGACCATCGTTGTTGAAATCATCGCTGGCAGGTCTCTGGGCTCTATTTTTGGTTTCCTTCGTAGCTTGTATGTTCCCATCCGACAACAAGTTCCATTCAGGTCGCAAGATTGCGTTGAAGCTATCATCAGAACTTCCCCTACGCTTAGTTCATACCGCAGCCTCTAATTATTCGAGCTGGTTTTAAAGTTCATTTATTAACTTTTGCATCTGACCCGAACCCATCTACCTTTTCCGCCCAGTCTAAGGTTTTTCCTTAACCCACATGATCCTTCCCCCGATTTCAAGATGTACTAGCTGCCCATGTCACATATAAGTCATAGTTGTACTACGCATTAGCGGAGTGCGCATTCCATTTTGCCGTAGCTAGCAATGCGACAGCCCATCCACGCCACTGACCTGACTTGTCAGCTTGACGAGAGACAGTCATTTATGTGGTGTGGTTTAGGACAAGCTTTTCATGAATTGGACATCCAGAGAGGGACCCAAACGGGTTGCAAAAACAGACTCAAGATGCGACACCGATGAGAACCATGCTACTGGGAAGGCTTGCTGTGTTTAAGTTATTAGGATTGATGCAGGGCATATAATATTACTTTGTTATCTGCCATATATTATCTACTCGTTGCCTTGATCTATCAGATGATATTGACCAAAGCTAAAAGTACTCTAAATAATGCTTACAATAGGAGTCTGTTCTATCAGACTACATTCTGTCAACTAATGTGATTGAACTAAAGTTCGCAGCGTAGGTCGCTGAAACGAATGTATTATGTTCTCAAATTTTATGTGAGCCCTGAATCGAAATATAGCCTAATCATATCGGATAATACAAACTGCTTAGCCAAAGTGGGGAGTGTTCAGAGCGAGACCCATGAGACAGCCACCAATAGTACCGGCAATCGGGATAGTCATAATCCAAGAAAAGACAAGAAGACCGACCCGCTTCCAGTTCACAGCCTTGAACGAGCCATTGCAGAGACCAACTCCGACAGTCGCTCCCGTAATGCACATTGAGGTAGAAACAGGCAGCTTGTACTGAGAAAAGATCAGGATGGTAATAGCCGCCCCCATTTCCATCGAGGAACCTCGGCTGGGAGAGTGGTAGGTGATCTTGTTACCCATAACTAAACATGAGTTAGCGATTGTTGTCAGAGTTTAGCCACTTTGTTACTTACCCTTCATGATGTTGTAACCGTAGGTAATGAAACCAAAGCAAATCGTAAGAGCAATGACAGCAATCTGCCAGAGAGGCACGGGAGCCTTAGCACCAGTAGGCTCGGAGGTAGACCAAGCAGCGTACATGCCCGCCCAGACACCAACAGCATTGCCGACATCGTTGGCACCATGTGCAAAGGATGCAGTGCATGCAGTGATGACTTGAACAAATGAGTAGAGATGCTCGACTTCATTGGGGTACTTCGCAGCGTAACTGTACACGCGCTGCATCCGGCGACCCTCGGGTGTGCCGGCAATACCGACTTGAGCTGTATGGATATCGTAATGGGTACCGTAGAGAAGGCCAACGACAACCATTGCTGGGAGACGCTTGAAAAGGGCAATCAGATTCCTTGTCTCGTGAATAGAGCCGGCGCGCATAGGGTTGGCATGCAAGGTACGCATGGCCCAGCCGAGGGGGCCGCGGGCCTTCCTGAGGCGGGCATGATGACGTTGCTCTGCATCCTTGAGAAGCTTTTGGTACTCCTCGTGGCTATACTCAACTTGGACAAGCCCTTTCTCATTATCGTGTGACGCGTGGTCGACAGGTCTGGCTGCGTCGTCTCCTGAATTGTTCATCATCTTTTCCGGGACAGATTCGGTCTTTTGGTTGGTAGTCGAGTCGTCGTCGGATTCGGGCACCTCCTGAACAACAGCGTAGTTGGGGACCTTTGCTTCCTCGGCATCCAGTGGGGCCTCGCGCTTGAATAGGAGCGGCCCCTGGACGACCATCCACCACCTTAGTGCGTAGTCCTTCTTGACGACCTTGGCGTGGACAAAGGGAACAAAGAAAATTGCAGAAAGAATAAAAAGACCAAAGCCAACACCCAGCGTAACAGAAGCAATATACCACGCGGGCTTGTCAGCAAGACCAAGTCGAGGAGAGCCCTTGTAGACAATAGATAATGTGCAGACAGTACCAGCAATCAGGAAAAAGAAAGGAGAGGTCCAAACAGCCCAAGGGACAGGGGTCTTGCGCATATGAACGACGACTTTGATGAGCATAAAGATGATCGCAGCAAAGCATCCAGCGATGGCAGGAGCCATAACCAGACCAGCAAAGATAGCCCCGAGACCTTGGCCATCATTCCAACCCCACTCGACACCTTTGACACCGGCGGTTGCAACACCAACACCAGCGATAGACGAGATGAGCGAGTAGGTGGACGAGACGTGAGCTGAATTGATTGTGCACCACATCACCCACATGGAAGCACCAGCGGAGGCACAGGCGAAAGCAAGAAGCTGAACGCCGGCGTTGTCCTCGAACGACTCGATGGGGATGATTCCGTTCTTGATTGTAGAGGCCGTTCGAGCACCGACAGCGAGGGCGCCAAGCAATTCGAATATTAGACACAACACCATGGCCATTCGATATGATATGGACCGCGATGAAACGCTGGTGGCCCAGGCGTTGGCGACATCATCTATTGTGGGAACCGAACATCAGTACAACGAACGCGTCAGGTAATATGAAGTGATGGGTGTAACGTACTGGCACCATTGTTGAAAGCCTCGAGCAAGGCGAAGCAGGTGCCTATCGCAAAAACGTAGGTGTACTCGGAGAGCACCATCTTGGCGGGTTTTCTTGGCGAAGGATAAAGATACAAACAAATATCGGATCCCTCAACGCGACAGTGGTTGGGATAATGGAGAGGGGTGGTTTGACGCAGTGACAGAGAACTCAGAGGATGGACGGCAGCCTTCCCTGCTCTCTATCTTAAATACCTACCTGCATGCTAACCTGGATGTTTATGCCTAAGTTTAATCGTATTTTCGGGGCTCCAGAGCTAGCGACTGTCGGTCATCATATTGGGCGACCGAGAGTCTAAAATGTATGTGGCCTAAACAGGCAGGAGTGGTGAAGATTACATGTGTGGCACATCATTATGGTTTCCAGTCTCACTTCAGGGGCCCTATAAAAATGTGTACATAGAGCACGTGGAGGTGAAGCCTGGCTTAGACGCGATCTGAATGGTGGCTCGTCTGGTTGGTGGCGGATCGGTTGATTGTCCTTTTTCAGCCTCTTATCTCCATTCTTACACACGTGCGGGTCCCTGTGCTGTACCTCGAATAGGTACGCAGGCGTGGCTGGTACATAATATGTACGTGCAAGGATTCTGGCTGAGACCACTGGAGTTCGGTGACCAAATTAGGCTAGCGACGGCAAGCAAAGCCAAGAGAAGAAGCTAAGGCGAGCTAAAATATCCTGGAGTCCCCCCGTGCCCTGGTAGGCCTTGCGTTATGAACGGTCGGTCCCCGGAGACTTCGGTCAGTACAGAGATCAGCAAGAAGCAAGAGGAGGTTTTGGCGACACCGGGCATACGAGCCGACCAAGGGAAGTTCAGCGCCAGGAAATTGATACAAGCCCGAGACATGTCAGCCAAGGCAAGCTGGAACACGACCTAAGAGTCTAAGTGATCGGAGCTGGAGCAATGCTGGAGAGACTCAATTCGAGGATCCCCCCCATCCCTTTGACTGTCGTAAGCCTCCACCTCCATACCTGGCCCCACAGAACCCTAGCAAATGCTGGATGACATAGAGGAACCGGTGGCAATAACAGCTACAGGGTGGCTGCGAGCTGATTGATGTAGATCTTCGTAGCGCCCAGAAGTGATTGGACTTTTACAGTCACCTAATTTAGGTGGGCGCTGAAGCACGTCTCATATATTCTTCTCTAATTGGTGGACATCTCAGAGTGACCAGACTGGAGTCTTACAACAGTTAAAGGGATGAAAGGAATGAGAAACATGGATCGGCAAATGCCAGAGAGCTGTCCATCCGCCAGGAGCGGGAGTCCAACAAGCCGTCCTTCATTGGCTGGCGAGATGAACGTGGCGGAGGTAAAACGTCCCGAGACGGTCGTGGCTGTCAACCCGACAGCAGCCGATTGCGCCAAATCCGAATGGACGCATCTAGACTCTCCGTAAGCTAACGCATCCTCGTGAAAAGACATCTAGGGGCTTGCAAGATACTGAAGCCTGAGCACCAGAATTTTCAGAGTCCGCATCGCCGCTAGCAGTCCAAAGATCAATGTCTGTCGAACCCACGGTGGCAAGCAAGCCATGCGCAACGAAGCTGCTTTGACTCCACCCGGACTGGAGCCGGGGACCTGGTGTCCAGCCTCTGCAATTGGGTCGATCTGCCAGCTTCCATTTCCAAGTTGCTGGTAATTTCAACGTGATTCCTACGTCATTCGATTACGCGGAGATAATATGCTGTAAAGCTGTTCTACGAAACTCCTCATGATCTCGGTTCCCAACGCGGTGGTTGGAGCCAGATATATAATCTGTCAAATATGGAGGAAACCGAGTAAGAAACATCACCTATTTAGACGAGGAAGCGAGCAAGGGAAGAGAAGTTTCGGGTGGCATTTGGTCGAAGCTGATGCTTTTCAGGCCTTCTGAATACATCCTGAACGTGGCAAGGCAAAGCATAACCCTGAAAATATATTCACAGACCTCTATGGATGCCTGAAAAGTCTTCAGGGATAGAGAAAAGAATATCCGCTGCTGGCCAGACCTGGTTTCCTCCTTGTTCCTAAGTTGGGGGCAAGCTAGGGGCCATAAAGAGGAACATGACCTGGCTACAGCTTAACCCGGCAATAGGGTCTTGCATTACTCCTTAGGCTGGGGGCAAAGATACGCTCCTAGACTGTACTTTATTAACACTCATTCCATAGCAGGAAGACGGGACTCACCCAAATATCACGTAACAAGCGCACATCAAGGCCCCTTTCAAACCAATTGTCCTCAGCCTTGAGCTCCCTTCGTTGAGGATTAGTAAGTTCACCAGGAGAACTGCCCCCACAAGGGTCGCCATTTCAAAGAAATTGAATGTTAGTGCCAAGTCTCGCTGAAGTACCCATCCTGCCATGACAGTCAAGGGGGCGACGCATAGAGCAATCTGGATGGATGAGCCAACAGAAACAGCAATGGCAAGGTCCAGTTTATCCCTGAGCGCCACTATCATGACAGTGACATATTCGGCGATATTTCCGACGATGGGGAGGATGATGAGACCAATGAGGGATTCCGATAGGCCACCCTCGTGTGTGATTTCATCGATGGTGCTCACAAGGAGCTCGGCACACACTGACATGACTACCGAAGTAATTATGAGCATGACCACAGAAGCCATCCTGTTGTTCGCAGATCCGTACTGTTGTGGCTGATGGTGTACCAGATGATCCATGCTCGTGCGGTTTTCCCTCAGCATTTGTAAAGTCGTGGTAAAACCCCGCCTCTCCCCGCTCATAGAGGAGTCTCGGCTATGATATCCTCGACTGGAGCTAATTGAGAGTGAGCGGGAATGCCTACGCGAACGAAGGAGTGGTTGGTAAGAGCTCGGGCGTGTATTAGCGTTACCGGCATCTTCGCTTCCGCGTCCTCGATGTTCCACGACATCGTCGTTGCACTCTGCTCCCACAGGTTCAATCGTTTCCAACTCAGTCGCGTTGCCCGCCTTATAAGTCGCGCTGGTCGCGCAGTTTTCATCATCTTCATCTGCAAAACGAATCGTCCGAGGAGGCAGGGTTTGTGAGCCCGAAGTGCTGTGACGATGAGAGGGAGGTCGATGGGAGGGAGGTTCGCCGGCGATGTTTTGGCCGCTCTCGAGGTCCAGGGCCTGCGGTGCGATGGAGACTTCGTTGGCTTGGCGCGATCTAATCTCGTGCACGAAGTATAAGGCGTAAATGACCAAGACCATCAGTGCCGAAATCCTGCTCATTCTAAGGGTCGCTCCATTGTAGCTACCCAGGCTATCAACAGTATACATGAAAGCTGTCTATTGAGTTCAGTTCAGTGCATGGCCTGGATAATAGAGCAGGTGACTCACAGGCATCAAGATGACAAAGACAGAGACAAAGAGTAGACATGCGAGTAACTGTGCCTCTACAGTATTGTAGATGGGATCAACATCGGATTTGCTACTTGCCAAAAGAGCAGAGCCAAGGATCAAGAGTAAATTGACAAGTATGGACCCGAGAATCGAAGCCTGGACTATACGAATTTGATTGTTGGCTAGGGCAATACTGCTCAGGTTAGCACTACTATTCTTGCTCTGCGACTCTATTACTCACACACTCGAGGAATGTTAGCTTGTTAAATTAAAAGAGCACAAGAGCTTCTGTGGACTTACAATAGTATTAGCTCGACGAGATTACCGAAACTGATATTCAAAAGCGCCCCGATGGTATCTCCTGCCTCAGCAGCAATCCGCTCCGTCGCATCTGTTAGCAAGGCAGATAAGGGCACAATTGCGATGGCATTGCATGTGAAAACCAACAGCGGGCTCGTTTTGGCCAGATATGTTCCAACGCCGGCCGGGATGAATATGAGGAGAGTGTTCAGCCATGAGGACACGAGCATCGCTCGAAGTTGTCCCATAAACGTCGCACTCTTCTCATGCCTCGCACAGTTCTCACTTTCGCTCGTGTCGAGGTGTTCTGCCAGCAACTGGGCTCCGACGACAGATGTACGCGGCCGTATTCTTCGGCGGAAGCTTTCGCTTACAAAAAGCCAGCCGCGGAGTGCTCGATCGATACTGTCTGGTAGACAAACGCCAATTATTAGCGGAAAAGTTTTGCTGAGAACTCAATCTGGGAGTTGATGGCTTACCTCTGATGCGCCATTTCGCGCTCCGAAAATCGCCTCTGCCATGTGATCTGACGGCCTCAGATGTGTCGACAATGCATGCAGACAAGGCAGCGGAGTTCGTTTCATCAGGAACGTCCTCTTCATTGTCGCTAGCAGAAGAAGAACAAATCGAGAAGCCGTCACTTGAGTTACTGCTATGGACGCTGGTTGGCACAGTATCCATTTGGAAGAGAGTGCGGCTAAGGATACGAGGGCTCTCGATAAGCAAGAGTCAGGGCGAGATGTCAGGGGAATGGGCATAATGCATCATGATGTTGGCGAAGGGCGCCACTGCAACTACCCCTTAATCCCCTCTTTACGGCACTTGCATGGAAACCTCTAAGACGGGAAAGCTCTAGGCGAATAGAGCAGTCTGAGGGATTTTTGCTGCTCACGAGAACCCTCTATCGCTACGCTGAATGGGGACAACCACACGACCTTTTGTATTGTATCGTGGTAACTGATTGCCAGCATAGAGATGAGTAAGTTGGTTTACCGGGAATTCCATCATCTCCGCTTATAACTGGGTCCTGGCCAAACCCGTCAAGCTCAACCAACACAGCCCCATCCACCAGCATCGGCATGGTCTATTGACCACATGGCAGGGAGATAAAAAGTATTGCCTCGGTCGTCATTGGCGGCCTCTTGACGTCACAGCGAGTTCTCCAGATTGGGGAACCCGTTTGTCGCTTAAAATGCCAGGATGTGGAGGGCTGGTACTGATACCGAAGTACGTACATGCATTTGTGACGATGCACAAACCCCTTGACATTAAATTAACGAATCGTACAGTGCTGTAGGCATTCCACGATTGAATCCAAGCGCCTTGCCGACCTCACCAAGAAATGGCTTGCCTCCGACATGGAGCGAAGGATTCCCGGGGGTAGGCTCACCACCTTTCTATGATTGTTAGTCCGTACATGTTCTCGACACTTCTTAATTTTACTCGCGTTATTTTACGAGCTCCCGGCTCTTGCATTACTGTTCAAGCCGCCTCGTAGGAGTACTGCACATCATCCTGGGTCTTGAATTGTGGATGGCTGTCTCAGTACCGGAGTTTTCCAGAGCAGAACCGTGACAGTGGTAAACCCATCCAACAATTGGGAACCAATCTGAGTTATGCACCTTGACACTTCTGGTAGAGAAAAAGTAGGTCATTTATTCAAATTAAAAATTAATTAAGATACAAAAAGAACCAGCAAATGATCTAGTGGAATAAACGCCCCACGAGGCGTAGACTCCTTCGGATAGGTTGTGAGCTCCCACACGAGTCGACTCGGGCGCTATTTCCGGGAGACCACAATATCGGTGTGACTCAAGTGCAGCTGTTCCATATTCGCAGATGAGATCCAATCGCACAAGGTGCTCGAAGCTCCATCTTATTGGTTGATCTGCGCATTGCTGTAGGTGTGTGCTTACGCCTGGTGTAGCTGTGGTGTTGCATACGGCTTTAAGCTTACATCTTCGTGTCTTGGTCTGGCCGGCCACTAACATGCTCTTGCTCAAGGTCGATCGTCTACGTATACATATCGCAGACGATGCTTTCTAGGCCTGCGGGTTCAATTCGGAATGTTCGCTGGATGCGGTCTGGTAAATGAATGCCGTTCGACACCAGTCGCATTTCGCTGGATGCACAGCCAGGCGTGGTTGCCAACATCCAATCCGCTTGCTCGGGTTTCAAAAATGGCCTCTCCCCGGTGATCAGACCCCCCAGACGTGCCAACAACGCGTGCAGATATGGGAAGTAGCAGAACCTCCTCATTGCCGCTAGGAGAAAACGAGAAAGCCATCGCCCGGACCACTGCGACCACGGTAGTAAGCTGGAGTACTGCTACGGGGTAAAGACGCGAGGGCCTAGGACAGGGTGAGCAAGACGACGGAGCGAGATGGAGATGGCAGGGGGAACGGGCACCGTGCATCACGATATTACATGTAACAAAGGACGCCACTGCAATCATCCCCCTTAATCCCTCTCGTTAGGACACTTGCAAGGAAAGCTCCAAGATAGGTAAGCCGGAGCAGCTGGTGAGGGATTTTTGATGCTCGCGAGAACCGGTTCTTTGGCCTTTTGCATTGTATCGTGCTAACTGGTTGCCAGCATAGAGCTGAGGCATTTGGTTTACGGAGAATTCTGTCATCCCCGCTTCAAGTGGGTCTTGGCCAAGCCCCATCAAACAGATCCCGTCTGGGCGCCAGAAAGCTTAACCAAGCCCCTTGCTGTCACAACCAAAATGGTCGCTTGACCACATGCACACGGCTGGGAGTGAAATTGAGATTGTTGGCTTGCTCCTTGGCGGACTCTTGATGTCATGGTGATTCTCTGGAGGAGGGAATCCGCTTACCGCCTCTCCCGTAGGGTTTACGTAACCTGTTGTTGGTACTAATACGGACCAGCTACATGCATTCATATGCCTCAGCGCGCAAACCCGTCGACGTTACAAGGACAACAACATGTAGGTGAACATGTATATGGAGTAGAGCAGCAGAAATTTCTCGGTTGGGAGGTTCCCGTCGCCGCTTGACAGTACGAGTCACATTTCCAACGCGCAGTCGGCGCTTCACATGCCTTCTGGACACCCCTCCCTCCCTACCTGAGAAACGAGACCGCCTCAGACATGGAGGGACAAGAGACATCCGAATGCATACGCTCTTCTGAGCTGGATAAACAGTTTCGGTCAAAATCTACATAACAATGGCCCGGAAAGTCGCCCTGATTCGTGCCGTGAACTTTGACCTTCTTACCCGAGTCTCACGAGATCATCCCGTTCCTCATCTCGTCTCGTATGAACCCCGACCCCACGCCTTCTACACGGCTTAGTGAAAGAACTCGAATAGCCCAGGCCAATTGCGTGGAATGGAAAAGGGAAAATGTGCTAGTGGCTGCAGATGTGTTTGTTGGTGGCTGTGGGCCCTGTCATTTCAGTCAGCGAAGTTGCTAAGGCCTTGCATTCATACGGACAGGTTCGAAATTGAAGATTTTGGGGAAACCCCTAGCTATTGGGCTAGTCACTTCTATTAGGTAACTATATGATCATTTCATGAAGCAATAGGTTCTTAGGTTCGTGGGACAATGACTTCATGAGGCATATTCTCCTGTGAACAAGTCCTGAAGTTCACGTATTCAAAAGGGAACAATTCCTCCTCCCATTTTCTTCACGACATCTACCTTTATCCCCTTCTTCCATTCCACCTCTCTCAAACTCTCGCAGTTTGGCTCTCAGCAAACGCTGTCTTGATATGGCGGACAAAGAACTCTCCGACGGGCAGCCCGACCCCGAGCCGGCCCAACACCATCGCATCACCTTTCGGGATGACATCCGTCTGCAGGATGTGCAAACCGCCGGCCAAGAGACATCTGCAACTCATCACCCGGCGCGTCGCTCCCGCTCTCGTTCCCGCTCCCGTTCTCGAAGAAGATCTGTTTCTCGTGGCCCTGACTCCCATGACCGGTCCCCATACGGAGAGGTTCAGATTGCATACCGCACCCTGTCGATACATGCATCCGAAGCCCGACATGTCCAGGACCAGAGCGACGACATCAAGGCAGTTAAACCTACCGATGACGATTATTTTGCGAACCTAGAATACCACGAGCTCCCGGCAGATCAGGTCTGCCAGCGTCTCAATGTCAACCCAGACCACGGTCTCTCCGACGACGCGGCCTCGATGCGTCTGAAACGGGACGGGCACAACACGTTGCCCAAGCCCAAGACGAACTACACAAAAAAGATCCTTTCGTATCTGTTCGGTGGATTCTGCTCTGTTCTATGGACCGGCTCAATCATCTTCTTCATCTGCTGGAAGCCCCTGAGCGACCCGCCAGACGTCCAGAACCTTGCTTTGGCTGTCCTGATCCTCGTTGTCATCTTCCTCCAGGCTGGCTTCTCCGCCTTCCAAGACTGGTCTACCGCCAAGACCATGAACAGTATCCTCGACCTGCTGCCCTCGGACGCTCTCGTGCGGCGGGATGGACAATCAAAGAAGGTACCATCACAGGATTTGGTGGCCGGAGATATCGTGCAACTCCACATTGGCGACAAAGTTCCTGCTGATCTGCGGCTCTTGAGCCATTCGGGAGACATACGCTTCGATCGAGCCATTTTGACCGGCGAGGCCGACGAGATTGAAGGCGCCATTGACGCAACCGACCCCAACTTCCTCGAGAGCCGCAATATCGCTTTCATGGGAACAACCGTCTTGAACGGGAGTGGCGTCGGCATTGTGGTCCTTACTGGTTCATCGTCCGTGATGGGTCGCATTGCTTCGGCTACGGTCAACATCAAGGAGGAGACGACGCTCATCCAGCGCGAAATCTGGCGCTTCGTGAAGATCATCATCTGCATGACCATCTTCCTGGCGCTGTTGATCTTGTTTACCTGGGTTGGCTGGCTGCGAGTTGATCACCCTGGATTCCTCACCGTTTCTGGGATGCTCGTCAACATGATGGCTTGCATCGTTGCCTTCATTCCTGAAGGCATGCCAGTTGGAGTGGCATTGACGCTCATGGTGGTTGCCGTTCGCATGAAGGCTGTCAACATCCTGCCCAAAAGCCTGTCCACTGTGGAGACTCTTGGATGCGTGAATGTCATCTGTTCTGACAAGACGGGCACTCTTACCCAAGGCCACATGTTTGTCAGCTCGGTCGCCTTTCTCGACCATGAGTTCGACTCACCAGACGACTTCCATCGTGGCCGGGATAAGGGAGATTCAAAGCGTGCTGCCGAAGCCATGCAGCGTTGCGCTATTCTTTGCAATGATGCTTCATTCGAACCAACCTCGATGCACCTGCCTGTCAACGAGCGCGATATTCAAGGTAGTGCTACCGACAGTGCTGTGTTTCGCTTCGCTGCGTCTGGTTCTTCTGGAGATGACCTGAAGAAAACCAGCACCAGGGTGTTTGAGATTCCATTCAACTCGAAAAACAAGTGGATGCTTACGCTGTTCGGACCACAGGAGACAAGTGGCGAGAGCAAAGAATACCACGTCTTGATGAAAGGAGCCCCAGACGTACTCCTGTCCGCATGCACCAAGTTTTGGTCTTACGAGACCGACTCTATCAAGCCGATGGATAGTACATCACGACAGGCTTTTCAGCGTATCCAGGATACCTTGTCGTGCAACGCCGAAAGAGTTCTCGTACTCTGTGAGAAGGTCGTGAGACCTAACAGTGCTCCCGGCACTAACGCCTTTAGTGACGAAATTGCTACAAATGCTCTCAAAGACCTTGTCATTGTCGGCATCGTTGGCATCATGGACCCGCCTCGCCCTGAGATACCTGAAACAGTCAGTCAATGCCGTCGGGCCGGGGCTCGGTTCTTCATGGTTACGGGTGACTACGCTATGACTGCGGCAGCCATTGCTCGTGACATTGGTGTTTTCACGGGGAGCAAGCAGCCGACACTATCGACACCGTTCGGGCTACTTCCAGCACTCAAGGAGTCGACGTGGACAAAAACCACAGTATGGTCCCTAGCTCGGGTGTTAAGCACAGTTTGCTCCTCGACGGCTCCTCCCTCGGCAATTTGACCACCCAGGACTGGGACATCGTTTGCGGCTATGAAGAAATTGTCTTTGCCCGTACCACCCCTGAGCAGAAGCTTCGTATTGTCACGGAGCTTCAGGCCCGGCATAACGTCGTTGCCGTCACCGGAGATGGTGTCAACGACGCCCCTGCTCTACGAGCCGCAGACGTCGGTGTGGCGGTTGTGACGGGTAGCGATGTTGCCATCGAGGCAGCGGACTTGATTCTTCTCGATGAGTTTGACTCCATCGTCGATGCAATCCGTCTCGGCCGCCTTGTCTTCCAGAATCTTCAGAAGGTCATCGCCTATCTCCTCCCCGCTGGCAGTTGGTCCGAGATTTGGCCCGTCATACTGAACGTATTCTTCGGTGTGCCTCTGCCACTGAGCGCTTTCCTCATGATTATAATCTGCGTCTTCACCGATCTCTTCCTCAGCCTGTCTTTGATAATGGAGAAGGAAGAATTCGACCTCCTCTCCCTACCCCCTCGAGACCACAGGCGAGACCACTTGATCAATGCAAAGATCTACGCCCAGGCCTATCTCTTCACCGGATTCATGGAAACCACGACAGCACATGCCATGTACTTCTTCTACATGTGGAAGTATGCTGGGATGCCCATCAGCGAGCTGTTTTTCCTCTTCGCAGGCTACACTGAGGGATACCGTGGTTACAGTCAAGATGAGTTGGATCATTTCAAGGAAACGGGGCAGTGTGTATACTTTGTCACTCTCGTCTTTCTTCAGTGGGGCAACATCTTAGCAATCCGCAACCGTCGACTTAGCATCGTGCAATCTGATCCTATCACCGGGAAGCGACGCAACCCATGGCTCCTGCTGAGCATGCTCATCAGCCTGGTTATCGCGATTTTCGTTACAGAGGTTCCCGGCATCCAGAAATTGTTTGGGACGGCTTCAGTTCCGATTGAATTCTGGTTTATTCCGATTCCTCTCGGAGTAGGCATCTTGTGCATGGATGAGATAAGAAAGTTGGTTGTAAGACTTTACCCGAAATCCATAATTGCAAAGATTGCGTGGTAGTAACAGGGCTACTTGTATTAGTAACCTTTTGTTTCCTCCGACATCCTTTTACTAGGCTAGTAAGGTGAATACATTGTGTTATCATATTCGCATACCTGTACTTCCTCATTTAGATATGTGTGACGGGCCTGTACGCTTTTCCTGCATAATTTCTTCAACTTTATTTCAACACATGTTATTTCCTCTAGGCATAAGAGAATACAAAGTATGATTGCGCCTTAGAGCCTTAGAGCCTTCAATGTCACGGATTAATGAGATGCTATGGTTGCTTTGGGGTGCTTGTGCAACTCAACGGGCGAGTCTGCAATAGGCAGCATGCAACTGAGACTCCAATAGCTGCAAACTTCATCAGATCACATGGCAGCTGTGGCGGAGATAGCTCATCTGAGCACGTAACAAGTGCCCCTATTTACACTAGAAAGTGGATGACCTAGACTACCTATTCCAGGCACAAAAGTCCCGCCTTCGTTGGCTACTCCATTAGCCCTAGGTTCTCATAACCAGAACAAGATCCCCTCCCTCAGAAGCGACGTTGATAGTCCGGTGGACAGCACGCTGTTCAGAAGCAGCGGAGTAAAGGCTATGGTATGAGGCAGCATGAGGTACCGCATGAAGATTGGGTCGTCAAAGGCGTCCGGGATAGAAAGAGAGAAGCCCACGTTGGCTTAGAGAACATGGCAACCAAAATGGCGATATGGACGGCGGTGATGGCTTAGCGGCCTGAATATTTTCGTCATCTTTGGAGACTCGTGGAGGAGCGACCACGTCGTAGACGGTAGAGGAAAGAAAGGACAAGTTCGCTGCAAATTAGATGGTGACGACTTAAACCCATGAGCATGAAGGACCACGGATGCGGGACACTCCTCCTGGCCGTGAGCGACGACTATGGTTAGTAGGTAACTGCGAGTTTGATAGCTCAATGGCAATTCATCTTGGATCGCAAGCATGGCACCCCAATTGGTGCAGAGGCTAGAGATCTGCAGTACCCACCAAACCCTGGGAGACTTCACCAGCGCTGAGGCTCAGGGCGGCAACGGTGCTGGTGCGGCGCGACTCAGACTTGGCGATGTGTCTTTTGTGGATGACGGCGATGCACGAGGCTGTAAGTGTGGCGGTGTATCCTGCCAGGATTGCGATGGGGCGGACGATTGAGACGGTGGCAATAGCGGGTGATGCATGCGATGATGTGAGGATGTGACGATGTGAAGATGTGGTGATGTGATGAAAACGGTTGGAGGTTGACTATGACACTTGGTGATGATTGGATTGGATTCGGTGGCTGAGCCCTGTAGTGCAGCCCGCAGGCGGGAGGAATCAGCCCCTGGGCGGTTGGACAGTTAGTCTAGGGAAGCCCCAAAATCTCACCTATCCACAATTGCCGGAAAGAGTAGCCAGAATAAGCTTATAACGTTAATTGTCTCGGAATGACCATTGATAGAACCACAGCTCTGTAATTGGACAAGTAGCACATTGACAGTTTGACAGTTTGACTCTTTTGCTCTTATGTAATTGCTCCGACTCCGTTGCTAATACCAAGTAACACTAGTCTCCGTCACGGAGCCTCGGCTTCGCATGCCAAATTCGGACTGGACTGGACTGGATGGAAACCGGAACTGTTGGGATGAGACAAAATTACACTTCCAGAGACATGGCGCAAAGTCAATCATCAACAAGGCAGACCGAGAAACATGGGCGACTCCATGGACACTCTCACGCGGAGGCCAACGGCTGACGAGCGGGATGGCGGCCATCAGGGGACTCTTCAATCCCAGACTCCTCCCCTAAAATATCCTTTACATCCTCCCCCCTCTCAGACCCAGACTCGCGTCGCCATTATCGGCACCGGTCTTGCTGGCCTCACTTCCGCTTACCTGCTGCACCGCGATCAGCAGAAGCGGTACGCAGTAACCCTCTTTGAACAGGTGCTCGCCACTTTCGAGTCTCAACGCCTCAATGCACTAGAACTGACACAATCCGCTCCCTAGGCCGCTAGCCTCTCTTTCGACTCGACTTCCGTCGCCGTCAAGAACACCAAGACCGGCATCACCGAACGAATCGACCTGCCTATGCGTGCGAGTGCCGGCAGATACTGTAGCAACCTCCAGCGCATATACCACCACCTGTGCATCCCGCTGTATCCTATCCGCTTCCTCTTCGTCTTTGCTGAGGCGCTCGCGACGGCCGAGTCCATCCAAGCTCCGAATCAAGTCGACCAACCGTGAACATGCGGCCTTGATAGGAGTCGCTTCTCTCGGCGATTGAAGCCAGTGTGTGAATTTCACGCCTTTTTGGGGTTCTGCGGCATGAGCGCCAGACAAGATCATTCTAGCCAAGGGGCTTCAGTATTGTATGCCGCATTTATCGCAAATGGAGCGCGGTGATTTCTTGCACTCATTTCCAGCCTGATGTCGACTGTGCGAGATATTTGGAGACCAAGCAACAAAGGTACAGTGACATCAATGTGAGCACCGTCTTTGGCGATCATCAATGTAATTCAGAAGCGAACAGCACGCCCCGTTGCCGCAAGACATACGCCCGGACAGGTCCCTTGTTTCTATGAGACTTGTGATACTGACATGTGCTGGTCCCACTGACCGTTCGCTGATTTGCTGGAGGTGTCCTTGCGGCCAAGTCTGTGTTGAACATAAGAAGGCGCTTAACTGCGGGGTTTATCACATCGACGATACTCGTCAATCTCCTGATTAGCCCAGACGGAAAGAAACCTGCCTATTACGGGGCTGACCGAAAAATTCTGACGTGAACTCGTAATTCTCGGTCCTCAAGCTCATCATTGTCATCCTTGCGAGTCTCGACCTTTTCTTCCTTACCCCGCTGAATGCCAAAGCTCGGCCTCTATAATCACTACTTCGTCTTGTACCGCCCGCCAGCTGTCCTCTATCCTTCCGTCATGCACAGGCCCTGATCTCAATTTTCACTGTGCAGTTACCGAAACATGCAGCGCCAATACGAAGCTTTCCTGACACAACGACTGGAAATGAAGCGGCTATGGTGGAGCAAGAACCTTGACGTCAGAGCACTCCTTGTCTTTCAACGTCTCCAGCGGTTTTACCATACCTTTGTTGTCCTTGCTGCTCTTGTGAGCGGGCTTGCCGTCGCTGCTCTGACATTCCCCGCGTTCCATCCCAGCTCTGAACCTAGTCGGGTTGGCGAAGGCTTTCTCTGCAGCTCAGCCATTACGGCTGTTGTGTCAGCGGTTATGGCGACGATGCTACTTTTTGCATTTGAGGGCCTCGAGAGAGCAACTCGAACGGATCTCGCAGTGGCTTGGGCGCCGTTAGTGCTATTGGATTTATCGATACTCGAATTCCTCGTGGGGATGGTATGTTGGTATTGCGGCAAGAATGTGCGTTGGAGAGGAGCGTTGATGGTAATGCAACTGACTGGGCTGTTGGGATTGTGCGCCGCGCTTTCAATTTGGATGTGGTTCCACCTTAGTCGGAATGGTGGGCTTGGGATAGAAGAAAGACATGCAGCCACCGAGCAAAGACGTGCGGCAGATGAGTAGTGTTGTGCTAGCTGTTACTTCTGCAGGGCTCTTCGCCTCACAGTTCGCAATATTAGTACGGGGCTTGATATCTATGGTGGCGATCACTTAAACGACAATCAAGAGACGAGGAACGCGACATGATCCTAATAATAATGCCCGAGTTCCAGGTACATCGCTCGTCTCTTTAATTGTGAACTTCGCTTTGAACATATTCGCCTATAAGGATCCATCAACCCAATAGTCACATATTGAGTTCGGGCTACACCTCTCCACACAAGTGAGTCTATTCGTCTCTTTCATGCTTCATGTTCATGCAACGCGATTCATTGGAGCTTCAACCACCCTCAACCATGGAGTCATTACGAGGCCCAGACTTTGCACTCGGGATTCTTGTGGGCATTGTTCTTACCTTGGCTCTCGCGGGAATAGCTTCAGTCACCCTCCTGCGCATGACTGATGTCTACGGTCTTGGTCACTGGAAGCTCAACCTCAACACGCCGCTAAAGTCCATGTGGATGAATATAGGCTATTGGTAAATTTGATGGGCTTTGTTCTGGTACTCAGAATTGCTAATATCCGTAGGAAAACCCCACAAGGCGAACCCATCCAGGATTTTGAGCAAGCATGTGCCGCCCTTCTCAAGGAAATCCTCAGCACGTCTAGAATTCTCGATCGTGATCCGGCAGTACAATCGTCGAATAGTTCCCTCGCCATCCTGGACCTAGGCTTTGGCTGCGGCGACCAGACCTGGGAACTTGCCCGCCTCGCCACGTCCAGAGGCTGGACTGACTTCCAGTACGTGGGCCTCACCCTGAACGAGGCTCAAGTTCAGGCCGCCCGCCGGAAAATATACCGCGAAGTCGCTGGCGCTGGCCTCGACGAACTGAAAGCCGACTCATTCAAACTCTTCTGCGCCAACGCTGCCAAGCCGGAGACTTGGAATAGGCAGGTGGAAGAAGCTGTGAATTCGCTGGCCGACGAGAGATTTACAGAGACGTGGCTTCTTGCGCTGGACTGCCTCTACCACTTTTCCCCGTCGAGGAAACCCATCTTCATGTACGCAGCCAGCAGGCTCGACGCTCAAGTCATGGTTTTCGATCTCCTCCTCAACGAGTCGGCTTCTGTGCGGGACACGTGGGCTTTGAGGGCTATTGGCGTGATGATGGGGTGTCCTGTACGGACATTTTTGACTGAGAACGAATATAAAGGGCAGCTGGTTGAGTGTGGCTACGATAGAGGGTCCATTACGATCCGCGATGTCACCGAGGATGTATTCACGGGTCTTGTCAAGTTTCTAGACTATCAAGACCGAGCATTGGCGGAGTATGGGATCTCAATGGGCGGCTTCAAACTAGCGCAGAGGTTGTTCGATTGGTTTGGCAGGTCTGGAGTTGTCAAGGCTGTCATTGTAGTAGCTCGCACCAAGGGCAAGTCAACCTAATTAGTTGTACATGACATATGTACAATCTAGTTTCCATGAGATAACAAGTTGTGCTGGTTGTTAGCCAATTATGATCACCGGTTATTCAGGGCACTTCAACGTTGGTCGGACGAAGCGACTACTAAGATGGCAAATTCATCTAACACTTTGGCCGACTAGTATGTGGGTAATCTCTGGTCCCTAATATGAGTGGAGTTGACAAACCAACCGACTACTTTCTGTCTTATGCTCAACTACTTGGTCTCAATTTTGCCCAGACCCTCAAGACCTTCCAAAGCCTTGCACGCCTCATCCCAAGACTTGTCCCCTTCATACAACTGGCTCTTAAGATAGGCCCAAGTCACCCTCTGTACCGCAGCCAACCGCTCCGGGCTCTCATCCAACGTCTCTCCTGCATCCCACCCACTCACACCCCCGAACCCGTGCTTTCCGCCCGTGACTGAAAACGAGGCTTTCGGGCCTGGGGCAAAAGTGTACGGATCCGCATGCCAGTCTGCACCGCGGTTGGTCAGGTGAGGGCTCACGTCCTCGTCTCCCCAGATGACAAGCGTTGGGGTTCGCATCTCGCTAAAGTCAGCGCCGAAGAAGGGAACCATCTCACGGCCGTTGTCGGAGAGATCATCGCCGCCGTTTCCGGTGCTGCCAATGAGAACGCCAGCTTTGATGCGGTTCTCAACATGTTGCGTCTTCGCTCCGTCTCGAGGATCGGTGTTGAGTGCGCCAAGGAGTACACTGGCTGTCAAACCGCCCAGCGAGTGTCCCAGGACAGCAACCTTGGTCTTGTCGAGCCGTCCCTTGAGAAAGGGAACAGCTGCCTCTACATCATCGAGCTGGTCGAGGATTTGCGTCATGTCTTGAGCTCGCGAATCCAGGAACAACTCCCGGATATTCTCAGCGTCAAAGTCGATGTTGAGAGACTTGGAGCTCAGGTGTGTCGGCTGGATGACAGCAAACCCGTGCCCAGCCAAGAAGTCGACCAGCGGCCCGTAGCCTTCAAGAGAGGAGAGATAGTTGCTTCGGCCATGGCCGTGGGAGAGGAGGATGATCGGGAGGGCATCGCCTGTCGAAGGGGCCGACACACGCAGTTGCAAGTCAACCCTGCGGTTCGGACTGGGGAGCACAACCGGACTGAAAGACACGACGGGAGTCGGGGTGCTGGTAGGGATTTTGGCCGCGGCGCCAATGAGAGCGTGGTTGGGGAACATCATTTTGTTGGTGATGAATTGGTAGTTGGCTGACTGTTTGGGTTGAGAGAAGATGAGCAAAGATGAGATGGTGATGGAGAAAGATGAGAAGATGGAGAGATTTCTGCTGAATTTATAGCATGTTGTCACGCTCTATGGTGCACATTCGCGTAATGTGAGACTGTTCCTTCAGATCGCTTTAGCCTCTCTATTCCACGAATTATTCGTCGTAGAGAGGGCGAAGTATACACTGACGAACGAGAGACTGTTTACTGAAAAGGGTATAGCGTGTGGACCTTGGGAGACCCGGAGATAAAGACTGTTAAGTACGAGTGAACTTATTACCGACCATGTCCGTGTTGGGGTGGCTTGTCCTGGGTTTATTCGTACGGCTTACGAATACATTACACGGACGGGTCGGACATTGTAGAATATCCGATCGTGGGTTTGCTTGTTCAGCAAATTATGAGTTTTGCGTTCTCAACTGTCGTATAGTGGAAAATGGAGAGCGGCCCGCTTCGCTCACTCACTCTTGCGGCTAAAGTTGCATCCACCTCACATAAGCTGGAGAGGCCGAAGAGCGGACGTTGACAAAAGCTTTACCAGATAATTACGTCGCAAAAAACAAAATCCTTTTTATGAAGGTTTTATTGAGACTATCAAGGGAGTATCAACCCGACTATCTGAACTTCCTTTGCAACCAAACCTCGCTTCTAGTCGAGGTTCCAATGGTGATCCTCTGGTCACGCCACGCCTAACTATGAGCTGTCCTGAGTGTTCGATATCTAAGTCTCCCACACTTCATTCATCACCGATCTTGGCTTGGCTTGGCTGCTCGTGCGATAAATTGCGCTCCGATGGGCTCGTAAGCCAGGTGGGAGGTTGATTGTGACTTGGTCAAGCTGTATCTAAGTAAATATTGCAATAGTGATGAAAACGGCCCATCTATGGGGTTGAGTGTACAGGCATATGTCCCAGTTGACCACTAGTATGCACACAAGCTTCGACCTGGTGCCCGGAATTGCACTCTAATGAGCCTTGTTGCGATGCAATTAGGGTTATTTTAGTGGACAAAGGCACGGTATCCGGCTCTAGAACGGTAGTTATCTCGAGATGTTGAATGCTGGGCAATTTCGGTTCACTGTACAATCTGCAGAACGTTGTTCAACCAGGCCTTAATATCATCGCTATTCAGTAACATATCTAGCTTAATATCTATAGTACAAGGCAGAGACGCCACATTAGCGGTCGTAAAGTAAGTATTTGTTGAGACCGTAACAGGTGAGGCTGTGCTATTGAAGTTGAAGATCAACAGGCAAGCCACGTTGGGCCGACGACAAGTGCGGTCTAATGGTGCCTCTATGGGGCTTTGATCGGCTATCTCAGATGTTCTCGGGCGCCTAGTGAGCCATATGAGGCGCCAACACTGTAACTAAATTCACCGCCGATTTAGTAAAAGTGAGGTTAATGAGAGAAAATCTCAATTACAATCGTAAACCCCAGTCTTATTTATACAATCACATAACATGTTTATTATAAAAACCTGCAAAGAAACACATTTAACGCCACAACGCTTATAGAGGTAGCGCTTACTATCCGGCGGTTTTATACCTATATACTATACGCATTTAGCCGCACGAAATGAATGTTAGCCTAGCTCGCAGCCTGATTTCAATGATAATCTCAAGTTCCCAGTCATTTTATAATTCCCTCATCCACGGCTCCATGCCAAGAAAACAGAGGTTGGCCGCTCTCAAGAGCCTCCCGACTCGGGCTGGCTCCAGAGTGGCACGAACATGGCGGAGCTTGATCGCAACGTATACCAGCTTGCTACGCAACATAGGTTTAGAGATCACCACAATCACCAAAGGCCTCGAGGAACCCAAGAGGCTTTTCGAGGTGTCTTGGAAAGTGGCTCTGGCTCGATGCAGCGTCCATGTTCTCCCGGCTGCTGTCTCGATAATCCTCATCACGATCAACTTGCTCGGATATTTCATCGGCAACGAGCTGCAGGGCACAAGCAACACTACCGGCATCAAAATGGGCATTCTGCAGATCTGCGCCAAAGCCCAAGAGCTTCTGATCGTTGCCAGTCTTTCGACTGTAATTTTCCACATTCTAAGATCAGAAATGGTCTTTGGAGCTGGGTTACCACTGGGTTTAATGGGAGCAGGCTTCAACTTCACATCTCTAAGGTATTATATGCAACTTTCTCTGTAGATGGCCGTAGACTGATGCAACACTGTTTAGCTTCTTCTGGTCATCCGAGTTCTGGGGCTCGGTTACGTATAAGCACCCATCGCCACTTCGTAAAGCCTGCATCTTTGTGGTTCTTGTCATCTCAGGAATCATTGCCGTCCTCGCAGGTCCAACAAGTGCTGTTTTGATGATTCCCAGAGAACTGGACTGGGCAACCGGAGGAGGAATATTCTGGATGAATGGTGAGTTCTCTCGGAATTTCTAGAACCTCCACTAACGAGGCACCTAGGTACCAAGGAACAGATGTGGCCAAGCAAACTAAGTCCTCCATCGCAAAACTGCAGCGGAACCCTCTGGATGAGTGACCCCAGGTGCCTATCAAACGGCTATTTCTCCATCTTGGAAACATTCCGAACTCGCAAAGGAGGTGTCAAAGATGGCGTGGTGTCTTTTGAACTGCAGGGCCGCGACGTTCGCAAGACTGTTCACGCCCGTGTTCGCGTTCCGGGTATAGCTGCCATCGAAACCTGGGTTTACACGGCGCATACACCCACTGCAATCATGCAAGCAGCAACATTCGCCTTATGGGCCAATGCTCTGGCCTATCTGAGGCGAACGGCCCGTTCAACCAGCCATCCCAATCCAAACACACTCGGATATGCCGCAAGTCGTGTTGCCACGGTAAAAACCGAGCTGCCGGCAGTGAGAGTAGTCTGTAACGACCAAGTCTTCTCGATTGCACCTACAGATACTTTCATAGGTGCAAACTTCCCAGCGCTTCCCGAATATCACTTGCGGTGGTTTCCTGATCCGACAGCCCCCGATAACAATGTGCAGTATTTCCAAGTGATAGATGTCACGGAAACCGCCCGCAGCAAGATGAACGAAGGCTCGAACGGGACAATTCTAGTGACCCCTATCCAGCTTCAGCCATCTTTCAACCAGTCCAGCTCATTCGGAGTCTTTCTTTTGAGCCCTGGCAATGTGAACAATACTTGGAGCCTGCAAGCTTGCACCATCGACCCAAGGTGGGCAAGCGGAAATACCATCATTGATGAGAACGTTCGGACCGCACGATACGACTTTGCTGCAGACCAAGGACGCTCGCTGATCGATAGCCGAGCTCAAGACAGTTGAATTTGGATGGGGAGGTTTCGCGCCACCGAATGACGCGACCTGGCGGCGTATTGAAATCTCGAACGAGTGGTTTGACAGCCTCGGGTCAAAGACACCAGTGGATGTTCAGTCTCAAGGAAACACCAATACATCTGCAGAAACCACGATCGAGAACATCCTAAACGTTGTTGCACCTAACGGGCTGGGTGGCGACAGCGCCACGCTATTGCTGGAGTTTGCCCTTGCGGTGGTTGTCGTTGACGGCATTTCTCGCTCATCAAGTCACCAAACCAGCAACTACAGCGCGATGCTCGAGCCTGTAGTCTCAAGCCCATGGTCGGACCAATTAGCAAAATACTTTGTGCGTCTCGGACACCCGAGAGAGGCTTTTCACCCCGAGAATGAGGACCGTCTGGCAAGGCTGACGATGCAAGTGACGCTCCACGGGTATGTAATGGCGGCTGTGGGATGGTTCGACTACTTCTGCATCTTCGTGCTTTTGGTGCATGCACTGATTGCAATTGTACACACCGTCTGGGTTCTTTGGTGTCGAAGAACCAGCGATGCGTGGGAGAGTATCACGGAGCTCCTTGCGTTGAGTCTGAATTCGGAACGTCCGGGGCATACAACCGAGGATGGTTTTGACAATACATCGGCCGGGGTGAGAACTTGGGTCCCAATCAGGCAGCTTGGCTGGGTTGAAGCATCAGGTCCGAAAGCTGTTTCAACCGCGACTGGTGTTGGTGATAGACCAGAGCAGTTGCAGCTGAGATTTGGCAGAGGGCGTCATGTGACAGGTTCTGGCAAGGATCCCGACTTTCAGGTACAGGCAGACGCCGCATATGGAAAATCGTAGTATAATGTAATTGTATCATACCTTGTGCTTTAGCCGTTAAGCCATGTATTTTATTCGTGGCATTAGCACAAGCTGTGAAGCTGTGCGTGCTTCAAGCAAGACTCGCCCATACGTACTTGTAACTAGTGTCTAGCTTCTTTCAACGACCCTGACGCTACGCAATAAGCTTGCTTACCGTACGGCTCCTTCGAGTACGCCACCACTTCAACTTTCCTCAAACGAGCATAGGTAAACATCATTCAGAACCTGGTTTCGCTTCTTCCAGCCGAGATCCGGACGCCCACTCAACGCCACAAGCACTGAGCCACCAATCATCGAGCCGCAAAAGACAGCTGGTGGTATTAGTGCTGGGCTACTGGCAATAGTTTATCGTTAGATTGTAAGCTAAGCCAGTTTGCGAAACGAACCTCGTATTAGTCGCCGTAGAACGTGCGATCTGCCGCTGCTCAGGGGAATAAAAACAACACAGTCCCACAATCGTCCTCGGGATCCTTTGCTCCTTGCGCGTGGCTTTTCGACCTCAGTCAATACATTCACTCCGCCAAAATGGCTCGCCGTCTCGTACATTCGCTTTTGCTCACAGCCCTCATCGGCTCGCTCGGTGCTATCGCTGGCCCTTGCCTCCCACCAATCGACAACGAGAGGCCCATCAAAGGAGGCGACTTTGAGGATGGCACCAACCCTTTCACTTACTCCAGTGACAATAAGGTCGGCGGATCCATCGTCGACGGCGGCTTCGAGTCCGACAAGAAATTCTACTCCTTCACCATGATCGACAACAAGTTGCTCGAGATGTACCAGGATATCAGAACTATTCCTGGGACGAACTACTACTGCACCTACCACTGGTACTTTGACACCTACTACGAGACGGAGTACTCCAATGGCCGACATTATGTGCCATATCTCCGCATATACCAGAACTACGACTCTGACCCCATTGGCAATCGCTATCCGACTGGGCCCGGTCAGACTGGACATTGGCTGGTTGGTAACTTCGAGTTCACATCATCGGCGACTGGTCTCGACCGCATCTGGTTTGATGCTGCTAGCCCGCAACCTATTGCTGGCCCGACTGGCGGAGAGAATAACCTATCTCTTGACCAGATTAGCTGCCAGATCGTTTAGTTCTGTATAATAGCCTTAGTGTCTTCGTAATCACAGCTTGCGAAACATGCTTGAGGACTCTGTGTACATGAGCTACCAATACATACTTTATTTAATGAACGTCATGCACGCACAGGTCACGATCGGATATGTGCTACTCTCTATGAATGTCGCCTTGTTTTGTTGACAAGACGATTTACATATTTCAGTTTCATACAAGTAGTGCGTCTCACAACCAGTATTCTACATGTCGGCGTTGATAAGAACTAATCATGTCTAGCTGGTTCCACTGCCTCGATTTTTGCTAGTATTTTACTGTACTGATTATTATTGTAATTGACATTGAGCGTAGGCCAAACATTCCCAGCCAATGCCATCCAGTCGAACGCAACACTCTTGCAAAGGCAGCTCCATACTCCCTTGACAAATTCAACAGAACAGAGGCTTTCTCCGCGGCAATACTCTGGCTATCTCCGCAGGGAAAGGGATCTAATTCTTCGCCCAGGTGATAGGCGAACGGGATGTTTGCCAATCAGCGTGATAGGGGCTCCGGGGCTCTGGGGAAAGATTGGGCTTGCTACAAAAGACTAGAGAAAGACTTTGAGACTTCAGTAAAGCCTAAAGGGCGGGGGAGAGTGCATAAAGATGGGGTCTTGGCGGAGAAGCTTGGGGATTCTTGGCGGTCTGGGGTCATGGGGGAACGAGAGATTTCCCTGGGGTTGCTTTGGGGCTTAGATCTCCGTCTTGGTAATGATCTGAGGGGTGCTTCACGTTAGAGGCCTGGGCAAAGCTGCATCTATTGGGAGGAGATGGACACAACCTCGGCCCTCGGGTATAGTTGATGCCTCGAGCGCCTCGAGCGGGTAGAGTGTCCAAGCGTATCTGGTGGTGTGAGTTCTCTGTCGCCTGACGGCCCATGTTTGAAGATGAGCCTCCGGACTGGGTTCTCTAAGTTGGGGTAGGTTGATGAGGGATCCCAGATGAGATTGCTTCAGCTAGTCTCGGGTTGCGTGATGAATGCATCTCTGTGCAAGGACAAGGACTAGCATTCCGCCTCTACACGTGGAGTTCCCTACCATGCAAGCCGAACCGGCGGCCCCCTCTGATCTACACGTGGAATTTACGATTACCGTTGTCATGCAAGCCTACACGTGGAGTGATCAAAGACTTGGGCCAACCAGAGCCGTGTTCTCGCCCCCCTACCACGCGAGGCGGTGCACGATGAATGCAGTTATGGCATCATTGATCAACACGGTGTGTGAGTGCAAGTGTGACGACAAACAGTGAGGCTGCTTCCCTTCGGCCGGCACTAAAATCTGTGAACGAAATGCTATCAAGACACGTGTCTTGCCGCCCAGGCCAAGGCCAAGATGCAACTCCTTGGTAGTGTTGGAGAGTCACGTTGCCGCTGCGAGCATATAGACATGGGGTGCGCTTGGCGCGCTTGGCAGGCGAAGACTTGAGCTCAAGCTTGCCAACCTTTGTTGTGTGGTTCGCTAGGCTCGTCACACTGCGTGAAATGCCGCATAGTGACTCAATATATGGTAATGATATGCTCTTGGCTTTTCTTAGGAAACTGACCTTGCAAATTTGTCATCTCGCTGCTGTGTGGTCCTGACCGCAACTGGATGCATAACCGAGATAACGGCACGAGTGTACCATTGTTCTTTTCTCAACACCCACAAAACATGCAGAAATATTGCTCTCGTCTACACATACTTACACATTACATGCAGCAGATGAAATTACAAACTCAGGATACTATCCTTCAACTGATGGTGGAACGACACTAAGCAGAGTCAACCAGCACGGTCCGGCTTCGCTTCACATTGCCCCCATGGGGAAAATCCAACGGCAGATCCATCAAAGAGCACAGCAGATCTTGGCATGCGGGGAAAGAGATTACACCGCGGGGAATAGCTGAGAGATATCACAGATCATTCAAAGATGTTCATAAGCAAGGCAGAGGACTGAGATGACACGACTGGTAGTCTTGGCATATCTTGGCCCTCTTGGCATGCGGGGGAAATGATTGCACGCGAGGGATGGAACAAAGATGATGTCGTAGATGGACAGAAGGAGGTCTTTCAAGTGGCTGGGTCTGGGGATGATCGCAGAGGGACAGAATGAGAGAGCCAAGAGCCCATGTTGGTGATGATCTTCGTTTCCACCGTTTCCTTGGCAAGCTTACTTTATGAATAAATCTAAAGCTTTTCCATCGCCCTCTTCCTTTTTGCCAGTCATCACTTCACCCTCTAAACTCCGTTGGAGCTTTCTAGCTCCCCTACCTCCAATACTCATCCAGCCCCTGAGCATATGCTCCATCAACATCAACTCCCCCACCACGCAACGCTTTCTGAGCCCCTCAAACTCAGCAACCATGACAAAAGAGTCAACCTCCCCAATCCAAGACGAGGCCGTCGTCGCCCATGAACAGCCTAGACCCAAGGACTGGGACTCCTCTTCCTGCAAGGTCGAGGGCGTCGAGGAGGCGCGTGGCAGTACAAACGAGTATGTCGACAAGGCGGCTGAGCGGGCCGTTTTGAGAAAGCTGGACTACCGCATCATTCCCATGGTTATGTGGGTGTATCTGATGAACATGATGGATCGAGGTAAGCTTCTACTCTTGTGTCTGGCGAAGACCCGAGGCACTTGGCCAGATAGTTGTTTCCGCACTTTTATGATAGACGACACCGCTGACACCCTCGTCTAGTAAACATTGGCAACGCGCGCCTGTTCAACATGGAAAACGATCTGGGCATGAAGGGCTCGGATTTCCAGCTTACCGTTTCAGTCCTCTTCGTCACCTACTGTGTAAGTCATTCTTCCCTTACTAGTTGGAGAACGCCATACTAACAATGAACCTCAGCTTTTCGAGGCTCCCTCCAACCTGATCATCAAGCGCCTCCAGCCCTCTCGCTACCTCGCCGGCCTTACCCTTGCCTGGGGAATCACGGCCACGTTCAGCGCTTGGGTGAATAGCACCGGCGCTCTCATCGCCTGTCGTCTGCTTCTTGGTCTCTGTGAGGCAGGCTTCTTCCCCGGTGTTGTCCTGTACCTGTCCATGTTCTACGGCCGCAGGAGTTTGGCTCTGCGCATCGCCTACTTCTTCTCGACCGCGGCCATGTCTGGTATCCTCGGTGGCCTCGTCGCCTACGGAATCAGCTTCATAGACGGCCACCTGGGTTGGCGCGCGTGGAGATGGATCATCCTCATCAACGGCATCCCCACCATCATCACTGGAGTCATCATCCCGTTTGTGCTCCCCAACAGCCCCGAAACGGCCAAGTTCTTGACCGACGAGGACAAGGCCAACCTTGTCAAGATTCACGATGCTCAGGTCGGCAAGGCCCCTAACCTCCGCCACTTGATGTGGGACGACGTCAAGGACGGCATCAAGGACTGGACGACGTGGGCCTACTGCTTCGCCCTCTTTCCCCTACTTGCTATGCTCTACTCGTTTGTCGTCTTCCTTCCCACCATCATTCACGGCATGGGAGAATGGTCGCCAGCTGAAGTCCAGGCAATGACGGTTCCTGTCTACACCGTCGGTGCTGTCGTCTATCTTGTCAGCGCCCGGCTCAGCGATGCCACCCAGCGCCGAGGCTACTTCATCATGGGCTCCATTGTCTCATCCATTATTGGCTACGGTATGCTCATCTCAAACAAGGGCAACGGTGTGTCCTACGCTGGCTGCTGCTTCGTCTCCATCGGCATCTTCGCCGGCGCCGGCATCTCGTTTGCCTGGGTCCCAACCAACAATCCTCGCTACGGAAAGCGTGCTTTATCGACCGGGATGCATCTCACTGTTGGTAACTCGTCTGGTGTCGCTGCTCCCTTCCTTTTCGCGAGCAAGGACTCTCCTCGATTCGTCCCCGGCTACGCTGGTAGCATGGGCATGCTAGGTTTCTCCCTGGTCCTCAACATCATCCTTCACTTGCACTTCAAGAAACAGAACAAGCTCCGCGACGAGGGAAAGCAGGATTACCTTATGGAAGGCAAGACTGAGTTGGAGATTGAGGCCATGGGTGAGAGGAGTCCTCGATTCCGCTTCGCTACCTAAAGGAGGAAATATTTTGTCACTTGTCGACTTGCTGTACGAGCCCTGTCGAGTGGTTTTCTGTTTCCGTCTACAGAGACATTCGCGGGAAAGGAGAAGTTCATTTAAGGGGCTTTCATAGGGATATGATGCTACTTAATGCTTCTTGGCTCTTCAGATGGTCGACAGTTGATGTTGAAGCTAGTATCTTTGTGTACTATGAGAAGATTGAATTGATATAAATGTTCTTCTATCTAATGTTACTGCTCGTTATCGTGACCCTGTAGCTGCTCTCAACCAGAATCTCTCTGAAGTTTCCCAGGCACTGATCTCAACAGAGGTGACATCATTCTCAATGTTTGTGGAAAACCTGTTGGCAAAAGAGAGAACAGACCTATCAGCAGTTGAGCCTATGGTTCCACGAAAGCAGCACCAACAATAAGGCATCGGCAGGGTACATTCGGCGAGCCTATTGGCTCCCAACAAATCAACAAAATGCGCTTTAACTAACCTCATAGATGTACGAAGTCTGTCCTCAGCACCTACTTCCACATCCGTAAAGAAATACAACGTCATTATCATATTAGGCTCGTTGTAACTAGGTTGGAGCTAAGATGATTGCTCAGTCATTCTTGACTTGGCGCCTCGTCACACGACCACGACCACACGCTGTTCAGCTGCTGGTAAGTAACGAAACCCCCGCAACAGAAGTATCGAGACTGGGTGTCTCAGGCTAGCATTGACAATATTGACAATACACCAGTTCCAGGCCTCTTGCCTTCGCAGCTCTTCTCGCTTCTTCACGCACAGTCATGACCTGCTTCGACGGCGAGGTAAGCCTTCATTTACCCCATCCTATGAACAACGGAGGGTTGTAATACTTTGCTCCGTGCAGAATGTTGTGGTGTCGGCGCGGCCAGGATCGGGCAAAACGGCTACGGCAGAAGCCATTGTGGCCGCCTATCCAGACAAGCGAGTAGCCGTACTCACCTACTCGAAGAGACTTCAACTTGAAACCTATCGCCGGCTTCAAACTTATTCAAACTGCGAGGTTTTCACTTTACACGCAATGGCCGGCTCGCTTCTTGGAGTTATTGTGCGCAACGACACTATCCTATCGGCGCAGAGAAGAAAGGTCTTTCGTTGCAATGAGCCTCCACAATGGAGTTCTGCACCCTTTGATATCATTGTGTTGGACGAGTTTCAGGATTGCACCGAACCCATCTTTTGGTTAATTAATTCCTTCATCCTAGCCAACGAGCGGAAGACAATCGGTCAATCTGCCCGGCTCGTCGTGCTCGGTGACGAGCGGCAATCCATCTACCAATACCGCGGTGCTGATCACCGCTACCTTACTCTAGCTCCTGAGCTACTGCGTCCTATTAGCCCCTATCCCTTCGCCACAGTTCCGTTGAGCCAAAGCTTTCGACTTTCGGATCAGACAGTTCGGTTCATCAACCATGTCTTTCTTGGTGGCGAACCGTACATCACCAGCTCAAAACCCGGTCCCAAACCAATCGTCCTCAGATGCTACCCTCGCGACAGCTATGCGTTGGCCAAGAAGCTTTCAACCCTGATCGAGCACCACGGAGCCAAGAATACCGCAATTATAGCACCGACAGTACGCAAAAATAGGCCCTTAAAATCTTTGACCAACAAACTGTCCAAGAAATACCATATGCCAATTGCTGTAACAATCGACGACGAAACGCCTCTGAATGACAAGGTGATCGATGGAAAGATGTGTGTTTCCACCATCCACCAATTCAAAGGCAGCGAGCGTGATCTGATCATTCTCTTCGGCATGGACTCCTCTTATTTCAAGTATTTTGGCCGCAATCTTCCGGACGACAGCTGCCCCAACGGGGTTTTTGTGGCTCTTACGCGTGCCGCGAAACAGCTTGTCCTAGTCCACGATGAGGGCAAGAAGCTCATGCCTTCTGTATCTGTGGAAGCGCTGTACGAAACAGCGGAGGTTGTTAATATGACAAGCAAGAAAGCAAAAATCGCACCACCAGACGCACCCGGCCGGTCTTTGGAGCTTGGACTTACTCTGCCGTCTTCAACCGACGTCCGAGACATGACCCGACACATACGAGGCGAATCTCTCGCTGAAATCGTCAAGAGTTACCTGTGTATCCGACAGCTCTCGCCGCCTCTACCTGAGAAAGAACACATTGACATACGGAATGTCGTGCCTTCGGACCTCAAAAAGGGATTCCACGAAGCTGTGAGCGATCTAAATGGTCTCGTTGTTGTCGCAGACTTCGAGCACAGTATCACTGGAACGCTTGATACTCTCAATATTGACCAAAAGACGATTGACGCAACACTTCCAGTCTGTCCGCAGCAGCGTATCTCCTGGCTTTGTCGACACGCGTGTAAATATGAGGCTCGCCTCTCGGGCTATCTACCGCGCTCTATTCAGATGGAAAAACACAAATTCGACTGGATCGAGCCTGGAGACCTTGCCCTAGCCCAGAGTCGACTACAAAGGGAACTGAAAGATTTAGCCGGAAATCTGAGGTTCGAGGTTGAAGCCGAGCAAGATTTCAGCATTAGTGATGAAAAGACCCGAATTCAAGGTCGAGCCGACATCATGGCGGTTTCCTCCACTTCAGACTGCAGTGATGGTGGAAGATTTGAGTCTATCTGGGAGATCAAGTTTGTCTCGCAGCTATCCGACGAGCATATCGTACAGGCATGCACGTATGCCTACTTATTGGCTCCTAAATATGAAGATCAACCTCGTATCATACTCTATAACGTGCGGGATGGAGAGAAGAAGGAAATCATACCGCTGAATGGGCAAGAAGGGCTACAGCACATGATTAAAAGCGTTCTTAGAGTCAAATATACGACTTCAGGAGAAATGGAGGACAAAGAGTTTAAAGGGATGTGTGCAAAGGCAATGCTGGAGGTTTTGAACATAGGTGGTTCACAGGAGTAAACGGGGCACTGGGTCTGTTTGCAAAGGAGGGACACGCGCGGATAGCGAAGGTCTTGTACTGCATCGACAACATTGACGGGGAGTCAAGAGATCATCTATGCAGCACTGTTGTAAACTACTATCGGCGGTGCATGAATCTGTTTTCAAGCTGCTCGAGGTCGAGATCGATTCGAAGGGCCATATTGGCCGTATGTCGCTGCCATAGGCTGTCCTGGAGTGTGTCGCATTTCGAGATCAACATCGCTATGTTCGTCATAATCGTGATATTGAGGGTTTTGATCTTCCAGATTCCTTTGACAATGATATTACCTTACTTAGCAGGGTCTATAAGTTAACGAGCCTAGATCTTAGAGCTTACTACGATAGAAGCTCTTGCTAAGATCAGTCCCAACAGCAGGGAAAAGGCGCCACAGTCACGTTAATATAATGTAGCGCCGTGTAAGCTAGGTACTTACTTTAACTTCTATTATAAGGTAAATACAGAAAACCTCGAGGCTACCAGGAGAAGGACTCCTCTACATACTTAATGTTGGCTCGGGTTCCATGCCGAGCCAGTGCAGCGCATGTGTATCGAGCTTCGTCACACATAGGCAGAGGCCCACAGACAACCACAGTTGTGCCACCTGTAGCTTGCTCCAGCTCATCAGTCAGGACCTGTCTGATATCCATACGCTCTCCAATTGATACATGGGCTTCTACATGACCCCAGTTTCTGTCTGCGCCCTCTCCGATCTTCTCCCCCTTGGCATCCTCGCCAACAATCATGCCTTTGACGGCATCCACAAGACCACGGCTTTTAATACCCCAGTACAGCTTCGTGGTTCCTAGAGGGCGTGCGAACATGGACAGTGAGCTGTTGAGAGCGGGAAGCACCCCAGTAATTCCGACACCACCCGCGACGATGAGAAGATTCGGGTATTCGGGGGTGGGGGCGAAAGAGTTCTTGTCGTCGTGCCCGTAAGAGGACTCAATTAAAATCGGAACGCCGGCTTCATCGTCGACCTTGTTCACAAGAAGCTTGGTCAGACCGGATTGAGGTCGGATAAAAAGAGTGATGCCGGGCCGGGTGTTGTCCTTGCGTGCCGTAAGGATGTGAGCATTTGAAGTGGCATTGCCAGTCTCCTTGGCAGCTGAGTCTAGATCCGCCGGAGCCAGGGACCGGCCCTCATTGTCAGATTGAGATTGGGAGCTCGACTGCGAACTGCTGGTGTTGTTTTGGAGTTGACCAGCGCTGCAGTTGACAACAGAGAATGGGTGATTCTCCCACATGCGCCAGGTGAGGGTAGGGAAGTAGACAAAGCAATGGCCATGAGCGCTGACGCCGGGGATATCAACCCGGAGATACTTGTCGCCATCAACACGCGTAATGTAAGCCCTTTTGATGCCATTTCTGGAAACACGAAGGACGCGTAGAAGTCTCTCGTAGCTCCAAACCGCAATAGCGATGAGGAGCCAAATTTCGAAGCCACTCGAATCCTCATAGAGATACCAAATGTGATACCAAGAGCCCACTAGAGCCATTACGACCAAGCAGATGTGCGCAATTAAAAAGACCTCATAGAGGGCCCGTCGGACAACAGGAAGTGAGAACGGGAGAAATAGAGCGAAGGCGAGCGTGCCAACAATTCCCCAGTACCAGTAATTGTACGTGACAGCCTCGGCATGAGAATCAGCTTCGACCATCAGCCGGAGCCATATAAGTGAGTGCAGCATAACCTGAAGAATACAGATCGTAGCAATCCATCGATGAAGGAGAAGGAATGTTGAGTGAGACCAGTTGGTTAGCCGTAGCAAAAGGCTATTCCTGCCGGCATAGAGAATGATGAGCGGGATGTTCGCAAAGGCTATGACGCCGGCACGGTCGCTAATCAACCGTATCAACTCATATCGGCGATCCGGATAAAGACCGTTCGGCGAAAATTCCGGGTAACCTTCAAACGTGGCCACTGCGTTGATGGCGATGATGTACAGGATAAAGATGGCCTGGCCGCGCGTTGGGACGATGCCGAGGCCCAGAATAGGGACACTGTGTCGTTTCCCGAAAGCAGGAGGATCGATAAAGTAGGCGTAGAATTTGCTTCGGAGGTGTGTAGGGACTGGCAGGAAACGAAGAAAGGAGAAGCCGATCGGAACCATAACGCCAGAAAGAAAAACAAGAAGCCTATAAAACGAGTGTTAACCAATGACAAGGCTTCAAGAAAAGTTTGCACCTACGAATATTTGGATTCGTTCTTTCCACTGGCCTGATATGACTTGACGGTATTCAAAAAGCTGGTATACACTGGATCCAAAACCGCAGCGGTCCGGTTGAGAACAAGTTCTGTCAATGCGAGAGGCTCTGGTGGGGGTTTGCGGTCAACTTGTGCCAAAGCCTCGTCGTATGAGTATCGAAGGACGGCACCGGAGTCATCCAAGCCATCGATCATAACCGTGTTCCAAAACTCGGCAATCTTGAATGGCTCGCTCTCATCACAGTAGCTTTTGATACACCAAGCCATCGACGTCAAGTAGGCAGTGTCGTTAGCCATACAGGCGGCTGAAGGGTACATCATAGATATTTCCTCCGGAGTCATGCCCACAAACTCGGGGCATTCCAGTATGGTTGGTACAGAGTATCGGCATGCGTGGCCACATGGTAGCTCGAAAGGGTCTCGTCCGTAACCTTCGAGGAGTTCGGTAGCCGCTGTGCTCGGTAGGAAGAAGGCAAACAGTGCCACCACTGCTGCTGCAGGGAGTGAACGAGACAACCACATGGCTCCTTCTCTGAGACTTTGTGGAGTCTGATGGCACAGTCAAGAAGAGAGCCTCAGAGGATCCCGGTTGTTCAGTATAAAAGAAAAAAGACACGAAAGAAAGAGGGACGCGGCCATAAACCCGATTCGTTCTGCAACAGTTGGGGCATTCAGGGTTGAGAGGCCAGCGTTTGTTTTATACCAGATCAGCCCTAGCTTCTGAAACGTCATGGACACGGCAACACCCACTCAATCTTGATATATTAGTTAGCTTTAGATAATTTAGTTTGTCCCTCATGGTACGTCGTCAATGGGTCGTCGGTCCGCTGACCAGCATAGGCGGTTAGGCGGATGGGGATACTAGCTTGCATGAACCCCCATCTTCCAACTGGAGCTGTCCAGGACAAGGCGTTGACCAAGTGGTCGCGGTCGACACGGACAGCTCAGCGTTTGTGGAAACAGGTCCACGTGCTAGCATCAAGGACAGCCACGGTATCCTCTTTTCCTCTACTCTTTCCGTCCTCTGTCGCATATCCGTACCTTACTCGAAGAGAAATACCATGCATGGTACGCACTGGAGAGCCCTAGAACCCTGCATAATGGGAAACTTTTCTTTATTGACATTACCTAATCAGCGGGTCTGTGTCGCTAGTCCAGTACGGGCTACTACCCGTCGCCTCACGGCGGTCCTAAGCGAATAAAGAAGGGTTCATAACAGAGGCTACTCTGTATCTATGTAAGGCTGCTAAGATTTTGGCAATGTGCGTGGGATGACCTATGATCTGCATTATAGCGTGATAATAGAAGGAGGCTGTGTATCTTGGCATTACGGATACCCGTATAGTGGCTTCTCCACTTCCACTATTAGTAAAGACACGATACGATCTCTCCGAAGAGCATCAGGCAATAAGCATCCCTTGCATTGTTACCCGTTTCTTTAGGCACTCTTAGTGGCCGTGCATACATTCCCCTTGGGCCTTTACCGTCTGACGAATCTGGCATCGTGGTAGTGCTGGCCATCGTTTTCCCGTTCTAATCAGAGAAATGTCTCCAGAGACTCCACCAGCAAACCCGCCCCCAAGCATCTAATGTGGGACGGAACATAACCAAATAACCAACAGTTCCATTGATCCGAATCCGGTTGTGCCCTAGGTTTGATGTTTGTCAGCGTCATGACGATCGATCTTGAAGGCAGGGGCAGCTCCATCTCGTTGCTAGTTCTTGTCTTTCTCTCTAACTACTCTTGAAAGATCAGGCAGATGATCTTACTTGGCAACCAAAGGCCGACAAGAAGCACGAGAAGTGTAGTCAAGAATTGGGTTATGATCATTCAGTATTTGTAAACGATGTCAGCTCAGAAACGGATGCTTGTATTTCGTGTGCCTGTGCGTGCAGGCCTGTGTACAAATGTGTGACTTGGGATTTGCCGTGGCGTTGCGCCATTTAGATTGATAAGATTTAGTGTGTCCTGATTGATAAGATGCGATGGGATTAATCAGATTGGTGGAAGACGATCTTGCCAGCATACTATGGATACGCAGTAGCGATCGACACCTTAGCGAGGCCAAATTAAATTGCGTTAACGCTAATAAGGTTCAATAGTGTTACATCGGGTAAGAGGAAAATTTTCTCTGTTTGTTTCGTGGCCAAAGTCCCTCTTTTTCTGAGAATCATCGTCACGCGTTGCCGATGTTCTCGATTGCTTCTTCCAATGTTTGAGAACTTTGAAGAGCAATCTTGCCCAACAACGAGTGACAAAAGCTTCCCTCGGTACCTGAAGGAGGGGGGAAATTCAGCAATACCGATAACTTGTTGCTTGGACGATCTTAACTTAGATTATCCTGGCTGGATATGCTTTGCTCGGTAGTTCACACCTTTGTCTGATTACCGGCTTGGCAGCCGTTTTACGCCGCTCCACTGATCACTTGACGTGGGGTTATTTAAATGCTTACGAATATTTGCCATTGAGTCTCATCGTCTGGAACCAGCGGCTGCGAAATGAGGGTTGGTGGTGGCTTTCTCGTCGGGCATTGGCACACATGAGCGAGCAGCGTATCAAAGCGCGCTCAAGTGTGATACCGTCTGTCTTAAGGATGGATCGTGACCACGATGGAAGGCAAGGAGAGCCCCGGGTTAAGACAGAGGTTTGCTTCAAGTGTGTTATTGGTTACTCTTCCATTCCAACAGAACATCTCCTCTTCCACCATTGAGTCTCCATCTCGGAGCATGGCGATAAAGGGCTTTCTGTTCTCGGTACCTGAATAACACTGATTCTAAGGTCATTGGGTTGCCTGTGAGGAGATTCTCATCTCCAGCCATCGCAAGTCTTTTTGGCCGTCGAGGGTTTCCTTCTTATTAGTTTGGTCGTGCCGCGACTTCAATATCGAGCCCAATCATGCAAGTGGGCGTCGCAGAAAAAGGAATTGGAAGTGCAAAGACTCAACTGAGAACTTCACAACACGTTACGAGGGCTAGAAAACAAGTTACATGATGCAATACTAGCTCATATGTTAAATATAATACGCGACGGCGGTTCTCAAATATAAGCAATGTAAACTTAACAACTTCGATGACTCTACTACGCAAGCCTGTTAGCGAGCCTCAGGCTCTGGGGAGGGGCTCCATTAGATCTTCTTGGGGCAAAGTTTATATACGGTTGAACGAGCCTATTTTCGGCTAACCCGATCAATATACCGGGGATTTATCCCCCCCCCTTCGCGGCGACATTCACAGGATGTTTGATGAGCAGTACTTTTGCATGGTCCCAAAGACGGACGCTCCACGCTCCGAGACACGCAAGTCAACACCCGTACCTCATCTAGTGGGACACGTCTTCAACTCTACCCCGAGCGAGCAACTACCCAAATGGTTGCATAGTAAAGAACTACATACCCTGTCGTCGGTTGTCTCAGTCGAATGTCTATTTACCCGGTTCGCCTAGACCATTGTGGCTCCTACTATCTTTCGGGAATTCCTCTTTTCAGCTCTGACAACACGACGACTCATGACTTGGGACTCCGACGTGCGCAAACACGTCATCAAGAATGCCGACCCGCGGGGGTGCCGTCGTATCTTTGCGGTCGCTAGGCCAAAGAGGGAAAGCCTGATTTAAGGTCTAGGGAGAATTTGGAACAAGAGAAGTTCATAACGACGAGGGAGAAGCTATGAACGATTAACATGATGAACTCTTATCATATATAGATAGTGGCAATCGTGGTGTTCTCTGGTCTTTGGTTGAGCGTCTGTCGGGCATGCCGAAGGTTGATGAGGATGATCTAGACCGCGACAGGACAAAGAAACGCAAATACGATGAACTGACCACGATACAATTGTCGACCTAGAGGCCACCGATGGGGACTTTCATCAGTTCAAACGGGTGAATATAGATGCCAGCTGAACTATTCTGGCGATACCTTCGTCAATAGTCTAGCATATCGGCAATGGCTTTTACTCATTCAGGTGCTGGGTAGAATCTTTGGATTCTCCTGGCTCCAATGTTTGAACGAAGCCATTAAAGTTCGCACTCATTTATACCCCGACCTGGGTGGTTGTTCATCGCGAAGAAGGGAACCAAACGCGCTCGGCAGTGCCTCATACAACGATTTGGGCCTTGAATTGTTGTATGGCTGGAAGAGTTTACCCTTAGGCATATTCCTCCCTCGTAGTTGTATGGTTGTAGTTATTACTCTAGCTACTGCGCATGAAACTTTTATTGTGATACCAGGTCTGAGTACACGAGGGTTAGAAATCAACTTCAAGAGATACTTGGTCACATCGGTTCTGTCGTTGTACCCCGGTTTCTAGGAGGCTATGGTCTCCAACGTCGCTGGAAAACTTACCGCCGTTAGGTTCAGAACTTCGGTGGCACTCTTGACGAGCGTACATGACGAGAATTGGGGAAATGATAGTAGTCCGAGTCGTGGAACTAGGTGGTATCATCGAGTCGTTGGTGTGCTGCTACTGCAGTGTCTCCCGGCTAAAGAAGACTCAGATCTCGGAGAATACAAAGAGGAAGGAGGTGGGAAATAATATGCAAAACAAACCTGGCCGGTTTGAGGTATGTGGCACATCAACGTATGCGGGCCCGTTTACCTTTGCAGGCAGCGGTCAGTGTTGACCCAAGGGTACAACTAGCTCTGACACACAGTTAGAGAAGCGGCGGCTCACGAGTAGACACAAGCTACTAAATATTGGGCTTGGTTAAATTCGTATAAAGTAAACAGAATGGTGCTCATTCACAAGGTTAGCCACTTGTGAAGTTCAAGAGCTGGCTGCACCAACTGGGCAGGTCTCATGACAAACATGACGCCATACAGCCGTCCCTGGCTTGTCACGCATATATGTTTCTGTCCACAGCTAGTCAGGCCAATGTCTTTGTAGACAATGGGGTATCAACCACAGTGTTCTTAATGGCTAGGTAGCTATGCATGCTATGTAGCTCAGAGCATTGGCTGTTGAAGAATGGTGTAGCCCTCTCTCGACGAAGTTATTTAGGATTGCCGTAATTTTGCACCTGCAGACTGATCATGTTCCAGGCGCTGGTGACCTTGTTTATAACTTGGAACCACGGGAGAGAAGTGGAAAGCCTTCACCTGATGGATAATCAACGATGATTGCAATAATTATGGGGCATTGTAGGTAATTAAAAAGAACGATGAAAGTCGGCATAATTATGATGTGAGCAGCTAGTAATCCCAATTAGACTCGTACGGTGAGGCGTTCTACGGCCCAAGAGAGTTCGAGTGAATAGGGCAAAAGTCCGAGGCCATCCACCATCGTACGTATTAGTGAGTCTAGTCAGCCGATGCTTGATAAGTTGATCCCAGGAAAGCTTCCATGTTATCAGCGACCCACTAATCCCCCGCTCGGCGGTCGATCAATACGGGCTTCAGCGCTTCACCTAGTTTTCGTCTTGGCCTTCAGGCCATGCAACCTGGGTCCCTCGATGACCGGGCCATTGCGGCCGTGGTTCGCGCTGTGGGACATGGTAGCAAAGATGCCATAGTCCAGGATGAGTTGCGCAATATAGTCGCGTAATGAGGGCGCGCGCATGGCATCAATTGCGCCATGTCCGGTTTGTCATGACGAACTGAACGAGCACTGACCCCGCGGACAATCGACCCTAGTTATGCTTGCAGGTAAGGTTAACCTGGTGGCGCAGTCGCTGATCACGGCCGTTAACGCGGCGGAAGACGAAATAGACAGCCACATCCAAGCGACCCTTGGCGGGCTTATCTGGACAAACGACCCTCGCTTCCAAGACACGCCGCCGCTGCTACCTGCCCTTCTTAACCTAGAGTCGCATCGCGGCGCGTGCGAGCATTTGCAAAGTTCCCGGTGACGTGGGACTTGTGCAGCGACGCCTCGGCCGACTTACTGGAACAGGCAGTTCCCCATGAGGGGGAGTCGAAAATGCCAAGATGATCGCTGAGCGTCTCAACAACTGCCGCTTTTGGATACTCACCGCAGGCGTCGCGAGCTGGTGATTGGCGGACTGTGTCGTGCGGAGGAATAAACTGGCAATGGGACGTTTGTACGTGGTCTCGATGCACTGCACGATGCACCGATGCACGATGTCATGGGCCAGCTTCCCGCAATATATCTATTGTGCTCTCGACCCGGAAAACAAATCCAGCAAGCTTCTCGCCATTGTCTCTCTTGTCACTGACTCTTGGAGCCCAATTGTCCCCGTCGAGCCCTCTCAACACCATCATGAGGACTTCCACCATCGCCCTCCTCGCCCTGGCCGTGCCCGCCCTGGCCGGGAGCACCAAGCCGAAGCCGAAGAAGTACGTCACCTCGGACAAGCTCCAGAAGCTGATCAAGCTCGACAACCTCATCGCCGGCTCGCAGAAGCTCCAGGACATCGCCGATGCCAATGGCGGCAACCGCGCTTTTGGCAGCACCGGCCACAATGCCACCGTCGACTACCTCTACGACACCCTGAAGGCGCTCAACTACTACAACGTGGTCAAGCAGCCCTTCACCGAGCTCTACGCCTCGGGCACCGCCGTCCTCACTGTCAATGGCGACGACATCGACGCCGGCATCATGACTTACACGCCGGGCGGCTCGGCCAGCGGCGCCCTCATCTCCGTCCCGAACCTCGGGTGCGACGTCGCCGACTACCCTGCGACGGTCGAGGGAAACGTCGCCCTCGTCTCGCGAGGCTCATGCACCTTTGCGCAGAAGTCGATCAACGCCAAAGAATCCGGTGCCACTGGCATCATCGTCTACAACAACGTGCCCGGCGAGTTGAGCGGTACTCTCGGCGACCCATTTGGCAACTATGTTCCCATTGTGGGCATCAGCCAGGAGGATGGCACGGCTATCCTTGAGCTGATCGAGGCCGGCGAGGTCACGGTCGAGCTCGAGGTCGATGCTGTTGTCGAGGAGCGCGTCACCTTCAACGTCATTGCCGAGACCAAGGGTGGCAACCACGACAACGTCCTCGTCTTGGGAGGACACTCGGACTCTGTAGCCGCTGGTCCTGGTATCAAGTAAGTAAACCCTAGACGTCCAGTATTATCGTGTGCTAACGGAGTGACTCGCAGCGATGACGGTTCCGGTACCATTGGCGTCTTGAACGTTGCCGTTGCTCTGGCCAACTTCAAGGTCAAGAACGCCGTCCGGTTTGCCTTCTGGAGCGCCGAGGAGTTCGGACTCTTGGGCAGCTACGCGTACATCAAGTCGGTCAACAGCTCCTCCACAGAGCTGTCCAAGATCAGGGCGTACCTGAACTTTGACATGGTACGTTGCTTCATTCTTTGTCTTCCATGCCTTGCCGGATTATCACTAACACCAGACACAGATCGCCAGCCCCAACTACATCTACGGCATCTACGACGGCGACGGCAGCGCATTCAACCTCACGGGCCCTGCCGGCTCCGACGTCCTCGAGCAGGACTTCGAGAAGTTCTACGAGAAGAAGGGCGTCCCCCACGTGCCCTCCGAGTTCAGCGGCCGCTCCGACTACGCCGCCTTCATTGAGAACGGCATCCCCTCGGGCGGGCTCTTCACCGGCGCCGAGGTCCTCAAGACGAAGGAGGAGGCCGCGCTCTTCGGCGGAGAGGCGGGCGTCGCGTACGACATCAACTACCACAAGGCTGGCGACGACATCAACAACCTGGCCCACGACGCCTACCTCCTCAACACCAAGAGCATCGCCAACTCGGTCGCCAAGTACGCCAAGAGCTTCCGCTCGCTGAAGCCTGTCAACAAGGAGCACAGGCGATGGGCTGAAGAGCGCGCCGACTTCTTCAAGCGGTCGAGACTCAGCTCGCACACTCACGAGGAAGCTGGACCCTGCGGAGGCGGCCCCAGCATTTAAGTGACTGGGTGGTAGAACCATGTAAAAAGATTGTTGGGAGTGGTTATTATATATATGACGAGGAGATGAGATATGAAGAAATATTTGACAAAGTGCATATCAATATTAGTGACGTAGTGCAAAGATCATGTAGATTATGCGACGCAGTGCTTTCTATTTATTTGTGTTGAAATAGGTTTCCACAGATCTCACCTGTACTTAAGGACCCTTCCTCGACCGGCCTGCAAAGTAGAATATCCGCAATGACAACTTACCACTTGCCGCCTTCTGGGCCGGTTGCACTGGGGTTTTGCTACAAGCTTCTCATTATTCCGGACAGTGAGATCTCAGACCCAGATCCCAGATCTATGCCATAAACAATTGAATATACTTTTGACAGGATAACCTATATTAAAAGAACGCATTCAGGGATTTTGTCGATGTCCAGTCAAACATTGAGGGAGGAGTGAAAGTCTATGGTAGGCGAAGTCGGACTGACTACAGGTGAGTTTGTAGGACTGAAGTCCAATTGCTGAGGCAAATTAATCCTTAAAATATAGTTCCCATGACCAGCCTGTGAGATCTTGGAAAGACACTTTGAAACATCAAAGATAACTTGAAGGCAGATTAGAAGGATTAGCTGATCTCTTCACTCGCTCACCTTGGGTGCAAGCACCCTGCTTATCTTATCACCAGTATCTTATCTTATCGCACAAAAAAAAGTCTGCCCCGCGATCAACACCAATAATTTCGTATCACCGCCCAAACCCCACATCAGCATCTGAAGCCGAGCGAAGACCCAGTCACACAAACCCGATTAACACCTAGATTTCCGATTATTCGAATTTATCGAGAAACTCGCAACTGCAAAGAAAGCCAAGAAAGAATCAAAACGTCTCTCTCCCCGTCCATCTGCAGGACCCTCGCCCTCGCTCCAAACCGCCATCATGGCAGCCCCCGCGACTCCGGAGCCCACCCTCAAACCCATCCACAGCCTCGTCCTCGACACCGGCCCGCTGATCAAGAACGACCCGCCCGCCAACACGCTGCGCGCAAAGGCCGAGCACCTCTACACGCTGCCCTGCATCATCTCCGAGATCCGCGACGCCGCCACCCGCTCCCGCGTCGAGACCACCCTGCTGCCCTTCGTCACCCTGCGCTCGCCCCGCCCCGAGAGCGTCAAGTTCATCACCGCCTTCGCCCGCAGGACCGGAGACCTGGCTGTGCTGAGCAGGCCCGATATCGAGGTCCTGGCCTTGGGGTATGAGCTCGAGTGTGAGCGCAATGGCGGTGATTGGAGGCTGCGCAACACACCCGGCCAGAAGCGATTGAATGGGAGTCCGAACCAGGACAAGAAGGGGGAGGAGGCCACGACATCCACAGAGGAAGCCAGCACATCAGCGCCCGAGGCACCCGTAGAAGGGGAGCCCGCGCAAGCAGAGGAGCCGCACTCACTCGAAGCCGGTGTACAACAGTTGACGCTCGAGCCTGAGACGTCGACGCCCGAGCCTGAGAAGTCGACGCTCGAGCCGGCGACGTCAACCCTCGAGCCGGAGACGTCAACCATCGAGCCGGCGACGCCGGTAGTTGACGAGGTGGCAGACAACACACAACCCACGCCCGCCCCAGACGCGGCAGAAACCACAGACGCCGACGCCGATGCCGACGTCGTCGAAGAAGCCGAAGAAGACGAGGAAGACTCGGGCGAAGCCTCCGACGACGAGGGCGGCTGGATCACGCCGTCCAACCTCAAGAAGCACCAATCCAAGGACCCCGGCTTGGCCACACCCTCGCAACCGCTCCAGAAGACGCTGCAGGCCGCCGTGCTGACGTCCGACTACGCCATGCAGAACGTGGCGCTGCGCATCAACCTCAACCTCGTGGCGCCGTCGCTCGCGCGCATCACGCACCTGAAGAACTGGGTGCTGCGGTGCCACGGCTGCTTCACCATCAGCAAGGACATGAACCGGCAGTTCTGCCCGTCGTGCGGCCAGCCCACGCTCAACCGCACCAGCTGCTCCACCGACAGCCAGGGCGTCTTCCGCGTCCACCTCAAGAAGAACTTCCAGTGGAACAACCGCGGCAACGTCTACAGCGTGCCCAAGCCTTACCACGGCAGCGCCAACGGCCGCCTGCCCAAGAACGCCGCCGGCAAGGGCAACTGGGGCAGCGGGCTCATTCTCGCCGAGGACCAGAAGGAGTTCACCCGCGCCGGCGAGGAGCAGCGCCGCACCCGCAAGAAGGACATCATGGACCAGGACTACCTGCCCGACCTCCTGAGCGGCAACCGGTCCGGAGGGAACGGCAAGATTCGCGTGGGAGCGGGACGGACTGTCAATTCCAAGCGCAAGCACTGAGCATAGCACCCGAGTCAAATAGAAATCGATAGATGGAATGCCAGTAGTTTTTTTCACATTTATTTGATCCCTGTGCCAAAAAACGCCTTCTGTGTGATGTGACCTAAAAAACGCCAATCCACCTCTCGTCTCGTCTCGTCCCTTCTTCTGTGTCCCCGTCCGTCGTTTAACAGCACTTCTTACTCCTCCTCTGCGACATGAATTAGTACCCGTTCCCAGTTATCCCCAGACATCAGAGAGACTCACTCTGCTGGGTCAGCAGCAGGCCGAAGCGGCGCTTGAGGGTGACACGCTGGCGCGACCACTTGTCGTCGGGGGAGAAGCGGGCGGGGTGCGCAGACTTGGTGACCTGGCCATGGGCAACCTTCTTGAGGGTGTAGAGGCGGGTGCCATTGGCGTCGAGGGTGTACATCAAATGCATGGTGGGCGGATTGGTTGCTTCGAAGTGTGTGAGGTTCGTGAGGTTCGTGATGTTGACTTTTCTCGTGCTAATGTGCTAAAGTGCCAAAGCTAGCAGAAAAAATTTGGCCGATGGGAGATAGCGATCACGTGCCGTGGATATTATCGTTATCGCGCTAGAACAGGCGCTTGGGCCATATCAAGATTCCACTCCACCACCCGGTCGCTAAGTTCACTGATACATCGTATTCTAATAAGCCAGTGAAGATCAAGACGTTTCAAGCAAGTACAAACACTACACGACAAATCCATTTACATCACTGGCAGCCTCATCGGGTAAATAGGTAAACTGCGTTTAGGCATTGAAAGAGCGGATGTAAATTGTTAATGCCAGCTAATTTCTCCCATCATCCACGCCACAATCAAATGGCCCAATCGAGCGAGCGTCTCAACTACGAGTTATCCATCAAAGGAGTGTCCCAACAATTAGAAAAGACAAACAAGGCAGTAGAAAACTCGAAATCAAACATTCCAAATGCAGTAGTTCTTGAGTCACATGTCAACAAAGGCCGCAGCACTGGCCCCGGCTTACATGGGCTCGCCAACCCTGGCAGATTTACCGCCAGCCCAACCTTCTCTCTCATAGAAGCGGAAGACGAGATCATAGTCCTCAAAGTCGTGGACAATTCGATCAATTCGTCGGTAGCCTCGGACTGGGTCAACGAGCCTGTGGGCAGCCCATGCCTTGGTCTCGTCATTGCCCATGCCATAAGGGTTGGCAGTCTGGCCCTTGTCTTGGAAGAGGGTGACGCTGAAGCGACCGGGGCGGAAGATGTTGACGACCTGCTCGATGATATCGGCGGTGGTGCGTCCGCTCTGACCACCAGGGACGTTGGTCTCAAACGAAGCAAACGAGCATTCGGGCTCGGGCGTCACATGAACAGTAAAATAATGCTCAGACTTGGCCTGGACACCCTCCGGCTGAGTGGAGGGGGCAGGCGGGATGACGCCGTTGGCAGAAAACCCACAGGGGCTGAAGAGATAGGCATCCACACGAGCATCGGGGTACTCGGAGGTGGGGTAGACACTCGACAGACCACAGCTCTCGGAAACAACGGTTCCCAGGGCGTGACCTTCGGTGGTCAACTCCTCGATAGAGTCAAGAGTGTTGGTATCGAATTCTGAGTCGGCCCCGTTGCTGAAGACGTCCACTTCGTCCAATGTGTCAGCAAGCCCGCCGAGGCTGTCAATAGCCTTCTTTCGGGCGTCCTGAGCCTCAGCAGAGAGCCTGTCGCTGGCGACCGCACTCGCGTGCGACAGGTAGAACTGCTTCACGTTCTCAGGATCGAGGTCCGTCATGAGGATTTCGAGCGTCTCGTCGGGATGGCCGTTGGGACCAGTGCCAAAGGAGCTGGTTCCGACAGGAATCCGAGCAAGCGGTCCGTTCTCGATCTCGGCCTCGGACTCTGGGGTCCGGGGAGGAGTCAGAGCCTGCTGGTTCGGGGACGTGAGGTACAGATACCAGTGGTCCCCGTTCATCTTGCCAACCATGTACGCGCTGCCTCCCTCGAACATGTCGTCAAGATACTTGACCTCCTGCTTCCAGCTGCGGTGTGGTCCCTGCTGCTTGTGGGGGAAGAGGAAGTTCTTGCGACTGTAGAAGACCCGGTAGGGGGTTGCTGCGGCGTGGATGTCGTTGACTGAGTTGGCGTTGTGGAAGGGGAAGCCAGCATCGGCAGCCGCGATGTGAAGCATGCGTTGAAGTCCGAGAAGAAGAGTCGTAGTTCCGCACGTCTTCAAGATGATCTTGTGAGGGAAGACGAACATGCTAGACTCGGACAGGAGGTATGCATCCATGTTGTCCGACTCGAGGACGGACAGAATCTTGCAGTTGACCATGTCGAGCATTCCGACCCAGGTTTCGGCAGGGACAGCCTTCAAGCCATTGGACGGAGCAGTGGGGGGCAGAGCCGTGGGGCTTGGGGCGAACCAAACCTCGAGCAGCTTCTCAGGTCCTATGCCATGTTAGAAGATGAATGAGGCCGGGAAGGCTTAAAGTTACCTTCAAAAGCATTGCTGGAGTCCAAGTCGGCGGCCACGTCATGGTTAATTGTCAGATGAGGAGTGGCCGAGGACGGCGAGAAGGTGTAGTTGCTGGGGACATTGGTGGCGAACATCCTCGTGAATTGGATGTGATGGCTTGGCAGATGGCCGGTGAATGTCTCAGTGGAACAGCAAGGACGGCCTTTGGATTTCTTTGCCCAGATGGCAGAGTCCGCGGAGCACTAGCTGCCGCTCAAACAGACTATGCGGCGTCTGTTTGAGAGAGTAGGCCCACAGGAATGGGGTCTTGTCAAAATGCTGGCGGAGCCAGCAGCAATACGTCGTTTGTAGAAGCGGCTAACGTCTCTCGAGGGGACGTTAAGGGGGTCGGAGGCAGGACACGTGAATAAACCGCTCTTGTGACGGAATGATGGCCGGTGGAGGGAGAGCCGAGTCTGCAAGGAGCGGATTCGGGTCGGGAGGTTGAGGAGGTGATTATGTCGATGTCGACAATTTGATATAAGCCTTTCTTTAAAGGGGTGCTATCGGGGCCTGTTGGGGAGATGGATGTTAGTAAACGCGGCAAAGAACAACATAGACAGAGTAGACAGGAGACACAAGAGGTGACATACTTGGATGGTCGGGAGAAGAGGAAGCGCAGGAGATCTGTGGGTCGCATGGAACCCGGGGAGAGGACGGGAGAAGAGCTGGGTGACGGTCGAGAACTACGGCCGTCGATGTGTCTTTTGGACAATGGTGAGAGTTAGACTCGTTTATTCGACATCGAATTGCACGGGTCTAGGGGAGCTATGACAGCGATGTTTTCGAGGAGACGCGGAGACAGTCGCGTGAGGACGAAGGCTAGAAAGCGATGACGCTGGGTGGTTTGGCGGGGTGGTTTCGAGGAAACGGATTCCGCGATGGGCGACAGCGAGACTTGGGCGACTGGGAGCAGCAAGATAGCTCTTTGGCCGGAAAATAGAAAGCACAGTTTGTTTGGGAGAGTCGGTGAGAGAATTTTTGAGGGTTTGAGGGGTTGTTTTGTGGTGGTGGTGGTTGGCGGTGGTGGAGGAGACAGACAGACGACTGAGAAGTAAATTTCCAGGTGGAGGTGGAAAAAGGTGGATGGACGTGCACTGTCTGCACTCTGCACTCTGCACTGCTGCGCTGCTGCTCTGCCACTCATGCAGCAGCCGGGCAGGAGCTAAGGGCCGGCCGGCGGGCTACTCCTTCCCTACCCCCGCCTCTCGGTGGGCGTCGTGCCTGCCTAACATGGGGTCGTGCATTTTTTTTTCTTTCTCCTCCTCGGTGTTTTTCACCCCTTGGTTGTCATTTTTTGCTGCAGCCCACCGAAGAAAAAATCGCTTGTGGCCGGTGGGCTAACCGCTACTGTACGCAGGTCTGCTAGTGCAACTGGAGGCGACAGGACGGCTTGGGGCGACAGGCCGAACTGGGCTGGGCCACAAGCTCAGCAGGGAACGGAAACAAAAGAAAGACGGTGGGGCACTGGGTTTGTGTCTCGGCTGTGGATCCATGCACTCCCGGGAGTCTCTGGGCTTTTCTGGACTTTCCGCAGCCACTGGCCCTGGTTTTATTTCGTCATTCGCACGTCTGCTGCAGCTTCTATTGGACCTCGGAAGGCTACCTAGGGCACACCCGCTGGAGCCATGACGCCCTGGAGCTGTCCAAGGGGGGGCCATCCTTCGTTGCGGTGCCTGGAGGTACCTTACCGCGCTGTTGCACAGTGACTGCACTGTACGTAACACGCGACTGCAGACTGGGCACACACACGAACGCACACAATTGTGTACTGTGCTGACGTCTGTGACCGTCCGGGGTAACCTCGCGCCACCCACCACCAAAATGCAAGTCGCAGACACATGCTACCACAAACACGACTCAGAGGTCAGAAATGCATCTCGCGCCATCATCGGAAATCTTTAAACCGCATGTGCGCAAGCATCTGCAAAATCCAACTCTTTCCTTGTCGCCAGTGTCTCCCTCTCGCTCCCTCGTCGTATCCCGAGACAAAATGCACGCGTAGTCTTAAGTAGCTCCCACGTACACTCAGGAACCAGAAACGCACAGAGGCCATAAACATCAGTGCTATCCACACTGTCCCACGCAAACCGTCGCTTGCCTGCCCCGGCATTGGCGCTGAATTGACTCAGCTCCTTGCTCGTGGAGCTGGCCTGACATCTGCCGGTCAGCATCCTCCAGACCTCCACACATGTCGTGGCGAGCCTGGGCAGCTGGGCTGGCGCATTGCTGGACCTTGAGCCAGATGCATCATGAATAAAAAACCGGGCGACGGCCCGAGACGGAAGTCTTCGTGTGGGGCTTCAAAACATGCTGATTGCTGATGCAGAACAGACCAGCCGCCGGCCGGGCCAGGGCATGACACACGGGATTCGAGCTGTGCGTGGTCCTGAGCCAGGGTTCGACTCTTGGGAGAGCTTTGGACCAAACGTGGACGGATGACTCCCACCTCAAGTCTCCCCATTGTTGGCCACATTCGCCCTCACCTTGTCGGTAATGTCCCCGAAAACGTGGTACAGCGAGCAATCCTGGTACTTGTTGACCAAGCTCCCTTCCCTGCCCCCGTCTGCGTCTATGCCAACGCTCCCAGTCCCGTTCACCGCGGTTTCTGTTTCTGTCCCCTGCGCCTCCGCCCGGGGAGTAGAAATGTCTTTGCCGTTGATCTTGGTGCCTGTAGGATAGCTTGGCCTCGTTCCCTCCTCGATCAGCGTGATAAACTGTGCGTCCATGGGCACGGATCCCAGGAATGGCACATGGAACTCTTCCGCCATTGACCGTCCGCCTCCCGATCCAAAGATGTCGGTGCATTCGGAGCAGTGTGGGCAGACGTAGCCGCTCATGTTCTCGACCACACCGAGCACCCGGATGCTCGTCTTGGTGCAAAAGTTGAGCTCCTTGCGGACGTCGGCCGTCGCAACCGCCTGCGGCGTGGTGACGACGACGGCACCGGCGACCTGGCCTGGCCTGGCGTCTCTCTGGAGCGTCTCGGCGAGGGAGATGTGTTCGTCGCTGGTTCCCGGGGGCGTGTCAATCAGCAGAAAGTCTGTCTCGTCCCAGAGCACGTCCTTGAGGAATTGTCGGATCATGGCGGTTTTCTTGGGGCCCCTCCAGACGACGGCGTCGCCCCGCTTGGGCAGCAGGAACCCCAGGCTCATGGCATGGAGACTACCCAAGCCCTGGCTCTCGTCTGCGTCGTGCACTAGGACCGGCGCCCAGCCTCCTGGAACCTGCGTCACCTTGGAGTCTTCGATGGAGAGCATGCGCGGAATCGAAGGGCCTGTCAGATCGATGTCGAGAATGCCAACTGAGTAGCCGGCGAGGCAGAGAGAGAGCGCTATCTGCGTGGTGACGGACGACTTGCCGACTCCACCTTTACCTGACAGCACCTGGACCCATGTCAGCCAAGAAGCTCCAGAGGGCTGAGGCCAAAGACAGAAAGGGTTGAACTAACCAGGACTATGTGCTTGACCTTGTCCAGACCCATGGTTATGGCGATGAATATGGGGTTGTCGAACAGTTCAAGAAATAGCAAGGAGGTCGATGCGAAGGCGGATTCAGCTAGGACGGTGTCTTCTTCTTTGCGCAGGAATCAAGACGAGGGTTGGATCAAGGGACGGAGCTCTCGGGTGAGTGGTGTCCTGTGTGCGATGTCGGAGGAGAGGTCTGGCTCAAGAAGTAGACAAGAATAAGGTATCGGAGTGGAAGAAATGGATTATGGAGTTGTTGGTGCTGCTTAGAAAGCACTATGGTTTTACTAAGCTCCTCGACGGATTGGTCGCCGTCGACGGAGATGTGCCCCTCCTCTGCTCTAACTCGATCCAGTTGGAGAAGAGTCGGCGTGAGGGGAAGAGGAACAGGAGGAAGAACAGAGGAGTTGACGGAGGTGGAGGGAGTGGAGGAAGTGGGGGAGCAAATTATAGAGGGGTTTGACGAAGAGGGGGAGGGGCTTCAGCGACTCTCCCCTCTGCAAATTGTCGCGATGTGCTATGTCATAGTGGATGGCCCACTAACATGAGGTCGGTGGTCCAGGCCCAGCCACGGATAAGACTTCATGCTTCTATCGGCTCGACATACCCCGCCATTACTCGCTGTATTGCAGTTACAGGCCCTGGCAGCACAGGAAAGTTCTGGAAACATGGAAGGCAGGAAACTTCCTAGACAACATCCTCCAACAAGCCAAACTAGCACTTACCGTGTTATCGACTCTGAACTTGCAACTTCATTCACTCTGTCCCCTAGAGGACCGAGACAACCCAAACCCAAGTGCCATTACACATCGCCCATCGTCCATCATCCATCGTCCCCACGTTTTATACAGGCTCTCAGGTTGATACGGGCTCTCAGCTAGGATGGTTGACGTGTCGAGTGAGTGCTACATATTGGCATTGCACCGTGACGTCACAATAGAAGCATGCGCGAGTTTGTGTGATGTATGGTATCATTTAAAAGATTAACTAATCACACCAACGATGTAAGACTTGAAAGAAAACTAAGTAATAAAACAAATAAAAGAAGACGAAGCATCCAGTCCAGCTAGTATATGGTTCAGCTTCCACAGAAGCTGGCCGACTCAACCCATACCGCAACAACGGTCATGGTCTTAAAACAATACGACAAACAAACAAAATAACAAACAAACAAAAAAGATGATGCGATAGCTACTGATTAAGCAAAAGTAAAGCTTTAAGGAATGATGTCATGGTGGCGCAGTCGGACAGGTTCCGCCGTCGTGATGCCCACGCCTGGACTGGCTCGCTGGATGTAAACACATCCGCCGGGTGGAGAACCAGATGGAGATGGTTCATATCACAGCCTATCGCTAGGTGTGTTGACATCGAAGACGAACATATTCTGCCCGGTAGCGACCCAGACGTCTCAGCTGCGCACGGAAGCGAGTGACTGGTGCGCCGCGGAACAGCAATGGAATGTCCACAGTAAACACTTCCGTTTACGGGGACTCATCATTGCACATCCAGACACCTGTGTTGACAAGCCAATCCTCTCAAATGAAGGGTTGAGCACAAACACCAATGTATAAGGTGAGTGAGGGCTTGAAATTGAGAGTCTTGCGCTGTTCTCATGGCAAGACTCCAACCAGGATGACATGTCTCAAGGACCAACCTGGGATTGTACATCAAGCAAGGTCTGCGACGGTCAGTGTCATTCTTTGAAGACAATGAATGTCCAGAACATATGCAGGACGTCGTCGGTATTGAGATCATCCTTGGTGGTCTTCAGGCGGCCTAATGGCCAATGTGATCCGCCGTCATCCTACTGGGACTAGGCAGAGTGCGTGACTGATTCAACGCTGATATCGATCGGGATGCTGTATCTGACAGCTGCTGCAACCGGAACAGCACGCCCGTTCAGGACGTTTGCTTCCCGGACTGCTTCTCGCAATTCGGGATCGTTGAATGGACCACCGGTCGAGGCGACGGAATCATGAGCTGTATCGCGTCCCGTCGACAAATGACAATCGGTCGGCTGTCTTCACAGTACCCGAGGACTTGGGTGTGGTTTGGTAGAGGGTCAGGCACGGAGTTTGTGAAGCGAATAATCGGGCCGCCGTCGATTGTGAACCCAACTACTTCGGCCGGGAACTCCTCGTCGGACTCGTCATCGGGGTTGACTTGGATGGTGTTTCTATAGGGATGATGTCAGCCGTGTGTCTCAAGAGACTCGTTGGAGTCGGGGTCTTGGGGTACGTACGCTTGGCTCATTGGAGGACCGCCGCATGCATTGTCCTCCAGATCAATCCTCTTCTGCCTTTGATTCTTTATTCTCTGCCTGGTGCAGCTGTGGATGAGATGGAGCAAGCCTGCGATGACGAGAACGGGTGTTCCCAAAGCGAGTGCCCACGGACTATGTCAAAGTCAGTGATGATTCGGGACAGTTGTGTAGTGGTACTCACGGATGACGTCGGTTGCTCAACGAGTTAAGAAGGGCAAGAATGATTCCGACCATGGCAATGAGAGATCCGACTTGGATCATGGTCCAGGTCGACCAGTACAGTGAGATCAGGTCCTCTCCGTCACAGAATTGGAGGGCCATAATGGCGTACGCCTCCATGATGACAATGGCGGTCGACACAGCGACACATCCTAGACAGAGGAAGATGGATTGTCGGAGACGCTTGTAGCGCTTGGAAGAGGTGGTGCTATATCGTTCGAGAGTCTCCTGTCCTCTGTGGGCAATGTTAGAGATGGTGAAGTTCAATAGGCTTGAGGAAAGGGGACGCACCTAGTATAGGTCCAGGAGGCGAGGAACAGTACAAATAGGTTGGAGAAGAACAGTGACCAGTAGATGATCTTGAACTGCCATCTCACCATGTGCGAAGCAAACTGGGCATACTTCAGGCATAGTTCCGGGCTGACGTCCTGGCGGACAAAGATGGAAGCCATGTTGGAAGGTCTAGTCAGCTAGTGAGTTGTCGAGTTGCTTGCTCTCGGTCCTGCACAAGTGGCATGCCTTGTGCCTTATAACACGCCGAGACAGGGGCTGTGCAGAGGACCAGAGGTTGATGCTCGACCCTGTCTCGGAAACTTACACAGGCTGCTCCGCTCCAGGGAGCACAAACGACCCGCAGAGACAAGCTCGTGCGTGCTGATAAGAACGACATCGTCACGACGACACGCAATGGCGGGAGCTGTGCACGCCGCCAAGACCCCCGGAGGCGACGATCACCCTTGTTAGTTGAGTCTCTGGACTGCGAAGAAGTGGGACTGGGGAAGCTTTCCACTCCGGAGTCCGACTATAGCCAAGCCCAGTGCAACCTACAGGCTACACTGATACGTACGTGATGGTTTCGACTTTTTGTGAATCCCCGTCCTCGTTCTCTCACCCCCAGGCTTGGCCCCAGCTAGTCACCGCACCCGGAAGGGCCGTCGTAACTGAGAGATGAGGCTCTGTGCTTTTCCCGGCCGTCCGACATGGGTCAGAGCCGCAGAGGCTTGTCACGTTGGGCGGAGGGATGGCATTGGGCTTCGGCCACGAGGAGGGAGCATGTCGATGATTGGGCTCCGGGCCTGGAGTCCTTGTCTCTGAAGTCTACGGACTAGGTTGGGACTGAGGACTAAGGAACGCGGCAACCGGGAGGGGTTCCCCCCATGCATCCATGATCCCTCCGCCATAGTCCTCCAAGCAGAGATCTAAGATTTGACTAAGATTTGACGTTGTAGTGTTGCACCAAGTCAGATCGGGCACCAGTCAATCTCGCAGCTCCCCACCCCCACTGCCACCCACCCTTCCAAGCCTTTCTTCTGCCGGCTCCGTTGCTTCGCTCCCCCCTGGCGCGCTTGGCAAGGATGACGACGTCCTAGTGCGGGCGCTAAGCGTCGAGGCGACATTTCGCACTGTCGCAAGCCCTGGGCGGTTCCCTGGCTTCCCTGGCGGTTCCCTGACTTCCCGGGGCTTGGCCGCTTGTGGGAAATGACCCAGATGAAGCCGTCGACAGACACGGGTTGCGGACTCACGGAGCCGGGAAGCCCTCGTCCAGGGCCTCCCTGCTCGGGTTATTTCGACGACCAGCTATAGGGTCACGGATCGCGACCCAACCGTTCGGTTGCGCCCAGGTAATTACCACGCCCTTGGTTTCTCCCCGGGGTTGTGTTTTGAGTCGGGACGAGCCTGCAAGGGGAAGAGACTGCTCCCTGCCGGTTCCCTGCGAACTGTTTGCTTCTGACTCTTCTCTTCTCTTTTTTCTTCTGATAAATCTGATATCAGCGCGGACTGTGCACCCAACCCAAGGGACGTGATCGAACCACAGTGGTCGACTTCGGGGCACAACTCAACGTTGGGCACAATTGTACGACGGCCAATCTTAGTCTCACTCGCTGCATGGAGGCATGTGGCAAGCCAGGGATAACCTTCTGCGCGCCTTCTGCCGTCCTCCCTGCGTTCGAAAGAGGCCGCCGGTATGTGACGATAAGGGTCGGCTTCTGTCCGAATCTAGACGGCCGCTTGGGGCGCGCACGTTGCGGTACGAGCCCGGAAGACTGAAACAGAGGCAGAGGCCAAGGAGGAAAAGTATCACAGAGCACCCGTCACATGTCGGCCTGAGGGATGGATGGGCGAACGTTATCACGGCCCGGAACTTGCCTTGATGCTCTGTCCGCTATGAAAATGCATACAAAGGAGGTGCAGAGGCTTAACGCCGACGACGCCGACTCGCCAAGAAAGCCATCAGCCTCATCCCGCTCGTCGCCAAGAGTGGGCCCCGGCACTTGCGCTCTTGGCCCGTCAGGGGAAACATTAAACAATAAAGATGGAGGCTCTAGCGACGGCTCTCACCGCGATCTGCAGCCTTACCGGCAGCGTCTGGCCTATGATATCGTGCGAAGATGTTCCCGCCGCCCGAGCGAAAGTGGAATCGGCGAGCGTTCCCTCTAAGCCACACAGCATTACGTCGTTGAGGAGCGCGACAGATATTTCACGTCCTCTGCATCGGACGGATTCGTCTCATACTGCATCGGGGACGAACCGCTGTGTGGAGCACCTGGAGCATCTGGGGCATCTGGAACCTCCGCAACCTCCGCAACCACCGTGTCTCGATCTCGCCGCGATGAACCATCCTCGCCGTCTGTTGCACCGCCAGGAATGGTGGAACCCCGCCGCGTCACCAACTCCCCAATGACGAAATCCCCAGAAGCCAAGACCCAGCTCTCCGCCGTGGCAAACACCTTGAGAATTCAAACTGGGGAGGATCAGGCTAGCTGCAGCGTCCATTCTCCATTCGCGACCCGCAACGAAGAAGATCTCGCGATCCGAGACAAGATTGGTGGGCTTGGATGGGGGGCTGGAGCCTCTCGGGCAGTGAAGCATCCGCGCGGTTGGTGCTACGGGCCAAGACGCAGATGCGGATGAGGCGCAGACACACAAGGATTAAGTCTATCGATAACCTTAAAGAGCCACCAGGAGCGGAAGCCAAAAGCTAGCAGTCCACTGCATGCAACGACGCGCCATGTATGATGTGTCGGTCCGTTTTGAACAATGGCGCAAAACTGGGGTTGTCTCAACCCAAACCATTCTCGGGTTCGATGGCATTCCACAAGAGTCAAAGGACGTGCGCACCTCTATGGCGCCCTGATGTCATCTGCCCCGGATAAACACTGTTTTCCACTTTCTCATGTCGTCTTATCGCGATCGTCACCGCGGCTTAGGTGGTTTGAGTGTGCGGATTACACCATTGAAATTGGCGAGTCAGGCCTCGACGCCGATCTCCCAATCCCTGATAAGCGAATCCTTGCAACACGGGAACTCTAGACACGGGGATTCGGTTGAGAATCTTTGAGCTGGACTCTGCTGGAATGTTTGAGACAGTTGAGATCCCTTGTGAGTCAAGACAAAGAGCTTATCTGGACAGTTGCCCATGGCCCACCCACACCCATTTTCCTCGTGTTACAAAAGCATTGCGTCTCGCAGGATTCTCAACGCCATCGGTTCACCGCCGGAGAGGGCTTGTGCTAACCAAGTGACTCGTCATTACGCGTCAAGGACTTTGCCAGCTGTTGTTGGTCTCACAGCCGAATCCTTTGGTTACTACATACCCTTGGCGTTTTTTCCAAGGCCAGTGCCGCGGTTGTCTCGGTTCATAAAGTCAGTTTACGTAGGCGATTACGTGAGTAATGAGCTGTAGGTTACCGATGTACCAGCCAATCGCGAGTTCATCAACTTTGGGCCTCGCACTCTTGCACCTGTGTCATCAGTGAAGGTGAGGCCTGAAGCTGAAAGTCTAGGTGCACGAAATGTCGGGATGCTATCAACTCCGAGATGCCGTGGCATGCTCTACTAATAAGCACGCGAATGCGATGTAGTACCAAGTTTTTTGGTTTCCTTGGACCTCGAGAGTCTGATTTGGCGATCTCGTCTGGGTCCGACATAACAAGGGTTGTTGCATGCCTTGGCGGTGAACAACAGCACTCTCGTACATTTGGTTCCTTGGCCGCCCACCTTTAGGCCGCAAGTGATTTGGAATCATCTACTGTCGCTAGGGTAAGACCCAAGTCTCATGCCTGATGAAAATCTCACTTTGCAAGGGGTGTTCTCTAATTTGTTTCAGTTCCGGAAATGCAGTCCCTTATCCTCATGACCTACCTAACAGTAGAACAAAAATCACAGCCAAACCCACCGCAAGGAGACCAAGTTGGTACCAAAGAAGTCTGTAAGAGGCATAATGGTGCTCCATGAACGAACCAGCGGGTTCTAGAGTTACTAAAATCATTGTGGCAGGCCAAGAGGGCCTCGGTGGCGTTCAGCGCTTCCATCCCCATGAGGCCAGACTCATGGTTTGGGTGATTGACGTTTTCCCCGATGAAATTTTTTAACTTTCGGTTTATGAAACAGATATTTAGACATTGGTGGAGAATGGTATTGCATCAATTTCCCTGGCGCTGAGATAATATCATTCGCAACTCTAAAGGGCGGGTTAGCACCGCCTCGCCCGAGGACAAGTTTATGGTCTCGGTAAAAAAAGAATTATCTTTGTCGCTTGGGAAATCGTCAAACTAGGTATCCTGTGTCAATGCTGATAATTCCCACTCAGTTGGAACTGAATGGTCCTTCTGGGCATGATTTGTCATATTTGGCTTGTCAGGGACTCCAGTCTCGTTGAATCTTGAACCACCGTAAGCGGTACCGTCACGACCTTCATGAGCTGACGACCCCGTAAACCTCGGAGCATTCTGAAATATTTTGGTGTAGCAGCCTCTGGAAGCTTAGTAGGACTGCATCTCGGAGAACTATTTCAAGTATTTCTATTCTAGAACGTGGTTATTCTGCGCACAAAATTCAGAACTGAGCGGATGATGCTACCTAGAGGACTAGGGGAGCGCAAGGAAATTGATTCTCAAGAAACTTATCAGTTCGGAAAACAGATATTGTCTGTTAGAGTCCAGGCAATTTTAGATGAAGTTAGACTACTGAGTTAACTGGATGAGCCTGAGATACTATCAATTGTCTCCCAGCGTAATGAATGGCTGTTCGTTGGGAACATGCGGGTTGTTCTAGGGTAGTCACCTTGAATTCAAACGCGGCCAGGTCGCTTAATTACCTAATAGACCCGAGGGTCGGGTGCCGAGCGCTATGAGCAGCCTAGGCATGTCCAGTGGCTTCAGGCGGGTTCTTCCAGGGGCACCTCCCTGTAGCGTTTTAGGGCGGAGATGCCCGTGCTGCCACAAGCGACCGGTGTTCGGACCCGGAGAAACATGCCCGCCGTTTGGCCACTGCCCCACCTCCGCACCATCCACCATCCATCCTCAACGTGAGCATCTCGTGGCCAGACTCAAGCCCAGCCAACACCATCGTGATACCCTTTTCTTGCTGCGCGGCCGCTCTCGAGTCGCCAAACCCGCCGCCATGGTTCTCCAAGATCTCGGCCGCCGAATCAACTCGGCGGTCTCCAACCTCACGCGAGAACAGAATCTCGACGAAAAGGCACCAAGCCCTCCCCTTGTCCTCTCTCCAGACCCCGCCATCGCTAACCGTGGTTGTGTGCGCAGGCTTTCGATGCTATGCTCAAGGAGATCTGCGCTGCTTTGCTCGAGGCTGATGTCAACGTCAAACTCGTCGGACAGCTCCGGAAATCGATCCGCAGCACCGTCAACTTCAAGGAGCTCCCCCCCGCCGTCAACAAGAAGCGCCTGATCCAGAAGGCCGTCTTCGATGAGCTGGTCAAGCTGGTCGACCCCCACGCCGAATCGTACCGACCGAAGAAGGGAAAAAGCAGCGTCATCATGTTTGTCGGTCTGCAGGGTGCCGGAAAGACCACGACGTGTACCAAGCTGGCCCGACACTACCAGTCGAAGGGTTTCCGCGCCTGCCTGGTGTGCGCCGACACCTTCCGAGCCGGTGCCTTCGATCAGCTGAAGCAGAATGCCACAAAGGCCAAGATCCCCTACTACGGTTCCCTGACGGAGACGGATCCCGCCGTTGTCGCTCGCGCCGGTGTGGAGCAGTTCAAGAAGGACCGCTTCGACGTCATCATTGTCGATACCTCGGGTCGCCATCGCCAGGAGTCTGCCCTGTTCCAGGAGATGATTGATATCCAGGAAGCAATCCAACCCGACGAAACAATCATGGTCCTCGATGCGTCAATCGGTCAGCAGGCCGAGTCCCAAGCGAAGGCCTTCAAGGAGGCGTCTGATTTCGGAGCCATCATCATCACCAAGACGGACGGTCACGCCCATGGAGGTGGTGCCATTTCGGCCGTCGCGGCGACGCACACCCCCATCGTCTTCATCGGTACTGGCGAGCACATGATGGACCTGGAGCGCTTTGCGCCACAGCAGTTTGTCCAGAAACTGCTCGGCATGGGCGACATGGCGGGACTGATGGAGCACGTGCAGAGCCTCAACCTCAATCAGAAGGATACTATCAAGCACATCCAGGAGGGTATCTTCACCGTACGTGATCTCCGAGACCAGCTTTCCAACATCATGAAGATGGGACCCTTGTCGAAGATGGCGGGCATGATTCCTGGCATGAGCAACATGATGCAGGGCATGGACGACGAGGAGGGAGGCGCAAAGCTCAAGCGCATGATCTACATTTGCGATTCCATGACGGAGAAGGAGCTTGACTCGGATGGAAAGATCCTCATCGACCAGCCGACGAGGATGACGAGGATTGCGCGCGGCTCAGGAACCTCGGTGCGAGAAGTGGAGGACCTGCTGACGCAGCAGCGCATGATGGCTGGAATGGCCAAGAAGATGGGCGGTAACATGAAGAACATGCAGAGAGCTCAACAAGCCATGGGCGGCGGCAACAAGGCACAGCAGCTTGCAGCGATGCAGAAGCGACTTCAGAGCATGGGCGGGGGTGCTGGCGGCGGCGGAGGCATGCCTGACATGGGCAGTCTCATGAAGATGCTGGGCGGGGGTGGAGGAGGCGGTGGGATGCCTGGGATGCCTGCGGGCATGGACATGCAGGCAATGATGCAACAGATGGGCATGGGCGGAGGTGGCATGCCCGGGATGCCAGGGCAGGGGAGAGGCGGAGGAAGCGGTCGCGGTAGGAGGTAAAGGAGGTGAAGAACAATTGGACTGCTTGGGAGGAGGGCGTTGATATTGTTGCTGCTGCTGCTCTCTGCATGGGATTCGGCGTTTATGGCTACGAGATGAGATGAGACGACACGAGGACAAGTCGACTGGGAAAGAATCAACCTTTCTCGACAAGTGGAAGTGCTTGATTGAGAGGGACAATATGAGGCAGATGAAACAAACTCATTGATGATGGGTGGGCAATTGGTTCCCGAATAGGTCACATAAGCGGTTCATAATCCAAAGGCTCATCTCTCAACCAAACAGACGACGGGAAGCAAGATCTGTGATGATGGACGGGACAGTTGATTCCGATACGTCACACACGGTATCCATAATCCACGAAGCTCATCTCTGACCCAGGATGCCACCCACGATACCCTCATCCGGCTGTGCCCAGTCGGCTCGGCAGTCGCATCCCGGTGCTGCCTCTACGTACAAGACCCAGCTCAGCCCTTTCGTTTGGCGATGGCATGAACCTCATTCGCTGAATCGATCTCCAAATCTCACTTGCCCCATCTGGGCCACCTCACTCGTCAACTTACGAACCCGATGCAACGGTCGCGGGGGAAAATAAGGAAATAACGCTCCGCCGGCCGATTGGGCCACGCAACCATTGGCGAACGACCCAATCACCGCCCGGGCCCCATCGTTCCCAGAACAGGCAACACGCCGTCTCAGCTTGGATGGGCTTTGATGAAGGAGCAGCAGGATTTCGCCTTGCACAGCCGCTAAGACTTGAAGGATCCCTTGCGTTGGGTCATGCTGAGCCTTACGGATATGTTCCTTCAGCCTTGTGGATGGTGTCGTTGATGCAGGATGGATGCGAGTATAAAGCAACCCACGGTGCCAACCAAGACGCTCAACATCAATTGCCTTGTCCACAACGCTCCTCGTTTGAACCGTCCTTTTCCTTATTATCTATACCATTGAACCTATTTTCCTTGTTTCCCTCGTCTTCCAAGCATCCACCATGAAGATCGTCCCCGTTCTCGCCTTTGTCGGCCTCGCAGCCTCAGCCGCCGATCCCGTCACGATCAAGTTGGAGGGCCGTCGAAACGCAGTCGCTTCTCGAGCCAGCAAGGCATCTTCCGTCAAGTTGACCAACTGGTGGAATTTTACAGACTATCAGGTATACTTCATCAAAATCGTTCATTAATGGTCGCTGACTCTTTGTAGTGGTACGGCAAGGTCTCCGTCGGCACGCCTGCGCAAGAATTGTAAGCCACGCCCTCCCTGACGCTTTGCATCGGAACTCACACTCGCAGCAACGTCCTCTTCGATACCGGCTCAACCGACCTCGTCCTCCCAAAGAAGGGATGCACGACCTGCAGCAACTACACCCTCTTCGACCCCTCCAAGTCAAGCACCTACTCCAAGAAGCCCGGCTACCCGTACGAGCTCACGTTTGGCACCGGCGGCAACGCCCAGCCGCTCAAGAACGGCGCCGTGTTGAGCGGGAGCATCGTGTCGGACACGGTGAGCATCAGCGGCCTCTCCGTCGAAAACCAGACGTTCCTGCTCTGCGACAGCTACGACGAGAACCTGGGCGAGGATCCCACCGGCCCCAACATCCATGGCATCTTCGGCCTTGCACCCCCGGGCTCCTCTGTCTTCAGCCAAAAGTTCAACAAGACCTTCACAACCACCTTCTGGAACCTGGTTGCCGACGGCCAAGTCCCCGAGCCTCTATTCTCGCTCTACCTCAACTCCGGCTCTGGCAGTCCCTCTGGCGAGCTGACCCTCGGCGGCATCGACTCGTCCAAGTGCGACGGCGGCATCACCTGGGTCGACTTCAACGAGACCATCACTGGCCTGGTGGGCGAGTGGTTTATCGACAACCCGACCTTCTACGTCAACGAAAAGGCCGTGGAGAACTCCAAGACCGACAAGCCCTTCCCCGGCGCTGTCACCCTGCTTGACACGGGCACCGCCTACATCATGACACCCGACTACCAGACGGCCAAGGACATATACGCCGCCATCAGCCCGGATATCAAGCAGCTCGACAAGCTGGGTGTCTGGGGCGCGCCCTGCGACGTAATGGAGAAGCTCGCCCCGGAGCTGACCTTTACCGTGGGATCCGGCGACAAGCTCGTCAACCTGACGATGCCCCGGGACGCCTTCAACCTGGGCGAGCACGAGGCGCACCCAGGACAGTGCCAGGGCGTCATCCTGCACTCACCCGCACCCATCAGTGATATTGCGTCTGTCTGGGTCATCGGAAGTCCCGTGCTCAAGGGTTACTACACCGTCTGGCAGGGCGAGAACCTGCAACTTGGTGTTGCGGATCTCAAGGCGTCTGCCACTGACGGCGATGATGCTTCGTCTTCGAGCACGGCTACGCCTGAGCCCACCGGAGGAGCAGGTACTTTGGTGCCGACTGTTTGGGGAGCCTTGACCATTGCTGTTGGCATCCTGGCAATGTTTTAGATTGATGTTAATTAGCAATCGGGGAGATCCTTCACTACTTCTTCGGTCTAGCTTGTATATTATTGTACATCCACGTTTGTGCCCGGGATGAAGGCATTGAGATATGACACGTTACTAAACATCGCCTTGCACCAAGTAAATACACATTGCTGAACCTCTCTTGTTCGCCTCAAATTCTCTTCTGGTCGTATCTCACAACAGCCTGGCACAACACCTCGGCTCCAATAGCGCACTCCTCCGGGCTGGACCACTCCTCGGGATTGTGGCTAACGCCGCCCTTGCAGGGAATGAAGATCATCGTCGTAGGGCAATGCATGCTCGCGTACACGCTGTCGTGGCCCGCGCCGCTGGATATGTCCATCATGCCGTCCTCGTCGCCTAACACAGACTCGGCCGAGTCTCGCACAGCCTGGATGCAGTCGGGGTGGAACTTGGTTGCGAACGAAATAGTGTCGTTTCTCCATGTCAGCGATAACGGCAAGCTTGGCGTCGAACCCGCCAGCAATCCATCAACGTCCACTCCGCGGGCTAGGAGGTCAAAGTCGTGCTTCAGCTGCTTTTCCACGTCCTCTACGGTTTGGTCGACGGGTGATCGGACGTCCAGCGCGAAGCTGACGTTTCCGGGGATCGTGTTTGTGCTTCCCGGGGTTAGTTTGAGGATGCCAGTGGAGGTCAGGGCTTGGTGTTTGGTCGAAACTTTGTGGGAGTGCGTGATGAGGCGGGCTGCGAGGAGGAGGGCATCAGCTCGGTCCGCGAACGGGGTCGACCCGGTGTGTGCGTCTGCCGATGGATGTCAGTAACCATCTTCAAACAGCATTTCTAGCGACTAACCTCGTCCCTTGACGTCGACGGTGAACCACTTGTATGCCTGGACGCCCTGAACGACGCCAATCTTCTTCGACGCTCTCTCCAGAATCGGGCCCTGCTCAATGTGCAGCTCAAAATGAGCGCCCATCGGCGTGGATTTGTAGCTTGCAGGAACGTCGCCCAGGTACCCGATCCTCTCCAGCTCAGACTTGACGGTCGCTGGCCCATCGACCTCCTTGAGAGAATGAGCGCGGTCAATGTCGACTTTGCCAGCCCATACGCCTGATGACATCATGCTGATGGGGAAGCGAGCGCCTTCTTCGCTGTTGGTCGGTTAGTGCTATGTCAACTTGCGGGTTTGGCCGCGACTTACTTGGTCCAGTTGACGACACCGACTGGGAACTCCGTTTCGACGTTGTTCTCTTGGAGCACCTTTAACATCTCAATGCCGGCTTGGATACCTAGAATGCCGTCGTATCGCCCGCCGCTTGGCTGCGTGTCTAGGTGAGAGCCGACAAAGGTGGGAGGGCCGTCGCGACGGCCGGGTCGGACTGCAAAGATGTTGCCCATGGAGTCAATGGTCACCTGGCACCCAAGAGATTTGGTTGTCTCGACAAACCAATCCCGGACCTTCTTATCATCATCAGATAACGTCAGACGGGCCATGCCAGTGTCTGTCGGGTTGCTTTGGCGATAGTGTTAGCGAGGTCACTTACCAAAGAGATTTCGTGAGGGAAGTGAGCCAAGAATGGATATTACCTTCCCCATCTGATTCCCGATCCAAATGAACAGGTGTGGTGCAGCGTGTCCATCATCCGGTTCTGGTCAACCTTGAGCTTCTGGAGGTCCTTGTTTGTCATGTCGCGCGTGGAAATGTTCATCCGTTGGCCATGGATTGCTGTGAATGAGTGAGAGATCACCTGAATGGTTCTCTTTCTCAGCATCGTCTGCGAAGAGCCATGTCGACCGAGCCGGAGGGGAACGCGGCTGTGAGTGCAGAGGGCCATGGCTGTGTCGTATGCGAATCGGTTTCTTGGATTGTCCCGAAAGAAAGTGTGGAAGAGACAAAATAAGTTCAAGGTGAGATGAGAAGATTGGTCGTGATAATAAACAGACAGGCGTGCTATTGAATTTGGTGGTGGATTGATGTAGTCCGAAGGAGTAATTGGGTCAGACGCCCTCTTATCGCACATTGTCACCGTTGCCAGTGACACGCCCTTCGTTGATCGCTAACGAATTCTTACTGGCGTTGGCCCCACTGTTGCTACGTTAATACTATCCGACTTGCACCTGCCCGTATACGAATGATTGCGACTTTATGAGGGGAAGCAAGAAACTGATCACATTACGGTCGGCTCATCTTTGACTTGGCTTCTAAAGAGTGTAGATTCCAGACGTGCACAAAAACTTATCGACTAGGTACGTTGGGTTAAACTTCCGCTTTCACTTATCGAACCTTTCATATCGTGCGATACTTTACTATGCGGTGTGGTAGCCTACTAGTAATTGATTCCCTGATTACTGCCTCGATGGCCGTAGCTGAGGTGGGCGGTCCAAGTCTAGCCTCGGGAATACTCTGCGAGTGAGGGGAACATCTGTAACTGAATTGACAATTTGAATGCACTAGTACCTGAGGTATCAAATGCCCCCGTGGCGGTGGCGAAGCCCTGCAATTACGGGTTCAGCCTTGAGGCAATTTCACTGTTCAGTGACTGGTTACCAACTTCACAAGCTCCGTTCTCTGCGGGTTGGTGCCCCGGTTCTTTGAAGCGGTTCAAATATCAGGGCCTTCATTCGGTGCTTGAAACATAAGCTGCTATCCCTCGTGTGGATGGCGAGATGCCCCCTCGTCTTGATGGTGACTGATCGCCACATACATTATGGCTCGGCCAAAGCCCGAATACTCCTTTTCAACTCGACCAGAGCCTTGTAACCAACCTCTCGTGTTACTACCGTGGGGACTCCGCCAGAGAGCAATGGCCGGTCTTTGCGTACACCAAAGCGCACCGCCTCCACGACATCAAAACGCTCTGCGATGCCTGCAACACAATCGACATCGCAAAGCTGATTGAAGGCGGCCAGTCAATCACTTTGCGTGATAACTTCCTAGACATTGCCCAAACGGCGAAGTCGTGCAGATTCTGCTCGCTTATTGCTCAGCAGACGAGAGGCATGTCTGGTTACAGGTACAAGCAAGACTTTGGAAGTGTGATGGCAAGCAACGATGCCATCTACGGATGCCCGGTATATCTGGTTTGGAAGAATGAGAAGCTGAACGTTGATGTACCATACCCGGAAGTTCGTCCTGCGCTACTGCCAGGTAGCTGGGACTTGGGGAGATTCAGCGTTGTATTAAATGAAGGTATTCTACATCTCAGAGAAGCCACAGGCAAATGCAGCCTGGGAGTTGAGTTGATACTGATCCTTCATGGCTGTTACTGACACCAACCTTCTTCGTAGATGTTCATGAGATGGATGACTTATCAGTCGCGGACCCGGCGCACACGATGCCTTCCGTCCCCATCTCCACAGCACCACTACTCTCGCGTCTGACAGAAGAGCTCCAACGGATCATCAACCTACCTGCCTGCGGGATGTGTGCATCACAGGGTACCAACCCGAGTCCTACGGATACACAGTCCTTGATACCTAAGGATAAACTGCCTATCCTGCCAGACCGAGTCATCGAAATTCTGGACTCATCGACGCCGGACTCCATTTGTCTCCGTCTTCGGGAAACTCAAGGCGTCCAAATCGGATATTACATTGCACTCAGCCATCGATGGGGTGGCGACTTCACCCTGAAGACGAATAACAACACACTCACTGACCGACTGAAAGGCTTTCGTTTGATGGACCTGCCTCGGACCTTTCAAGATGCTGTGCTTGTGGCGAAGGCTCTTCAGATAAGATACCTTTGGATTGATTCCCTTTGTATCTTCCAGGACGACCGAAAAGACTGGCTGGAGCAGTCAACCAAGATGGGGTCCATATACATGAGGTCGACCTTTACCATCGCTGCCCACTCGGCTGGACAGTGTAACGAGGGCTTCCTTTGGAGAAGTCAAGTGCAGTCGTCCCTCCGAATAGTGCCCAAACAAGGAGGTCCATCTTTTGTCGTGTCGATACCGGAATTAGATGATGAGAGACTCTGCCAACGGATTCTTTCCAGCGAGATCAGCAACCGAGCATGGATCCTTCAGGAGCTCACTCTATCCCCCAGAATCCTCCAATTCGTTGAGAATCGGGGTTTTTTTGAGTGCGAACATCAATCACCAGAGATCGGTGGTTCAGCTGTAGAGACGACTGCAGCAATCTTTCGGCACGCAGGTGATGCACCTGACGTGCACACGATGTGGCTGAAGTTAGTCTCACGATACACCGAATACGAGATGACCAAAAAGGGCGACAAGCTTGTTGCCCTTGCTGGCATTTTGGAAGTGTGGAGGAAGATGATAGGGAAGCCCGAGGACAGACTTTACCACTGCGGAGTCTTTCAGCAGGACATTGAGAGATCATTATTGTGGTACCGGCCAAAACCACCATCGGTGCAGTTTCACGGGAAGCTCGAAGCACACCTTGAGAGGGCTCCTACTTGGTCCTGGGCTAGCGTAGACGGAAGGCTTCGATTTCTTTCTCTCGAGCTCAGTGAGCTACCAAGAAGACTGATGGACGTGAAGGATTTTGAACACAAAGATTATCTCAGTGTAACGACTAGTCGACCCAGTTGCCGTCTCTTAGTCCAAGCGCCGATCATACGCATCACAGGCCGCATGACGACGGAGAAAGCAAACACGCTTCTACACATGCCTGATTACGCTCCGAGATTGATGGAAGTCTTGATGAAGGACGGAGAGGAAAGCACCTGTTATGCTTGGTGTCTCTATGACGGTACGATCCGCTCAGATCTTCCACGGTTAAGCCGAAATGAGCCTTTGGAGGTATCTTTTCTTGCAGTTTCAGGTCGCGAGATTGGCGGAGAGCTTGTAGGAGCGTGGTGTATACTCATAAGCCCGGAGGATGAGAGTCTTGGAACATATAGAAGGATTGGGTTGGGGTACGTGAGTGACACAGAGTTCATTATTCCAGCGTTGGCAGATCCGGAAGTTGTTACTTTAGTTTAACTAGTTTTAAAGACTTCTTGAAATAGCAGCTGCTACATTATGTATATAGTAGAGAGCGACCATGAGAGCGCTTCTACTTAGATCTGTTTTAAAGGGGTAAGACCTGTGATACGCTTCAGCATTGAAGTATTCACGTGCAAAATGAGAGGCGTCTCAATTGTGTGAGAGTCAAGTTAAAGTATCTACTGCCTACTTAAAAGGAAGTGGAGTGATTCACGATTATAGAATGTACCTAAACTGAGGATTCTAGATGGTGTTAGCGGCTTTCTGTGAGAAAAAGGGGTTGATCCTACCTTTTTGTCTGTCACATCATCCTCATATGCATGGTCGAAGCCTTCTGGTGTTCCAGCCTTGTCGCGCTGGCGGTTCGTCCACATGCATAGGAAACGATAGACGATTGCCAAAACCCCAGCAGCGATTGATGTGATAACAACCACGATGAATCCTGATTCATATCGAGGCGCCTCTTCCTTCTTAAAGACGAGGGGCCCCACAAAATTTCCTAAGGTCTGAGTTAGCTTCATGAAGTGAACTGAGTGTTGGAAGATGCTCGCACCTAGACAGTAGCCGATATACATGCCCGAAGAGGCAATGGACCTCTTTGTGTAACCAGCCGTGTTGGCGATTTGCATTCCCATTAGTACAGCGTAGCCCGCTCCCACTGACGGCAGGATATAACATGCGAACAGAAGCGCCCCTGTTGAAGATATCGGGAGGAGCCATAGGAGAAGAGCAGCCAATACCGTGCCCATCTGCGCAATGAAGACCAGATAGGATCGGAGTCCCGGAAACTTGTAGGCCAGGAAGGGGAATATGAGCTGCATTGTTCCTGCGTAGGCACCTGCTGGCATGACAAGGAGAAGGGAGTGAAGAGTGGTGAATCCCATGCCGTTAATGATGATGGGAACAAAAGTACTTATCGGACCATTGGCGAACATGGACAGGAAGGCGATGGAGAAGACAATCCAGAACTTCATGTCGAGCAGCAGCTCCGAGATTTGTTCGACCTTGAGGTGAGTGTTGCGAACGCCAGAATTATTTGTGCGAAGCCTCGCAACCAGAAGGTATCGTTCTCTTTCGTTGAAGCCTTTGACTCGCACTGGGTCAGGTGGGAGCACAAAGAAAAGCACGATTCCCCAGAGGATGGTAAGAGAGCCAGAGAAGTAGTACATGTACCTCCATGAAGAGGTACCTCCGTTGATGATGCCGAATCCGTAGTTGATCAAGGGAGAGAAGACGGACACGTATCCCGTGCAGCTGTACCAGATTCTGAGGGATATAGTAAGCATGTTGTCTAGCTCGTGAGGGATCGAGCTTGATGCTTACCCCATTCGCATTGCCTGCTCATTCTTTTTGTAGAAGCTTCCCTGATGTGTGGGTTAGGCGACTGTCATGACCTTCCACGCGAATGGCCTACTTACCACAATCAACATGAACATGGGACTGATGCCGCTCTCCAAAAAACCGAGGAAGAATCTCTGAATGTAAATGCCTTGATAGCTCTTGCAGACAGTCGTCAGGATAAGACAAAGGCCCCAGGTGGTCACGATTCCGGAAGCGACACGCTCTACTGGATAGCGTTGGGCGAGGACCATGGCTGGATAAGCTCCAACAATGAAGCCAAGGTAGAAGATGGAGGCTGCCCAGGAGTATCGGTTGCCAACAAGGAGGTCCAAGTCATCTCGAAGCCCAAAGATTGCCTATCATGACACCTCGTTAGTAAATAACGAAGCTATTGTTAGGCTCTAAAACATACGGCTTGAGAGAGCATGGCCTTGTCGTAGTACTGAAGTCCGTAGGTTGCACATAGTACCGGCATGAGTCTCCAGTCAATCTTGCGGCGCAGCTTCTTCTCTTCGTCGGCAGCCCAAGTCTCTTCTCCAGTGTAGTTTTCCAAGACTCTCAACGCCTCGTCATTGTGAACCACGTCGACAGGCCGGGCAACCTTGGGCTGGTGTCCAGTCATGGCATTTTCGACTTGATGTATCGGCGTTCCTTTCTCCGAATCTGACATGTTCAACGATGGTCGTACGAAGAAACCTGGGGATGATTGCGAGTTGTTTCTGTCGGTCTGGCCTGGGGCCGTATCCATTTTTATGCATATAGAGTAACGTCGGACCCCATGGGGAACGAGGTTGATTAGGAGTGTGGCGGGGTTTCCCCAGAGTCCACGTTCACCAACCTGGCGGATGAAGTCACAAGGGCTCCTAGTCTATGTTAGCGTCTTCGGAGCACTAGGAGCAAGGCTTGGCGGGAGCTGCTCGGGACTCTCGAAAGCGGGTTACCGACGGATAGCCGAGCAAAGACTGGGGCATGGGTGACTTCAGCCACGAAATAACCAACTTCGGTTGTGATGAATCCTGGTGCAAGCCCGGATCGCTCAGCTGCCAAGGTCCCTTGTTGATTCACCTTGACTCGGAGATACGGGCCTAGACCTGGTCGTGCGCGAGCGATTGGGATCAATTACTGGACCAACAAGGAATCCTCCACCCCGCGCGTAACTCGACTCACTCTCGGACACATCAACGCATTCACCGTTCACTCAACAGAAAGCCCACGCCACTCAATCGATATCCTTGGCCTCGGCCTCATTTAGAACTTTGAAAGAAGATACCTCAACTAGTCCACCATGTCCCACGAGGCGCAACTCATACAGATCCCCGCAGGTGGGGAGACTGTCGTTGTCAAATTGATAAATCCCGTCAATTTTGGGCCAGCTATTCTCAAGAGATTCATGGCACCCCCGGTCCCAGGTCTAGAGACGTTCCAGACGTCTCCTTCATTTTCGTTCTTATTGGAACACCCCTCAGGCCGTAAGCTGGTCTTTGACCTCGGGATTCGAAAGGACTATAACAACTACTCGCCGAGTATCACGGAATACCTGCCAAGCACAAACTACGATATACAGGTCCAAAAGAATGTCGTGGACATTTTAGAGGAGAAAGGTGTCGCAGCTACAGACGTCGAGGCAGTCATTTGGAGGTAAGTTAAATTAGGGCGAGACTCTTCATACCACGCAGCTAATGGAAGTCACGAGCAGTCACTGGCATTGGGACCATATCGGAGACCCGTCCACCTTTCCTGCAACCACTGATCTAGTGGTTGGACCTGGGTTTAAAGATGCCATGCTTCCAGGTGCCCCATCAAATCCGGCATCCCCGATTTTGGAGAGCGACTACACGTAAGCCGACAATCTCTCCTAGTACATTCGGCTACTTATTGACTTCATACTAGTGGCCGCAATCTTCGCGAGATCAGGTTTGACGGTCCGGACACACTTCATATTGGCAAATTCCCAGCATTTGACTACTTCGGCGATGGCTCGTTTTACCTCCTAGATAGCCCCGGACACGCGGTTGGTCATCTTTGCGGTTTAGCTCGAACAACTAAAAGCCCGGATACGTTTGTTCTGCTAGGTGGCGATGTTTGCCACTATGCAGGTCTTTTACGGCCGTCGAGATATATGGGTTTACCAGAAACAATCACCCCGCACCCATGCCACCCTGATGAGAACATGTCTCTATGTCCCGGAGATTCGTTTGAAGAGTTGCAAAAGTCGCGTGGGAGGAAACCAAGTGATACTCTCTATGACATGACGTTTGGTTTCGATATCCCACTGGCAAAACAGACGGTTTCCCACCTACAACAACTGGACTGCGATGAAAACATCTTCATCATCATTGCACACGACTCGACCGTCAGAGATGGCGTGGCCCATTTCCCAGATAGCCTGAACGACTGGAAGGAGAAGGGATGGGGCAAAGGTTTGAGATGGGCCTTTTTGCGCGATTTGAAGACTTACTGGATGTCGAGGGGCCTGGCTTAATAGCGGAAGTATTCAGGCTCCATAGCTAGACATACCACTTCTGTACGGAGGAGCATTTCAAACATTTAGTCTTAAGAAAAAGCAATTATGCTATTAGCCTTAGGCTAAAGATATTAAATACTTACATATTTATCTATTAGCTAAGGCCTACTAAGATTTTAGTACACTAAAGGCCCTAACTGGCCTAATACCCTTAGATCTTTACAGGACCTAGCGGATAACTTGTCATGCTGGGCAACACACCTTGCATCTTGAGGTATCTGACAAGAATTAAGGGTCTCTAGCATGGGATAGGCCTGTTGAAATGCTCCTCCGCAATTTGGAATAATTATCATATTTAATAGAGTCCGCCTATTGATCGTTGCAATTCCGACAGCTTGCATGGTCAAGTCGGCTATTGTTCTCCACTCGCGAGCCTGCACTCCGCACTCTCAAACCCCGCCGGCAATCCCAATCCGCGATAGTACGACATCGACAAGCGAGAGGGAGGCTTCGGTAAGTACCGTCCTTAATCTCGCCGGCAATCATAGGTTATCTGCTTTTGGTAAGGTTGGGAGGACACCCCGCGTTATGCCTTGATCTAGTGTGGATTCAACCCTGGTTCTACCATAATTACGAACAGTCCTGCGGCTTGTGCCTCACAGTCATTGCGCATAGTTCGACATAAGACATCAGACGACTTGAATTGATAAGCCTCCACCAAGCATTTCAACTTCATCAACCTCGTCTAGTTAGATAACCCTTCATCTGACGACCTGAAAGAACCCGTATACACATTCAAGACATCATATTGTCTATAGACGCAGCCGAAATGGGTTCAACAGACGGGCTGAATGGGCAACTCGGCGATAAAAGCGGCCATGGCGCAGCAAACGACAACCCGTTCAAGGCTGCGAATGCGAGTCTGGATTATGATGTTCTTATTATCGGCGCTGGCCTCAGTGGCATCTACTCACTCTATCGCATGCGTCAACTCAACTTGAGAGTGAGGGTTCTGGAAGCTGGGTCAGCGGAAGGTGGCACATGGTTCTGGTAATTAGTCGCTTTACCCAATGCTCTATCTGATGTGAATCTAACATGAGACCAGGAACCGATATCCGGGTGCAAGATTTGACTCAGAGAGCTACTCGTACATCTTCTCTTTCAGCCAAGAGGTTTTGGATGAATGGACGTGGACAGAACACTTTGCGCCCCAAACGGAGACGTTGAAATACGCCCAGTTTCTTACGAACAAGTTCGACCTCAGGAAGGACATGCAATTCGATACCCGCGTACGGTCAGCGCATTGGCAGAAAAGGAGCAACTCGTGGCTCTTGACCGACGAAGGGGGCAAGACATACACTTGTCGCTATCTTGTCACTGCCATAGGCATTCTCAATGAGCCTACTTTGCCAAACATCCCCGGCGTCCGCGACTTCAAGGGAAAAGCGTGGCATACTGCGAGATGGCCTGCCGATGCACCGAGCCTCGAAGGCAAACGTGTTGGAATTATCGGCACCGGAGCAACAGCCATCCAAACCATACAGGCCATCGCTGATCAAGTTGGCCACTTGACCGTCTTTCAACGATCTGCAAATTGGACCGCTCCGCTGAGGAACAAAAAGATCACGCCGGAAGAGATGGAAGAGATCCGCAAAGATTACCCCAAAATATTTCGCCAATGCTTGGAATCATACTCGTGTTTCATCCACGCGAGCAACAATAGCAGCGTGTTTTCATTGCCAGAGAAGGAGCGCCTTGCTCACTGGGAGGACTTGTATGCCCGACCTGGTTTTGCCAAAGTGCTTTCTGTAGAGTCGGATATCTACACCGACAGAAAAGCAAACGACCTCTACAGTGCGTTCTACGCGGACAAGATCCGGGGCCGAGTCAAGGATCCCATAGTCGCCGAGATACTTGTTCCTAAAACTCATGGCTTTGGCACACGGCGAGTGCCCCTTGAAAGTGGCTATTACGAAGTGTTCAATCAGTCAAACGTTGAGCTGGTGGATCTTGCAAACAACGCCATTGAGAAGATTACGGAGGGCGCTGTACAAACTCGTGACGAGAAATACGACCTCGATATTCTCATCTATGCAACTGGATTTGATGCCGTTACCGGATCCTTCAACGCCATTGAGTTCAAGGGCCTCAACGACACAAATCTCAGAGATGTGTGGGACGGCGGGATTCGAACTTTCCTAGGCTTAACCATCAACCAGTTTCCCAACTTATTTACTGTCTTAGGAGCTCATCAAATGTTCGGTAATATCCCTCGAAGTATCGAGTACGCAGTTGAGTGGGTGGCAGACTTTATCCGATACGCCCAGGAACACAACGTGTTGTATGTGGAAGCGACGGAAGAGGGTATGGACCGGTGGACGGATCACGTGCACGAATGCGGAAAGGGCTTGTTAGCGAACGAAGTTGATTCATGGATGACTGGGGTGAACAAGAATCTTGCTCACAAGCAGAAGAGGTCGATGACACGATATAATGGGCCGGCACCAGGCTACAGATCGAGGTGTGATGATGTGAGGCAGAGAGGTTATTCGGATTTTGTCATGAAGCAAGGGTAGTTGTTGGTGGGGGTTGACCACCTATTATGAGAGATATGACCAACCCAATAGTAGGGTGTCTTACTTTTCACCTAGCGGTCAAATCAATAGTAGTTCATTCATCTTTCAATTCCTCCATTGGTTCAGACAGCCAAAGGATTGCACATAAACCAAGATAATCCTTGTTTGTTACGTTGGTGGAAGTTACTCATATACCCACTCGATAGAATAATTTCCCTCTGGCTTTCAGTTCGAAACAGTATTAGTCCCGCCTACAAAAACAACCAGAACCGTCGTATAACTAAAAGACCTAGGTTAGCAAGGTGTCGAAAGCTTTGCAGCAGCGCCAGGAGGGAAGGCCTCCTACGTTGCACCAGCCACTGCTAAGTCCACTGTCCTAGCGTTTGTCAATAGAGACACGCATAATACAAATGCGGCTGTTGCAATTATCATGACAACCAGTCTGGCATTTAGGCTGTCAATGAAGTTGCAGATGATCACCGGGGCTAGGAGTAGAAACACGATGAGAGGACTCAGGATCGCTCGTGCCACTTTCATTGTTGACGACCGAGGGAAAATGTGAACGCAAGGATCGCTCGACTTCGGCTTGAGCCCCTAGTAGTCTGTTAATATTATTCCAAATCACATTTTCGCATTCAGCAAATACTGAATTGGTATCCCGTATCCTCACCTTGCTGAGACGCCGCACAATCTTATCGCAGACTGTTCTTTCTAACCATTTGACTACTCCGTCCTCCACGGAGGAGATTGCCGCTAAATCGTCACCGCTTTTGAGAAAGTTTGTCTCTTTTCTGGCAATGCAAGCGTTTCCGACCAACCAACGTTGAAGACTAGACACATAATCTTTATGAGGCTTCTCATACGCGAGCGCTCGTTGACTTCTCTCCAACATGTCGTCTACATTCGGAGCTTATTATTAGTCCGGTAATTATCTCTAATTGAGAACAAAGCTTGCAATCTTACCGTAGGCAGCCAGACTGGTGTGCAGTTTCGAAATTATGGCTTCTCGCTCGGGGTTTTTGTCTTCGCGGCGGGAAGCAAGGAACAGAGGTGCTTTTTCGGTTTGGTCAACTCTCCTGAGCTGCTCTTCAAGATCGACGATCTCATCCTGTGCTAGTAGTAAAAGACGTGTACGAAGACCAGAGAATCGTCGGAAAATGTGAAATGATTCATGCGCCGCCATCAAAGCCGAAAATCGTGGATATCCCTTGCGGTGGTCCTCGACTTTGTTAAGTTAATACGCCTGCTCATGAAGTTTCAAGGGTTGTGGTGGACTGGACGCACTCTGAGTCTGGTCCATGTCCCTACCACCTTCTTCGCTTTCATCACAACTTTGAAACCTTTGTCTTAATGTACGCAAAAGCTGTGATGGTGAAATGCATTGTCGGAGGAAACGATAAGGTGTCGGTGGTGGGGTAAATGTTGGAGAACCCAGCTCAATATCGGTCATTGTGACGCTCATTCTTGCTCAAAGCAAGACGAGCAACAAGATCTGTAACGGCAATGGCGAGAGGAGGAGGCTTGTTATAATTCGCTGCCCGCCGAACGCCGGCAAAGACTTGAAATAAATACCTTGCTCAATACCGCTTTTGAGGCTGAGATTGCTGCCTGATGAGTTGTATACGAGTTGGGCGAGGCAAATGCGCAGATTCGCAGGCAAGATGACGTGCGGCATAAGTATTGGCCGCCTCGTTTACTTGATGAGCATCCAACTGCTATAAATTATGGGGAAACTCCCCAATGGTTCGCATATATTCTTTCAACCTTTGCTACTTAGTCTGTCACAATTGGTGACGCAGTACTGCATAATATCTCTAGGATGAGCGAAAACCATCAGTTCGTGTTTATAAACCCTCATCCGTAACTAGTTCTAATTTAATTATCCGGAACTTAGTGTTGCTTGAGACGTGAACCACTCAAGCCGGGACGGTGAAGCTGCCTTGTGGTGTTCCGTCCCTTTTCGCTGAGCTATTATATCGACGTATTTTAACAAAGGCACACTAGACTCCAAATTAAGGAGATCGCTTACCTCCGAATGACTGTCTTGGGCTACTGTGCGAACAATGTAAGTAACGCTTTACTACCCGAGTATAGGCAATACTTAATCTTGGGTGCGTCTGTGACTTTTATAATCAAACCAGGAAAGAGAAGAGATTTTCGTTGATGACATTCAGTCACTATTCATGTTTAAAAGAATTAGAGGAGATATAGAAAGCATCCTTTGCATCTCTTCCTTACAACATTCCGTAATAAACAGCTTCTAACGAGATAACTCAATAGTTATACTCCATAATGAACATAAGGAACCCAAGTTGGCGGAGCTGTCCTCGTATACCTTTGAGAGATGGCTAAAGAAGCATCTCTTAGAATTCTGTCATCCACTCGTTCCCTATTGCTTCTCATTGCCCACCTCTGTCTTTGCGCTGTCTGTTTCATCCACTTCCGCCGGGATCTGATAGACACCCTCGCCCATTTAGTTCCAAGGTAAGTTCGCCGTCTCACCCACTTGGTACCGTGCCTGTCAGGTTTCTTCGCCCTCTTGGTTCTGCTGCTGCCGTCATCTACCGTTCCTCTTCTCCTGCCTCCGTCCTTCAGCCCATCTAACCAAAGGTCTCGGAGCTTTCGACTAGCTGCGTGGAGCCCCTGACACACTGACTCATCGCTCATTTGTCCATCCCTCATGCCTTCGTATACTGCTTTCGCCACCTCCACACAGATTTCGTCATTGACCTCCCACAAGGTACCAATGACGTGGCGGAATCCTGCGAGCTGACAAGCGGTGACTAAATGGATGCTCTCGTCCATAAATCTCTCCCCTTGGATCCGACTCGTTCCGCAGGCCGAGAGATAGGCAAGAAACGGGGGGTTCTCCTTCAGGTTCAAGTCTAGGAGGTCGGCCACTCTCAACGGGTTCTTCGTCACATCCTTCAAACACAGGTAGCTCTTTAGCGGGTCGTCGTGGTCGGTGCATCCATGTCCGGCAAAGTGGAAGATCTTGCAGCCACGCAATTGTGCCGTGACTTCATCTTTTCGCTGATCTGGCTCAACAGGAACAAGTCCCACTGGTGCACAGAGACTTCTTACCATTTCCAATTCTCGGGAAACAAAAGGTAGGCGAGAACGGTCTGGTGTGTGCTCCATAGCAACAAGAACTGCCTTGGATGAGCTGTCTCGTGATACACGACGTTGGCGACCATACAGGATAGCTTTGACAGAAGAGCCGTATGAAGACATGACCCTATCAAGCACTGTTTCAGAACTGCGTTTGCTGTGAAGTCCCGCTGCATGGAGAGGAAATTGCTTCAGAAGCCCGGTAGGAATCCACCATACGTGAGGCCAGTTGTCTTTCGAGGGAGGCTCTGTAAAGCCAAGAGCGTCCAGGATCGGCGCTGCAATGACATTCCACAACCACTCAAGAACTTGAGGGCTTCCACGGTCGCCTATCTCCACCTTCTCTTGGATAGCCAGCATAGACAGACCAGGCAATGCTATGTTCTGCATTCTATCCTCACGGAGAAGGAAAGCATCGCAGCAAATGTTGCTGACATTGATCATAGCGATTGGGCCGAAGTCTGCAATGTTCTGCATCGCTGTCGGTCCCGGTGCGCGTAGGAAACTCTCAAATCTGGGGAGTTCACGAATCTTTTCAACCAGTTCATCGAACTCCGTTCCTGCATCGTACCGCCTCAACGCTTGGCCCCTCCAGGACATAATCCCGTCGTCTCTAGGCACGACGATGTTAACCGGATTTCCCAATTCTTCCCGAAGGCGTTTAACGGCCTCTGCAAGTTCCGGGTGATGTTCTCGTAATTCCAAGATATCGGTCTGCATTTCCTCAAGGGACGCTCCCAGCAAGCCTTGGCCCTGCTCAAGTAGACTCAGGGCAACATCAACGCCCTTATCAGCTTGTATCGCCACTGCAGCAGCATCAGAAGCCACACCGGCCAGTTCAGCCAGTATGTTTTGTTTGTCATCGTTGTCAAGTGACCGTCTAGTTAACCTGGGAATGAGGCCCATGACGAGTTCCGCAGCCTCGAAGCTCTGTTGCCAATCCGGGTTGATATTCAAGAGCATCATGCAAGCCTGAATTCGAGAAAGGATGGGCGCGTTGGAATGTCGTAAAGCGGACTGAAAACAAACAATAGCATCGTCGAAGCTATGGTCTCTCCGTCCGTTTGCGTAGGCTGCGAGAATCCCATTTCCAAGAATATACATCAATTCCCCTCGGTCTGGATGGTCCTCTGGCGTAGAATCAATCGCCTCCCGTGCCACAGCAATCCATTCGTCGACGTCAGCAATCGCTCCTGTTTCGGTGCCTTTCTCGATTAGAAGACTTGCAAGGCTTTGCAAGTAGATTGCTCTGTTCGGGTGGTCCTTCGGCGTTGCGCCGAGTGCAAGCCTGATGAATTGAATGCCAGCATCGCAGTCGGCCATGTTCTTTTTGAGCGAGTATTTCCGCCCAAGCTTAACCCCAAGTTCGTACTGATGCCTCGATCGAACCGGATGGTTACTTGGTAGAACCTCAATAGCCCGTTTGGAAAGCTGAGTGGATTCTTCGAGGTCAGACTCTGCTCTTGTCCGCGAAAATCTCTGCTGCAGTTGCACCGCGAGGGTTCCTAGCCGGTTTGACAGGATGGTGGAGTTTCTGCTTGGCTTATCAAGGGCTTGCCTTGTTACTGAGATCGCTTCGTTGAGGTCGGCCAAAGCTCCAGTGATTGAATATCTGTTCGCCAGGACACTTCCAAGGGTGGTCAAGGACAGGCCCCTATCCAAGTCGTTGGTAGAGGTCATTTCCACAGCCTGTTTAGCTAGATCAATGCCTTGTTCAAGGTCAGCTATAGAGCCTGTTCTCAGAGATCTCAATCCAAGTAAGGTTCCGAGATGCTGCAAAAATAGCGCGTTCTGGACGTAGTCGGGGTCGAGCTGTTGTGTTTTCATTCCCATAAGGATCGCTTGTTCGAGGTCGTCCAACACTCCCGTATTTAGATATTTACTGCAAAGAAAAGCTGACATGTCCCCAAACTGGGCTGCCCGGCCGGAATGATGGTCTGGTGTAATTGCGATTGCTCGATTTGTGATACGAATGCCCTTTTCAAGGTCGGTCATGTTTCCGGTCACCCCATACTTGTCACTCAGCCGTGCTCGAAGCGCTCTCAGACCCAAAATTAGCCCTGGAGCGTCATTTGGGATTACATCAACGGCTTGCTCAACCACGTTAATGGCCTTGTCGAGGTCACTCATCTCTGTTGTCAACGAGTATTTGTCGGTAAAGAGATACCCAAGGTAAAGCAAGCGATTTGCCAGGTCTGAAAGGTCGCCCTTTGGTGTTGCATCGACAGCTTGCCTGCCCACACTAATGGCTTCTTCGAGATCAGTTGCATCTTCAGTTATCGAAAACTTGTCGCTAAGTTGACGTCTCAGTGTGTCTAATCGCGATGCCTGGTCCGAGCCATCATCAGGCTGCAGCTCAACGGCTTGCCTAGCCGCGTGAATCGCTTGTTCGAGTTCGATCATTGTGAAAACGATTGTATTGAAGCTTGAGGTATGAGAAAGTGTTTGATACAACAGAAAATACTTCAATTTGACTTTGTCAAAGTTGGAATAAGTCAGGTACCTTGAAGGACGCGATGGTCATTTCATGGGCTTACCTTTCTTTGCAAGAGGCAAAGTATGCCTATAAGGCAGACGGTGATGGCACCTTCTAAAAATACAATAACAATATTAAGGCTGTGTTGATGTGTTGGCTCCAATCAAGATAATGGTGGCTGCAGCCTCAGCCTGCAGGTTGTGCAGTTGTGACGCTGAGGCTTGTTTCTCCTGCGTCTCACTGACCATTAGAAGGCTTCGCCATCCTAGAAGTGCCGAAACAGGTCGCCCAGGGAGCTCAGCCTTAACTCAGCCCCAGCTCTGTCCGAGAATCAGGCTCCCCAGCTATTTCTACGCCTGGTTGCTGGACGAAGTTTGATGAGGTGAAGCGGAGAAGCTATGTAGACTTGGGACAAGGATAGTTCATATTAGACAATGCAAGATTTATATTCTTTTGAATAGTCATTCGTAAGTTATTCATATCGATCCCGCCTTCATGTTTTTATCACGAAGTTGCCTGAAGGGGCGGCTTTCCAAGCGCCCACAGGATTCCACGCTCAATCACATCGTCCCACCTCGCCGAGGCAGACAATTTGTCTCCAAATCGCCGGAACCCATGCGGCACACCTTGGAACAAATTTACGTCGGTCGGAACCCTACAGATCATGTGAGCTTCTATTCTAATGACGATGACAGGAAGCTTTACTCACCCAGCCTCACTTAGAAGCTTAGCATACAGCAACCCTTCGTCTCTCAAAGGATCCAGGCCTGCAATTCCAAACACAGTCGGAGGAAGGCCCTTTACCTGTGCAGGCGTAGCGTTGCCTGGGTTGAGCCTTGTATCGTCAACCTTCGGATTCTCAATCCCCAACAGTTCTGTGAAGAACCGTGCTGTCCTCAAAGGTAATATTGGCGCATGTTCGTTCTCCTTGTAACTTGACAAAGAAGCATCTTTTAACCGCTTGAGCTGTGGCTCATAGCACGCCATATGTACCAGACACGGGATCATCAACACCTGTCCAGCAATTGTTGGACAGGACTCGATCGCTCTCCCAGTTTTCTTCAGGTGCTGTGCAAGCACGAGCGAGGCAGCAAACTGTGCACCAGCGGAGGTGCCTCCAACTACCACCTCCTGACCATTTCCACCGAGGTCTCTCATATGTGAATGTGCCCATTCAAAAGCATCTTCGACATCATTCCAGGCGGTGGGATAAATGTGCTCTGGTGTGTGGCGATAGTTGACATTGAGAACCACGACTTCGGCGCCGCAAGCAATCCTAGAGCAAATGGCGTCTTCAGAGGAAAGCGTGCCATATATATAGCCACCGCCATGCAAATGAATGTAAACAGGAAGCACCCGAGACTCGCTCACAGTGACCGGGCGATACATTCGAGCGGCAACAAAACTTCCGTCACGCGTCGGGACTCGGAAGTCCTTTGAGTGGACTTTTGGCGCTAGTACTTCCATGTCCTTTGCTGCAATGGCCTCACGACCTTTGTTGACAACTCGTTTTCTCTCTAAAAGCTGTTGACTTGTTGGTGGTGCTGGCAAGGTGGCCTGAACAGCAAGCCACTCATTACTTGGGCCTCCATATTTCGAGAAGTCAGACATTGCAGCTGCATAGGGCGGAAGAACGAAGCGGCTGCTTGCAGACAATTGTCACTCGATTCACCCAATAGAAGACCAGGACGCAGAGAGAACTATGCTTTAAACTACCCCTCAGACAGCATGTGAATGAGCTTGTTCCGGCTCTCCACCTCGGTAACTTCATGTCGCTGCCCGCATAGCGGAGAAGATAGCTCATTCGGCATTCGGCATCCAAGCCCGGTTGTCCAAATGAGGAAATGCCTAGTCAAGAACAGGTATTCACCCGACGTTCATTGGAAAAAGTAGAATAGATAGGTTTCAAGTAGTCTTTCGTGAGAACATCTGTACAATTCAATTACCGAAAAAGAAAAAAATCAAGATGTCATCCAATATCCCTTCAACGCCACCTTCACGCTCATTTACGGGCAAGGTGGCCATCGTCACAGGTGCCGGCTGTGCGGGAGATGGTATTGGAAATGGCCGTGCAATTTCCATTATGCTGGCCGATGAGGGCTGCCATGTGATTTGCTTGGATATGGATCTGTCATGGGCAGAAAAGACTGCCGAAATAGCCAACTCCGAGGCGGATCGCGGAACAGCAGTCGCCTTCCGAGGAGACGTTACGTCGGCATCCGATTGCGAAGAAGTCGTGGAACTTGCCCTGTCTAGGTTTGGCCGCCTAGATATTCTTGTGAATAATGTTGGAATTGCTGGGGCACCGGGCACAGCTGTTGACGTGGACATGGAGCACTGGGCCAAGAGTTTGGAAGTCAACGTCTCAAGCATGGTGCTAATGTCCAAGTATGCAATCCCTGCCATGGCTCGGAACGAAGGAGAAATGAAAGGATCGATTGTGAACATGGGCAGCGTCGCTGGACTCAAAGGGGGTACACCGCATCTGCTTTACCCGACTTCTAAGGGAGCTGTAGTCAATATGACTAGGGCAATGGCTGCACATCATGCCAAGGACGGTATCCGAGTCAATTGTGTTTGTCCAGGGGTGCGTTATTCCCTCGATTCCAACGTTCCACGCCTATGTTAACTCTTTGTAGATGCTCTATACCCCTATGATGTACACCGCGGGGATGACAGAGGAAGCGAGGGCGGCAAGGAAGGCGAGGAGTTTACTAGGAACTGAAGGTACGGGTTGGGATTGTGCTTGCGCTGTTACTTTCCTAGCTAGCAATCATGCCAGATGGATCACAGGAGCAATCTTACCCGTCGATGCTGGAGCGACGGCAGCTGTTGGGATTGGGATGCCAGCTAGCGCAAGCGTGAATGGATGAAGAATTTCCGAGGGTTAGGAAAATGGCTGTCATAGATAGTAGAGACGATGCCTTTAACGATCATGAGAAGGATCTAACCGGCCAAACAGGCCAAAGCAACCACCTCGCCGGTGACCTATGTATCGGTTGGCTTATAATTCCTCCCGTTAAGTGGCTTTGATCCTTCCAAACTCCTGGTTCGGTCAACACTTGCTTCGGTGGGATTGGGGATAGGTACATGGTGTCTCATTGTCTGTTGCCATGAACGCCTCACATGATAATGCCATCCCTAGAGTCCATATTGCGTCCCCCTAGTAAGGCTGTTATCCGAATTCCAATAAGAGTAAGACTTCAACTATACAAGCTATGGATCCAGCGATGCTGAATCCTCGTCCTCGGAGGCTGAATCAGGATCGCCACTTGGAGCCTGAGTGTCTCTTCCCTCCGCGTCTCAGGAGATGCCGTCCTACACAGTTCTAGTGATGAAGAACAATATGGTCGCAAGCGTCGCAGGGTATCTCACTCTCCTCACAACTCGGTCTACAATACCCCCGCCAGTGCTCAGGGCCCTCGCCAGAGACCACGCAGTCATCGACGGAGCGCCTAACACCTACATGCGGCATGGAGGGTCCAGAACCATCACGGACACGAATCCAGCACAACTACTAACCTACTGAAATATTTTCCGCTTTTAGGAGTAAGCGCTATTAGGTGATAATTACGCCTGTGGGGCTGATTGTACCTTAGAATAAAACCGAGCGGTTTTTTCAGCGAGGGATATTCCCCTCGCAGATTTATGGCGTTTTGTGGCATGAAACTAGTGGATTAAGCCCAGCAATAGTGGCCTTCGGCAAATGAGAGATTCTGGTCGAGACAACACTATTTACCCCGTAGCTCTTGGACTATTGATATGTGCAAAATGCTTCGGATTACCACGCTGTGTACGGAGTGTTTCACCCCTTACTAGTAGTGCTCCTCCCGTCCCATTCCTCTCGCCCTCTCCCGCCTCCCTGTGCCGGCTCCCCATCGTCTCTTGTTCAAGCAGGGCGATGCGGTCTGGGTTTCTTTTCATCGTGGCCATTGGCCTTCTCGGGCTTGACTCTGCGGCTGCGAGTCAATGTGGACCCCGTAGCTTAGGTGAGTTACTGGTAGAGCTGTGGAATCTTGCGTTGCGGATCGTTGGCTGAGCCTCGTCGTCTGCAGAATCTGACAGCTCAACCACACTGACATCTTCGGCTGCACGGGACGTCACGTCTTCTGAGACAACCTCCCTTTCGACGCTTGCTACGTCGGTCGACACTTCATCCTCAACCACCGAGCCAGCCTCGTCGTCCACCACCGGCCCGGCGCCTCGCCCTACCTTCAGCCTCGTCGCGTCAAACGGCAATGCAATCAACCGACTTATCAAAGCCCGACCCGACAGAGAGGACGACTATCTGTACTTCGACGAACGGGAGACAGAGCCGGTTGGACGCTTCACCTTCTCCGAAAGCGGCAGTCTTGAACTCAACAACGGCCGGCGCATATGCGTGCGCTACAACTATGAGCCCGTTCCTGCCGACCTGAGAACCTGCCCCGACGAGCTTGAAGAAGTCCATGCATATATTGACTGCCATGAAACAGCGGACCATCAGCTCACGTGCAGGGTGCCCGCGCGCTACTGCGACGGGGACGGCAGCGAAGTTGCTTATACCTGTCAAGACAAGCTCGGTTATTTTGCTCAGCTGTACACTAACCAGGAATCGGTCAACCAACAGATTTTCCCGATGATCGGCTATGAGAGCGGTGTTGAGCCGGGATTTACCCAACTGGAACTCAGGACTGAGCCTGTATAGGGTTTCGTGTTATTGTGGAAGGGGACGACATTGGACATGTCTAGTCATTGCGATAATACCAGGAGAACGAGAAACATTGTTAGTGTGATGGGCAAGCCCTTAAGCAGCTGCGGGAAGGTGCTAGAATAAGGGGGCATGGTAATTATGGTATAATCAAGTCCCTGAGTGGATATAAGTAACGCAACATACAACACAGAGCGGATCAACCGTGAGGTGCGATGCCCAGCACCCGGGTTTGGCAAATTACTACTAGTATTTATACTTCACCCAGCAGGATACTTGGCGTTGTTAGTAATGGCGGTGGAACGGACTTCGGACGGTACCAGCCGGAAATCATAATTAGTCAAGAGCTTAACAACAATGATCTATATCTCATATATAGAGGAGCATTTCAAAAGTTTAGTCCTAAGAAGCAATTATGCATTAGCCCTAGGCTAAGTACACTAAGTACTTTATATATCTATCAATTAGCTAAAGCCTACTAAGCTTATGGTAAGCTAAACCCCTAACTCGCCTAATTCCCCTACGTATAGATGGCCTAGTGGATAAACTTGTCATTGTTCTCGAGTAAAAGTGTCGGTGTCTTTCTATGACATGCTACAAAATGTATTAATCTGGAGTGAGTCGAAACAAAGGTGCTTTGTAGAGGAGGCGTGGCTTGTTAAAGCCCATGGGTTGGAAATGCTATGGACCTTCCTTTCCGCAATTCAATGCCATTTGTGAGCGTGAATGGCTTCATAACCCGGTTGTTGGAAATTATAATGACCCAAAAATCGCCTGTAGCTCCCGGAAGAAAGAAAGTTCAATGGAATTGTAATGACTAAAGCCTGCAGTATTGTAGCGTAGCACCTTTTTATGAAGCTATCCATCACCTTCTTTGGATTTGAGAGATGCGCCTTTTAAAAAGTATTCATCGCCAGTTTCTTCCATAGAGTATATCGCGAAGTATTCCCTTGCGATCATGAGAGCAGGTATAACTACTCGTGCATTAAAGCCATCCTACCCTTGACCTTTCCCTCACCTAAGGCCTGAAGAATTGTAGGGAAATCTTCCAGCCTGGCTTCTTCAACTTGTGGGCAAATGGACTTTTTCTTGATCAACTGAAGAACCAACTCAAGGTCTTTGACCTGTCCACCATAAGAGAAGATGTAGCTTAGCCTTTTTCTTGTTCCAATCTTCATGTGGACGGTGTTTTCCGTATCCAGGCTCCCAATGCAAAGGAGTTTCCCACCACGTCGTACTGAACAGAGTTCACACTATTAGTCTGATTTTACAAGCAGTGGGATCGAGTTGGATACACCTACCAATATGTTGAGCATCATCGAACGTTTGATGAGTACCGACGAAATCCAAGACGGTATCGACTTTCCCTTCCAGTCCGTTCTCAATGATAAACTCTTGTGGTGACTTGTCGACGGGGACGATATCGCTTCTCGGGACTCCGAGTTTCACGGCATCCTCAAGACGATCTTCGTTGATGTCGCACACAATGACTCTGGCTCCGATCTCTAAGACGATCTGTAGGGCGTTGAAGCCAAGACCCCCTAGTCCGAAGAGGAATGTGGTCTCGGTTTTCTTTACTTCGCCTCTCCGGTGGATTGCATGGTAAGCAGTGTTCACTGCATCCGTAGCCACAGCCGCTTCAGCAGGTGTGACGCCTGCGGTTGTGAGTAAATTGTGTTTTGAAAGAGGGACAGTAAATTAGAAAGCCAAGTGCATACGTACCATCGGGCACGAGGACAGCCCCTTTTATGTCCATAGTGGCGTATGGCGCGTAAAAGCCGTCTTGGCCGATACCTGAGTGGTGGCCTCTCTCGCATATCTGGGATAGATCTCTCGTGCATTCAGGACAGTCCTCCGCTCCGCAACCTGGCACAGCGTGGAGAGCAACGACATCTCCCTAAGCCTTATCAGATAGTCTGACTAAATATGATGAGCATTTCTCACTCACCACTTTGAGTATCGAGTCCTTGACCTCTGCTCCAATTTCCACGATCCTTCCACAGCCCTCGTGGCCCTATAAATGGGACTGGCATTAGTGCATAACATTCACATTATATTCTGCATAAGATTGTTATAATTACCAGCGTGTATTTCTCCTGAAACCACCCAGCTTGCTTGTCAATAGTGAGGAGTGAATGGTCGCTACGGCATACTAGCTCTGTTAGTGGAGAACATGGTGTGGGTAAGACGGCGTTGCTTGGGACAATTATAAACGAGCCTTGATGAGCATACCTCCAGAAGCTATCATTTTGCAGAGAATTCCATTTGCTGGTGTCTGAGGTACGGGAACTTCTTCCCAAACCTATGAGTCGATTAACTCAGGCGCCTAGGCCAAGTTGATTTTGAGCTTCTAAGTACCGGATTGGGGTTTCCCTTGTGTTTCCTCCACGCAAACATTGTCTTCGGGACTTCTGTGGCCATTTTTACGAGAATGCTCCAAGGTAGGTAGTTGTGTTGCTGCTAGCAATTCTCCTTTGGTGATGGCGCAATAGGCGACAGTACTCCTTGTTATGTTGCGATGAGCATGTGCTTTATGCTCAACATATTCATATACTGAAAAGAGAGAGGTGAGACTGGAATCTTGGCACCTGTCAAGCTTGGGTATGACATGCTCAACAGAATCGAGCGCCAAGTAATGCAACTGTGTTCCTCGGGCATCTGATTCTACCGCGTAAGCTCGCAGATGTTGCGGGGAGGCACGCTTGTGATGATTGGCTTCGGTTGAGCCGGCCCAGTTCGGTTCCGTTCTCGGCATACCATTTTGGGCTAAGCTCTTACTGAAGAACCCTTGACACTGCCCTTTAGTTTCGCCTAGTTTTCGTGGCCGCTCATTCCAGCTGATTGTACGCGGTATTCTTGAGTTCCAGTTGTTAAAGTAGGTGCTCATCACTACGTCGCTGAGTCATGCTCACACTCTCAACGTCCCCGCTGACTTCCCAATATTTATCAAAGATAACGAGCAACTATAGCTGCTATAGTACATAAGACTATATCTAGCTTTGCCAAGCGTCTTTCAGCTCAAAGATCATTACTTCTCATGTCCCGGCGGTTGATCTGATTACTTCCTAGCCATGGTATTCTATCCTCCTAAGTGGGTGCCAGAACTCCCAGGTTCGCGTCTCCGATAATGGCCTTCCCTTACTGAGGCACTATGCTAAATTCCAACTTCAGAGCCTCCGGATTCCATACCAATTGCAGAATTTATGAGAAGAGAAGACCTTGGCCGATGTCCTCTGTCGGAAAGTCGAAATCCGTTCACTTGTGCTCTCACCGGGCGAACTTACTCCGTGGCCGAGTTTTTCCAAAGGACCGAGTCTCTAGCTAAAGCCTATTCCAAACGCCTGGGGTGGCTACCTAATGAGGGAACACCATGGGAAAAGGTTGTGGCTATTTTTGCTTTGAACACTGTGAGTAAGCCCTGGAAGGCGACATTCCGAAACTTGCTCACCGAGATTCTAGATCGATTACATCACGGCGGTGTACGGTGTACACAGGCTATCGGGAATCGTAACCCCCGCAAACTCTGTCTACTCTGCTTCAGAATTCCAACATCAGTTGCAATCATCCGGGGCAAGGGCCGTCGTCACATGCCTGCCGCTACTTGAAGTAGCGTTGCAGGCTTCAAGGGGAGCTGGTATTCCAGATAGTAATGTTTTCATTCTAGACACTCCTGGATATGAGACAAAGGAAGACACACCCTTTACAACAATCGAGAATCTCATGGCAGAAGGCGCTGAACTGCTAGAGATGGAGCCCTTGAAGTGGACGAAAGGCCAAGGAGCTCGCCAGCCTGCCTTTTTATGCTATTCCAGCGGCACATCTGGACTACCGAAAGCGGTTATGATTTCGCATCACAATGTGATCTCCAATATCCTACAACACGTGACATATGAGTCCGTTGGGCGAAAGCAGAAAGGGGTGAAGGTTCAGAATGTGCTTGGCTTCCTCCCATTTAGTCATATCTACGGTCTTATTGTTGTGGCTCATACCTCCACATACCGGGGCGACGGAATATTTGTGCTGCCAAAGTACGATTTCCGATGGTTCCTGGAATCAATTGAGAAGTACAAGATCGAGCAACTTTTAGTGGTACGTAACATGAGTGGAAACGTTGATCAAGTGCTAATCTGACCAGGTACCTCCAATCATCATCAACATGCTGCGTAACAAGGGAACTTGTCAAAAGTATGACCTGAGCAGTGTTCGTTTTGTTTACAGTGGCGCTGCTCCCTTAGGCAAGGAAACAATCGAGGAGATGAAAGATATGTATCCGACGTGGACCATTGCCCAGGCCTATGGTGATAAAATACTTTCCCAAACGGCGTCCAAACGCTAACTTGTAAAGGAATGACGGAAACATCCGTCGTAGTTACTTCACCCAGTGAACACGATGTGTACCCGAGGGCATCAGGATCTTTGTTGCCAGGAATAAGGGCGAAAATTGTGAATTTGAGTGGTACAGAAGTAACAGAATATGAGAAGCCTGGAGAAATTCTTGTTCAGAGCCCAGCAGTGGTCTTGGGCTACTTGAACAATGAGTCAGCAACATCAGAAACATTCGTTCATCACGATGATGGACGGTGGATTCGTACCGGAGACGAGGGCCTGGTCACGCTGGCCCCTTCTGGAAACGAGCAGATTGTTATCGTTGATCGAATCAAAGAATTGATCAAGGTCAAGGTGGGTTTCATCAGCGTTCTAATGCCTGGGTATTCAGAAACTGACAAGCTTAGGGTCACCAAGTTGCTCCAGCAGAACTCGAGGCACACCTCTTATCCCATCCTACAGTCGCCGACTGCGCAGTCATCCAAACACCCGACGAGAAGTCGGGCGAAGTACCAAAGGCTTTCATAGTGAAGGCTCCTGAAGCCACATTAATGTCAGACGAGGAGCTTGCCCAGAAGCTTATAGCATACGTCGCAGACCACAAAGCACCTTACAAGTGTATTAAAGGAGGCGTGGAGTTTGTTGAATCGATACCCAAAAGCCCCAGTGGAAAGATCTTGAGGCGGCTGCTACGAGACAGAGAGAAGGAGTTGAGGAGGAAACAAGGCACGAAACTGTAGTACTGAAACATCTGGCAAAACGTACTATCGGGTTGAGTTCGATTCAATTTAGGTTAGAAAATGTCAAGAGATGAGTAGACTAGAAAGTGATGCATCGATTTGAGATAAAACCAACACCATGTGTAGTTAAAATGACGATAGACCTAATTCCATTGTGCTTCCCGATTGACCAGAATGTTTCAACATGCTACAATCCCCATATTAACCCCTTCGATTAGACTCGTGATGATAGGTTCATTATGGAGACTAAAGCCAACGTTCACGTCTTGTTACAACAACAAGTTATCCACTAAGTCCTCTACAGCTTTAGGGGTCTTAGGCCAGTTAGGGTACACTAAAGGTTTATTAGGCTTAGCTAATAGATAAATACATAAAGTACTTAGCATATTTAGCCCAGGGCTAATAGCATAATTGCTTCCTCTTAGGACTAAACTTTTGAAATGCTCCTCTAGCAATTTCTGCCTAGGCTTTGTATGTCCTCACTTTATAGTCATCGAGCCATTTGTCTTCAATAATGACAAGCTGTGACTCTTGCACCTTCTTAAAGTACTCGTCTTCTGCGGTGTCCTTGTAATCATCTCTGTCAATGTCCTGGAACCCCTCCTTAGCAACAGATCGAGGGGTAATCATTAGTGAGCGTCCTAAATCGCGTTAGAAACTGTACCATTTCATATTGAGGGGTGGTAATGGACTTCTCACCATTTATTGACTTGTCAGTTGCAATCCTCATCATACAGTTGGCCACATCCACTTGCTCTCCGAATTCGATTCCGCGGTCAAGCAACCACTTCTCATACTCTGCGGTGCGGATCGCACTCTTGATCCAGCATGGAGCAACATAATTGATCCGAATGCCTTGCTCGAAACTAGAACGGCGTGCTGTTTTCATAAACCCTCGTAGTCCGTACTTTGTTGCTGTGTATTCCCAGTTGCCCTACCACAAGGTTCTTAGCAGTTGTCTAAAAATAATAACTTGTAGAAGTGCTTACTGGCGAATCAATCCACGCCACCATACTTCCCGTAATGATGAAGCATCGATCGCGTTCTTCAGTATCAGGCTGCTTCCTGAAATAGTGCACGGCGAGTTTCCAGGTGTACAGAGTTCCCTCCAGGTTGACTTTGACTATGTTCAAGTTAGGCTTAGTTGGCTCTCCGTTGGGATCTAGAATTCCAAACCGAGTCAGTATTTTCTTCCTCTAGAGTAAACGAGAAATATTAAACCAGCGTACCGTCCAAGTTCCACAAGCTATCGCCAGAGCTGCGACTGATTCCGGCGTTCGCAATGACTATGTCAACACTGTTGTTGGGACTTTTGCTCTTAGCTGTCTCGAACATGACTTTCTGCTGATCCCAATCACGGATGTCACATTTGACGAAGACAGAGCAAGCACGGGTGCCATTCAACTCTTTCTCAATTGCTTTCCCACGCTGCTCATCGACATCGGCAAAAGTTACGAAGGCACCGGCAGCGACGAATTCACGAACGCAGACCTCGCCCATGCCGTTTGCACCCCCTGTGATGACAACAGACTTATTCCGGACATTCTCGCGATTAGGCGGGACGGTGCAGTCGACTGGACCGGTGTAAGTGTAGCGAGGAAGGGGCATTGCGATAAGTTGGCCTACTAGGGTGAATAACTAAAATTGGATTGATAGTGTGAACAAAGGTGACACGGAGTAGTGCAGTGACGAAATGGACAGCACCCAAGTACACGGAGCTTCTGTAAGTGACGCTGGTATTATGTGACGACAGTCGGCTTGTACGGCGAACGCCGCTATCCACATCGAGAGACGATCCTTGATTCTACCCCGCGTTCCAAGTTCGGGATTCTTTTCCCTCTTCATCGGCAATCCGAATCAGGATAGCCGTATCCACTCTTCCATTACCGAGCTGCACCAGACTCTTGCCACATGAGCCTTTTGCCAGGGGTGACATGATCACAAGGTGACAGTGGAATGTGAAAGACTAGCCTAGGTATCGGTATACAGCAGGCGTAAGTGGATGCCGGTATAGGGAGCCCGTTACTGAATTGCCGGACGCCGTAGTTCCCTTGACTCAAGTGGTGAAAGTATCCCCACGCCCATTTAACACTGGAGTCGATTGGAGTGGTGATGTTACAGGAAGCCACCTATTCATGTCAAGTATCTGATAACTGGGTTGATACTTTTGTTGAACGCTATTATAGTCTTGGCTGTGTGTGCCCCTATCCTGAGCCGCAGATCCAAAGATTCCCACCAGTTTCAGAGATCCCTTGACTTTGGTCGGCTATCTCGCTCCTATCCGAAATCATGACTGCATTCGTTGATGCTCCGGTTCCTAAAAACCCGACACCCATACCTGACAGAGGCGACATCTTGCGCGTTCCTGCAACAGAGCTACCGGAAGTCCCCAACAACCTGAACGGGCTGAGACGGGCTGCCGATACCAACACAACTGACAATGGCACCGTTGATGATCCCTTCAAGCTCAGCACGAAGTTTGCCTACACACCAAAGAAATTCAAGGTGTTTACCATCGGCGCCGGCTTTTCGGGCCTATTGATGGCCCACAAGTTTCAGCACCGCTTCCCGGAGATGCGCGACATTGTCGATCATACAATCTTTGAAGCCCGCAGCGATGTTGGTGGAACTTGGCTTGCCAACGACTACCCTGGGGTTCAGTGTGATGTTCCCGCGCACATTTATGTGAGTACATGCCAGATGACTCCAATTATCTTAGATGTTGCATGTGAATCTCTGACAATGATAGGCATTCCCATTTGACCCCAATCCTGATTGGAGCAGGTTTTATGCCAGCGGTGCAGACATCTTTGGATACATCAAGCATACAGTGAAGAAGTGGAACTTAGATCGTGACCTTCAGCTCAACACCAAAGTGGTCGGTGCTTGGTGGCAAGAGGATTTGGGTCAATGGAAGGTCACCGTCGAGCATCAAGGCAAGCAGCGAGATGAGTACTGCAATGTTCTCATCTCCGCCCAAGGAGTTCTTGTGTACGTGTAACTCCCGCAAGAATGTTCGGACATCTCGCTGACCAGAACATCAAACCAGCCACGAATCATGGCCTGACATCCCTGGCTTGAAAGACTTCAAGGGACATATTACACATTCAGCTAGTTGGGACCACAGCTACGACTACTCTAACAAGAGAATCGCAGTCGTTGGCAACGGGTCGTCTGGTATTCAAATTGTTCCACAGATGACCAATCTGCCGGGAACCGATGTAACAAACTTCATCCGGGGACCCGCATGGGTTTACTATCGAGCTCCTCCTTCAAAGCACCTAGGACGTGAAGATGACGATCCAAACCCGCGCTACACGGAGGAAGAAAAGAAGCGATTCCATGACCCAGAGTACCACCTAAAGCACAGAAAGGGCATCATCTCCCGCACTAACAAGTCGTTCTACATCTTTATGAAGGGCGAGAACAACAAGGAGGGGATGAGACTAGCCGCAGAGCAGATGGCTTCGAAGCTCAATCATGACCCAGATCTCTGTGAGAAGCTCATCCCCAAGTGGGAGTTGGGTTGTCGCCGAATCACCCCAGGCCCTGGATACTTGGAATCCTTTCTAAGACCCAACTGCCATCTCACCAATAGTGGTATTACCAAGGTCACGGAGAATGCTGTCCACACTGCCGATGGACAGGTTTACGAATGCGATGTCGGTGAGTCAATCAATTCACAGAATCCTAGTTGTAATCTTCTAACATAGTGAAGTTGTTTGTGCTACGGGCTTTGATGTGTCTCATCGGCCTCGGTATCCTATTGTGGGTAAAAGCGGCGTGGATCTACAGCAAGAATGGGCCGAGGATCCCGAGTCATACATCTCCGTAGCCGTCCCCTCCATACCAAACTACTTCATGATGATGGGCCCCAACTGTCTTGGCGGTCACGGATCACTGGTTGAGTCCCTGAACTGGACCGGCGACTACTTCGTCAAGTGGGTCAAGAAGATGGCAACCGAGGATATCCGGTATGTGACGCCAAAGAAGGACAAGGTGGAAGCCTTCATAAAGTACAGCGACGAGATCCACAAGACTCTGGTTTGGAGCGGCGGTTGCAAGAGCTGGTACAAAAGGAACCGAGTTGACGGGCGCGTGACGGCCTTGTTCGGGGGCAGCGCGCAATTATTCAACCGCATGCTTGGTGAGATTCGTGGTGAGGACTTTGACATCACATACAACACAGCGAACCCATTCCGGTTCATGGGTTCAGGGTTTACTGAGTTTGAGATGGATGAGAAGAGCGATTTGTCATGGTATGTAGAGAAGGCAGAGACACTGGTTGAGTAGTTCAGGAGCTAGAGGTGTTCCTGAACCATCCGTAAAATTATATCTAGTCAGAATTATCTCTTAAACTCGAGTTGCGAGTCTACGGAGGAGTATTTTAAAACTCCTATCCTACGCTGGAGAGACCATATCCCTTAATCCTTATCAAACACTACAAAATACAAGCTATATTGCCTAACAATAATAAGTTATCTACTAAGTCCTTTATAGATTTAGAGTACTAAGCTACTTAGGGCCTAAGTATACTAAGAGTTTAGTAGGTCTTATCTAATAGATAAATGTATAAAGTACTTAATATATTTAGCCTAAGGCTAATAGTATAATTAATTTGTCTTAGGACTAAACTTTTGAAATGCTCCTCTGTACACTTTAGATATATTTATCTACAAACTGATGATGTGAAGTACAAAAGAGCCTCTGCACCGCGTGGTTGCTTATCATCAGTATATAACTAATTGCGTACACCTATTAGATCCGATTCGGGTTGTCTTTGAACCTAACTAGGCCTGAAAGTTGATACTCGAAAGGTCCAGCGGATAATCCATGAAAGGCTCAAGGAGGTCCTGATATTGATTCAACAAGGTCTCATGGAACTGTAAGTTCTCTGGCGATGGAAATCCTCTCGTAGCTGTGCCCTGTTCCTTGTCGGATAGAAGACATTTCGCAATTCGATTGGTGGAGTGGGTGACAAAAGGGAAGAGCAGTGCCCAGTCATGTGCATCTGCGGAATCTGGCATTCCCAGTGTTGCTGACTGCATCTCAAAATCATTCGAATTCCCATGAATGGGCATAGAGAAAAGCCCGAGATCATTCGCAGCAAAAGCCAAGTTTGCTCTGGTGTTACTGACCGCGACTGTCGAACGTGACCGCCTCAGGCGATCGAACCCTTGCCGGATAACATTGGCCGAAGCCCACATGTTTTGAAGTTGGTCAACGGCGTGAGTGAGCACATCAAGATATTCCTCGGCTTCTTGTGCAAATTGCTCGATTCTGCAGGCCTGCAACAAGGCGATGAAAGCCGTTCCACTGTACCAGCAAGTGATTGCCATCAGAAAACGGGCGTTACCACGGGATAGGATATCACGTAATATTCGTGCGATACAGGATGCCGCTAGAATTGCTGGTGGCAGCGCCTGTGGTAGGTCATGAGCAGAGCGCTTCAGGTGTAGGATGATGATGGTTGTTAGGTAGGGAAGATGAAGTTGGTGAACGTCCCGGTCAAAGACGGCCGTGGTCGCCGAACCAATTGGTAGCTGTAGCTCAAGAGGCAGTGAGTGAACCCATTCAACTAGCTCCTGCTGAAGATGGACGGGGAACGGATATGAAGCCGAATTAGCCGACTTCGACAAGTATTTTGCCACCCTGCCTACGATGGCACAAAGACGGGTCCAGTATATGAATATCTGGCCTTTGTGCTGAGAGACAGAATCCTGGGGAAAGTCCGAGGGTTGTGGTTCCTGGATGTTACAGTCTTCAGGGTCAATGATGCAGGGTTTGCTTTGACACAACGCCGTTAGACGCTCCCGGGCCTAAAGGACTGTTAATAGAAGAAAAGTGTAGTAGGTCATCGTTGTCACTAACGAATGCGGTCCACCAAATCCTTCTTCGTAAACTCAGGTCCATTCTTTGTCTGAGAGGATGGTTCTCGGCCGGCTCACGGTGGAGATTCATCTGCTGAGCGTGTCTGATGATAACTGATGTCCACCACCAAGATGAGTGCCTGTGGGCGGTTGATGGCGGGCGAGGAGCCCACCAGTAGAACAGAGTCAAGGCCTTTAGTGCAGTAAGGCCGTCAGCCTCGTCGTCGTTGTAGAAGATTGTCCTTGCCCGATCATAGTACGTCGCCGGACCATCATGCGGGACCAGTGGCGGTTGTATATGACTTGCTGCCAATGCAAGAGCGTTTTCAAGCATGGGCGATCGAGCAATATCGCCCATGATGGTATCTCTGTCGAGGACTGGGCACCACGGATAGCAATATTGCCAGTATGTTTCTGAGAAAATCGGTTGTAGTCCACTCTGTGGCGTACCAGAGACATGATGCCTGATATCTATGATCGCTTCGAGTTCCTGCTGCTCGGCGTCAAGTTGGTTTTCCGGGCCGTAGACCTGGAGAAACCCAGTATCGACGTCACCTGCGTGGCTGTGGCAGGTATCTTCAGTCGGCGAGATGCTTGCTTGGGGTTGCTGGGGATTAAAGGCAGTGGGTAGTGCCCGGGACGAGCCTGATGGAGTGGCAGCTGGAATAAAGTCGTCGTGAAGTGATGAAGGGGACTGAAGCTGATTTTGGGTCTCATCAATCTCTACGTGAGCCGGATTATTGGGCAGCTCTGGAGGCAGGTCGCCATCCTGGCCTAGATAGAGGAGTAAGCAGATGGTGACTGATCGATGGACTTGATACGTACCTGATGGTGAGTCGTGATCGCCAGCGTCGTGAAGCGCATCAGTGACGGTGGTTCTGTGTCGCTGCTTTCCGCGCTTCGAGGGTCGAAGACGACATTCCCGATCTGGAAAGTCACAGTTGGTGCACTTGTCAAATCCTCCATTCTTACGGCTCTAGAACTCCGAAGTTAGCAAGTGTCCATTTCATGTACCAATTCAATAGCAAAGAGAAGTAGTGATCTATACTTGAAGGTCGCATTTGATCTTCTTGGAGTGGCAGAAGACGCATACCAGCTCCGCGCGCTTCCGCTTGGGCTCTCGAGCGCTGAAATGAAGCCAGTTGTCGACAAGCTCCGGCATGTTGAGCCTTGTCACGGAACTGGGCGACTCGTGTAGAGGACGTTCTCACCGCGAAGCAGTGTGCTGAGGTGTGCCGTCGATGACCGCTGCTAGAGTCTGGAAACTACAGAGTCAGTACAGTCCGAGGTCGCAGTCGGATCTGACACTGGGCCCCTTTAGTGCATCTCACGTGTGGCACAGGGAATGCGGGGATGGAGTGTGGAGATGCGGGGGAGCGAGACAACCTCGGAGGGGTTGACATTCCCGAGACGCCGGCACCACCACTCAATTATCGAATTATATGCAATAAGTGTAGAAGAAACTTGGAAAAAATATGTATCATATTTAAAACTGAGATTTATCACGGAATAATCAACATGTATGAGCACAGGGGGACCTGAGTGGGTGCTGGGCGGTCGATGGACATTTTGGACCCTTGGGAGCACACATGGCAACACTGGCTCGGAGGCCGGATCATGGATGTGAGGGCGTGTTGTATTGAGTCTTGGGACCTTCCTCCATCCCGGCGATACTTGGCTTATATACAAACAATTCCACTATTTTGCTAGATGACTCTCTTTCTGCCACTAAAGGCGTTTCTCAAAGACCACACCTACTTTACAGTGTTGCGCCTCTCAACAATGCCACAATCCATGTCCCACTCGTGCTACTGACGCGCCGCCCCGTGCCGGGGAGACACGGCAGAAGATATCTACACACATGCAAATGACCGCAATGGTTGCTCTCTAGGTATTTGCCGCAATAGGTTTTTTATCATTTGTTTTCTGGCGGATGTCATGATGCGCCGGCTCCCCCAGCTGCTCTTCAGATAGAACACCTGAGTCCTCCCCTCGCGCATGGCGCAGGAACTGTCGCTCAATTTTACCGCTTCTAAGTTGAGCAATCGCGAAGATCTTGAGATGAAAGATAGACACCATAGGATACACACATATTTCCTAGTTTAACCATGAGGCACAGCGTCCATTGGAGAGGAGATTCAGACTTACACCTACAGCTCTGCCTCCATCCCGCTTGGTCCAGGTTCCGACAACGACCCCACGCTGGAGTGCCAGACTTGAAACCACACTCAAGCACCCGCATGCCGATTGAACTGTACCCATGCAAAGCGACGTGGGATTTTGACAAATGGTGTTAATCAAAATGTCAAAGGGTCCGTTCAGGATGGCGTTTGAACATTTCGCGAGAACCGCCCCCATTGATATCAACTGGGTGCCTTGTTATAGTGGCCGGGATTTGGTCTAGTCTGGGCATTGCAGCCAGCCCGTGTAAGTGGCATTACCTGGCTCTGGGTCCACTGTCAGGTACCTATTAGTAGAATGCAGAGGTCAGTCTGTTGCAACTTGAAGTTATACCAGCAGGTACCTGTAAGAGCGGTGGGTGCAGGTACGGTACCTAAGTAGGTAGATACAGGTGAAGGGTATCTGAGACGGCAAGATGGGAAAGAGCCCAGGCGCGCCTGATTAATCGGGGGAGATTGCAGCTCCAGTCCATTCGCCTGTGTCAGAACGCCGTTGTCATGATCGTCGCCTTCCCTTCAGACATTATCTGAAGCTTGCGCCCCGTCCGTCGCCGTCGTCGTCGCCGTCTTCGTCTTCGTCTCCGTCTTCGCCGTCGCCGCCTTCGCCGTTTCCGCCATCCTGGCCGTTCTCGTCGTTCCCGCTGTCGCCGGATCTTCTGGATCCCCTGCCCCCTGCGTTGTGCTCGCCTGGTTTGTGGAAGACTCCTCAAGGTGCTGGTCGGCTCTCTTTGGAGGCCGGTACTGAACTCGGCTTGTCCGTTGCTTCTACCACCCTTGATTTGTTCTGAAGCATTCCCCGTTCCCCCGTTCGTCGAAGGTTTCTACGAGGTGTTGGAAACCGGCTCTCTTTGGAGGCTGGTACCGCTCGGCGTCCGTTGCATTCCAACCTTTTAGTTGTTCTGGCGCGTTCGGCTTCTGCTTTCTCTTCTCTTGCGGCCACAGCCCACCGCGCAATTCGAAACAATGGCTCCCCGAACCATGATCGACTCCCTCTTTGGCCGAATTCAACTATGCTGGGATGCCTACCAAATAGCCAGGAGTACATCGCTCCCAAGATGCCTACTAGACGGGACAGACAAGCCATTGGACAGCAACTCGAGGCACAGCACGACAGTGTTAGAGAGGATCTGATCCTTCAAGTGAAACTCTTAGGTGCCCTGAGTGACAGGTTAGTGTGGCCTATTTATTCCCCGTCATGTTTTATGAGTTGTCTACTGACAAGAACTGTTATACAGAGGAGCATTTCAAAAGTCCTGTCCCGCGCCAGAGACAGCAAACTCCTTAATCCTTGTCACATACCTCATAATACAAGCTGTATTGCTAAGTCCTCCAGAGACTTAGGGGTATTAGGTCAGTTAGGGCCTTTAGCACACTAAAAGCTTAGCAGGCCTTAGCTAATAGATAAATATGTAAAGTGCTTAGTGTGTTTAGCCCAGGGCTAATGGCATAACTGCTTTTCTTAGGACTAAACTTTTGAAATGCTCCTCCGTAGAATCTAGGGTGATATTCCCGCGAATGTTCAAACAGCTGTCTCCTATGATTTCCATCATTGTGACCTGTCACACCTGATGGTCAACGTTCACGAAGCACGGTCTCCGATCCCCACGACACCAGCCCCAAGGAGGGCACTTGCTGTGGCGATCCCAGCTACAGCGGCCTTGGTGACTCCAAACAGTAGGAAATACCCCGTGGTGTCTTGTGAAATGGCATCGCTAAATATACTTGATAGGTAACGACCGACTGTTGGGAAGCACCCGTGGAGAAGCGTCTACCATTCAAACTCCAACGGAGCAGCCTAGTCGAAGACGTAAGTATTCTTCTCCATCATATCGTTCCTATACTAACAAGTTACCGCAGTCCGATCGAGTGGTGCCCCTGTCCAGGCGTCAGACAAACCCACCCAGAAGCGTCGTGCTGCCGACAGCAAAGGATAGAATCCCAAGCGCCAGCGCCGAGCCTCGCCCTCCTATTCCGAATTTGGCACACGGAATTCCAGTGATGACAAGGGAACACATAGCGGTGGAGCGACATCTACCAGACCCTTACGAAGATCGCAGGGTCATATGGCCTCAATTATTTAGAGTTTGAGTACTATTGCACCATCATATCGCCAAATGGAAAAAAAAGACCGTGTCTTTTACCCCTTTCATATCCTCTCAAGACCCCAGGCCCAAGAGCAGCAGTGGGATTGGCACATCCTAGCTTCAAGTGCTGTCAGTATGTTGAGAGTCATGCGCTCGAAGTGCAATCGGCATGCTGAAAAGGCTGGGTATGGCGAAAAGCAGATGGATGCGACTCGACTGATTTACTGGATGACGCACTTCTTTTGCCACAAGATCCGACTGCTCAAGGCCGAGCGGCCAGGAGCCAGCCAGGAAGATATTGCCTTCCATACCTTGGACCGGTGAGGACTTCCACTGGTACCATGGAGACTTCATTCAATGAAGGCATCATTGTGTAAGGGTCCAGATCATGGAATTGCAATGATGTTCGGACTCATCGAAAGTGAAAGCGAGCCATTCGATCCTGTTCAGCATTTCGACCTTTCCCGCTGCACAGTAACACTTGATACGATCACCACAAACAGAGCAATGAAGAACTATCACACGGATTCATAGGATGGTATCCGCGCTGTCCTTCGCCAGGTCCCATTACATCACCCACTGTGGAAGGTCGATCTATGCTTGGGCAACGAGATCTGGAGAGGCAGTAGGATGAAACGATCACGCCTATTCTCCCAACTGTGGCATTTAACATGCCACTTCTCCCTATTGACTTGTGGATCTCATCGGAGCCAATAGATGAACCACGCCCATTCGCTCTTCAGTGTGAGCACTGCAATACTCAAGAAGCATATGTATACGCACACTAAGGAGAGGCCATTTACATGTACGTGGGTTGATTGTGGGAAAGCGTCTGCTTCATTTGGCAGCAGCTTTACGAAGCATATGCGCATCCACACCAAGGAGAAGCCATATACACGCAAATGGCCCGGTTGTGGTAAAACATACGCTCCTGGAAGTCAACTAAAGGTCCATCCATACGCGCGTTCACACCAAAGAGAAGCCATAGGTTGATTGGATAAGGGTGCAGGTCTTGTAATTGAATATGAGTCTAAATTCCCATGTGCTACTCTGAATTTATGAATTCTATCAGTCCATGATTATTGCCACCTGCTATGCATCAATTCGTAGTAGAAAGGCGGCGTTGGAGCCGTTGGCAGAATAAATAATTGGCCACACGCTCTTACTCGCTGACATTATAAGAACCGCCAAAAGAAAGCAGCTCCCGTACACCAAAGCAATTCTTGATGTGTTCTAAAAATCCGGCCTTGGATCGAGCTCGATGGGCCATCCCTTTCAGGATTCGAGGCTCGCTGCAGCCAGCTGGCACGAGTGAAGCAATGTCTTCAGAAGACAAAAGGTGGACAGTGGCCCACTCACTTGCTTGGTGGCACCCTTTACACCATAGCCCATTTTCGACAACCCCTGAGCGTTGAATCGATGGGAAAGGAACCATGGATGTGTTCAGCATTATGTTGAAAGGCATCAACCAACAGCTTGGTGATTTGAGAAGGTCCGAGGTCGACTCATCTGACGACATTTTATTGTAATATGCACGATCATCCATCCTGACGCCAATCCTACGGCGTGGGACACATTTCGGCAAGTTATCTTCCGATCCGTACACTGAGATTGCGAGTTCTCTTGCCGCTCTTGCACCAACGAGCTCTGAAGGACGAGGTATGATGCCTACCCAGGTGTTGGTCCTGGGAATCCGGCTGTGCAGGGTTGGCAGTTGCTTGACTTGCTGTTCCGTGAGCCCAAATAACCTCTGAGCGTGGTCGGGATAAAGCAACCGCAGCGAGGCCTTGAAGAGTAAGCAAGCGTTGCAAGCTCTCTTACACTCCAGCAGGAAAAGGTAGGCGCCATATTCCTTGCAATAGGCGCAGCGCTGAGACCAAAGTGTTGCTCGTAGCTGACCAGCGGAATGAAGGCGCAAGGTCCTGGTGTAGCCCAGTGCCGCCAAAGCCACTCGTGCGTGTTTGAGGAGCTCTCGATACGCAGGGAGACTATCGACAATGGCGGTGCCTCGGGTGCAGACTTGGGCAACGCGAGAGATGGTCTGAAGGTCCAGCTCATCCATGACCATGTGAATTACCTCATTAGGGAGCTTATCGAGATCTCCGAGGGAAGAAGGCCGGTTGGTGAATTGGTCATGTGAAAGCAGACGAGGGGGGTCTGGAAGTTGGATCTTCGCTTTGGTTTGCTCGTATGGTTTATGGGAGAAGCGAGCGATGAGCTCCCCGGGATGAACTTCGTCGTGGGACATGGTGTAAATGAAATATGAATGCAGATGAGTTTGGGCCGCGAATCGTGGGAGGTCAGGACAAGCGTAGAAAGGAAGAGTGTAAAAGCTGAGGCTGTTTGACAGGATGTGACGTGATGTGTTATCAGGAACGAAGAAGGGCTGGCATGTAAAGCAGGAATATGACAAGGAATTTGTTTGGCCAAATGGGGCGTCGTCGTTCGTCAAGGTAAGTGCAGGTTGTGTTTATGAAAAGTAGCTGGATGTTCAAAATTAAAACGAGATCGGGGCCGAGACTAATACCAAAATCATGGTTTCTCCGAACTTGGAGAGTTTGCCAACACCTTGGCAGCTCGGGAACCGCTGTGGATCACCGAACCATTCTTGGGGGGGTAGATAAGGTCGTGCAAGCTTTGCACGCACCTTGTGTGCCTGGGATATCGTGGACACCTTGCGTGTCTGGTACCGGAGAAAACTTTGCTAGAACCTCGATGGACAAGGTGTCCAGGGCCTATATAAAGCCGGATTTCCCTCTCGAGACATGAATTTCACTTCTCTCATCCACCAACCCCAAAGCATACTCAAGGCTGATTCACCTTCCCACCTTTCCCACTTTGCACCTTTTCACACACCCATCCCCCACACATCAACAACACTTCGTCTTCACCTACCCTTACCCCAACGTCACTTCATCAAGATGAAGATCACTACCTTCCTTGCAGCCCTCACGGCGGTCTCCACCGTGACAGCTCTTGCCCTGCCCCCACCCCCAAGAAACCTCGACCCTCAGGAATTCGACAGCATGCGCGATCTCAAGCAGCTCAGGTATGCTCAGCACCGGGAGTACAACCAGGAGCTGAAGCAGTTCAAGCAAGCTCAGAAGGAGAAGCACCAGAAGGAGATGCAGCAGGCTTTCGAGATGAAGAAGGCCAACGACATCAAGAAGCATGAGGAGCTGAAGCAAGCCTACGAGATGAGAAAGGCTCAGCAGATGAAGGAGCATGAGGAGATGAAGCTGGCTTCCGAGTTGAAGAAGGTTCAGGAGATCAAGAAGCATGAGAAACTGGTTCAAGCTTACGAGATGAGAAAGGCTCAGGAGATGAAGCAAGCTTATGAGATGAGAAAGGCTCACCAGCTGAACCGCGAGCAGGATCTTGACCAGTCTTCCGAATCCGAATCCAAGCCCTTCAACAAGGTCGGAGCCCAGTTGGGCCGGCTCCTACAGTCAGGCCCAGGCGGTGACCAACCCGAGATGCAGGTGAACGTCACCGTGACCATCGACACCCCTGAGTCTGACGCCAGCGATAACCAGCCAACAAAGCTCGCCCAAGACGCCAAACCTTCCCAGTGGAACGCACCTGGCCGCATCGGTCGTGTCGGTCGCGTCGGTCCCCGGAGAAAGGTTTTGGGCCCCGACAGCCAGGAGCATGAGCGCTACAAGCTTATCGAGGAGGAGGAGGAAAACAAGGACAAGAGATGCATTACCTGCGGCATCAAGTACTTGGATGACCTTATCCACGATCCCCCCAACTGAGCTCATCTAGCAAGCTATTGATGAGTGGGGGAGGGAAGCGGACTCATCAACGAGGAATGGGTTTAACCCGTAGACTCTACAGCTAGCTTGTTGGATAGTGAATCACAGTTCATCTTCTTAGTTTGCCGTTAGGTGTGATAAAATGCGATAGTAATGTTCAGACGTAGTGACGATGTGTGGTTGAGGCCTATCTAGTCACGTGGGGCAAGTCACGGGCTTCTCAGGCCGTCCTCCGACCTCCGCCATCCGGAGACTCGGCATCGGGATCAACACCAACATCAACACCAAGCTTTCGTTAACTGTCGGCTCGCTTCAACATGCACCATGTCGAGGGTAAATGGCTCCCGGAGTCGGGGTGGCTGCTCCAGCTGCCGCCGCCGGAAACGCCGATGCGATGAACAAAAGCCCCTTTGCTTGAGTTGCCAGAAGACCGGCAACGAATGCGTCTACCCGATCCCTGGGTCGGCATCGAATCCGCTGCGATTCGTCGTCGCCACATCGCCAGACCACTACATTATCCCCTTCGATCAAGGCGCTGAGAGGCCACATTTTCTGCACCTCTCGTCTCACGAGTTCGCCGACCTCTGCCCAGGCTTGGGCGATGCCGAGGCCAAGGAGGGGGAGTCGGAGGAAGTCCATCTAGATGAAGTCCAATTGAATCGACCACTCTCCAACCCGATGTCGCAATGGAATTTCAACGCAGGACGTGAATCCCTCTGGACTGTCGAGACAGCTTTGATGCAATACTGTGAGTCATGTCAATCCACCCTCCGTCTTTAGCAAACCCTTCCAGTTCTGACCCCTTCCAGATGTCGAAGTCGTTTGCAGCAGCAGGGTCTACGTGCAGACTGACCGGAACTCGTTTCGCACCTCTGTCATGCCTCGGGTGCTGGGCCACCAGGGTCCGCTCCTCTTCACCGTGCTAGCTATCAGCGCTGCCGAGTGGCGCCAGAAGTCCATCGGCGATGGAAGAGATTATGGCGCACTTTCAGCTCGCTACAAGGTGCAAGCCTTGCACGAACTGCAGTCTTGCTTGGCAGACACTGAAAATTCAGAGGAGAACCTGTTGACGTGCGTGCTTTTGTCGTCGTTGGAAATTGCCGAAGGATCAAAGCCGACGTGGCTCAGGCACCTCCAGGGAGCCCTCGCTCTCCTCGACAGTTTCACCACGTCAATTGACCCAACCGTGGCAAAGTTTGCTCTCAAATATTTCCGATTTCGCTACGTCCTGATGGAGACGACGCGGCCAAAGAATCGCTCGCGACCGATAAGCTCCGACCCTGACGGCTTGTCCTACCACCAGGCGATGAACCGTGTCGCAGAGGCAGAATATGCCTTTCCCCTTATACACAGCTCCGAGAGCCTCGTGGATGAGCACATTGGCTGCTCGATGGAACTGATTGCCATCATCAATCGGATATCGGCCCTGTCTTTAACAGTCGATCCACTCAACGAGCCGAAAATGCCACTTGATCAACGACATACAGAATGCCAGCTTCTCGAGCACAGGATCATGCGACTGTCCCCTCAAGTCATTGACATGACCAACGACTACCTAGTCAAAAGCGCCGAGTCATTCAGGGTATCTGCCCAGATCTATCTTCGGCTTACATGCTACGATGCCTCAATAACCCAGCCATCGATCATGGAGCCTCATCGACAGCTTCTGACATGCCTCTCCAACATAATCGTCGAGGGCCAGTCCCGGCGCTCCTTCCCAATGTGGCCTCTGTTCATTGCTGGGTGCGTCTGCTCCTCTGATGAAGAGCGAAAGACGGTGCTTAATCTATTTGCCATCCTGGACCGCCAATGGCCCATTAGTAACATCTCTGCGGTCTGGAAGGCGGTGCGGACCGTGTGGCACTCTCGAGATCTTGCACTATCGCCTGCATCATGCAAACAGCAAGACTGGCAAGAAATTATTCACAAATTCGGGTGGAAGCTGTCATTATCATGAACGTGTCTCAACTTTGGTTACGAGCCATACTATTTATGTTACTCTACAACGAACCTTTGGCACTATGTTGCTCTCTTCCGCAAGCTCTGACAATTCCTTAAACGCGCCGATCCTCCAACTCACCACAGCGCCCAATTAGCACTCCGTTGTTCAGGGCTCGTCCACCACCACCGTCACAACTCTTACTCACCGTTTCGCACCAGATCCAGAACCCATAAGCCAAAAGTCGGAGAGATTTTAAAGCCGTGTCCCGAGTCAACAAGGCGGTTTTGAATGCCTAGAACGAAATCGATGCAGTACTCTGAGTCCTGCGTGTCAGAGAACCAGCACATTTTGCGATCGACAACCGGGCGGCCAGCCATCCAGGGAAACGTCTCGCGCAACAACTGTCGCAGTTTTTGTTCATCCTCCGGCTGGATGAAGTCGTGCAGTGGGCTTTCCGTGGGATTGGTGGATGGAAGCGAGATGCCATTTTGGGTTACGGGCAGGCCGCGCAACAAGTCACACTCCTTGTAGGCGGGACTAATACCGTTTCGAATTGAAAGTCAGAGGGAAATTATTCTATCAAGCGGACATATAAGTAACTTCCACCAACATGATATTACCCTTGCTTCATGAAAAAAACTCGAATAAGCTCTCTGCCTCACCTCATAGAAAAGACGCCTGTTAACAAATTTAGTTAGAGAAAGGATCTGAATGAAATTAAGCTGGCAACGGAAGCAGAGAAGCTATTACGGAAGCTAGGGTGCTCTGAGTGGTTGAATCTAGAGCAGCTGCAGCTGCACACGCGTTGAAAACTGTCGGAAGGAATTCTCTGTGAGTTTTGCGTCAAACAAACTTGGAAACGTTTTGAAATCCGAGGTAGGTATACAAATATAAGCACTATTAACTCCAAGGAAACTGCCACAGACTGTCAGATTTCTGCCCTGGACCCAGCTGGGCCCTAGGCCTGATACCTAGCCCGTAATATCAACTGAGTCCATCTCTCGTACGCTCCAGTCCCATAAGGTCTTAGCAAGTTGTTCATCCTTTGCGAGATCAGACATTTTCAAGTCCGTAGCGTCCCAGCTGTATCCGTAATAGAACTTTCCAGCAAGTGGCCCTACGTCGAAGTACCGTCCACTTAATGCCATTGACTTGATCTCAGGGTCAGTAGCTATTAAAAGCGTCGTGAGAGCGCCGTCCTCTGGTGGAATGCTTGTCCATCGGACAATCGAAGAGCTTATATACCCAATCATTGGCGGAAGCGCGACTGAACTCGTTCCTAGAGCAGCGCCAATTGTACCTATGCCAGAAACTATTAGCACACAATTGGAGCTTAGTTTCTAAATACTCGCCTGGGTTAAGGGAATTAACGAGAATGTTAGTGTGCCCTGTCGCCTGAAAGTTGTTGTGAAGATGCTGAGCAAACAAGATGTTCGCGAGTTTCGAGCGGGCATATCTACTAAAATCTTAGTACAGTGCACTGACTTCAAGAAGAAATAATAGGCTATATCAATGATGACGAAGAAAACTGTACTAACCTCTGTAAGCTAGCTTGTACTTCGGCAAAGTTGTCGATGGTCTTTAATCCCTCTATTCTGAGGCCTTCAAAATCGATTTTGTTGGGTGTCATTGGCTTATACATAGCATGTGCATGCGATGCCACAATGACAATCCTCGCCTCTCCAAACACTTTAGAAGTGTATTGAATGAGGTCCTGTAATTAGATTGCTATCAGCTCAGGTAAAATAAAAAAAGAAGTCACAGTAGGATCATACCTGAAGGTAGTATGTGAATACGAAATGGCCGAGGTACTAGATTTAGCAACTGTAAGCTATCTATACACCATGTGATATATGCATACCATCTTACGTTTGTCTACATGAGTGTTAGAAAGTTCGAACAGGACTAGGAACGTTTGCAGGACTAACAGCAAACTGTATCTCAATACCATCTTTTGACAATGTGTCTGGCTATATCTGGTTAATATTGATCTAGCTTCTCTCAACTCTCTACCAAGCTCTTGGAAAGCCACTCACAACGACAGATAAAGCAGCGTTTGCAATGAGAATGTCAAGTCTTTCCTCAAGCTTCATAAAGTGCTTTGCTGCAGAGATGCAACTCCTCATATCCGACAAGTCAAGCTTGAGAAATTTGATGTGTGTAGCCGTATGTGTATCGACTGACTTAAGGTGATCTAAAAGTTGCTCAAACTTGCTTTCAGATCGTGATGCCACATATACTTTAGCATTGCGCCTCAGTAGCTGGATCACTGTCTGTTTGCCTATTCCTGTCGCACCACTGTGAAAGAATTTTATATCAACATGCTGTGAACTAATATAATGGCAATCTTTCTCACCCTGTTACTATGATAACCTTTCCGGTGAGATCAGGAATGCTCTCAGTCGAGAATCTTTTGCGGAAAGGTTGCATCACCGGTGTTCAAAGTGTAAACAGAAGTTAGAAAGATAACGGTGGCTGTCGTCAGTGTGAGAATGGCACAATGTTTCGTCAAGTGATGGATGGATTCCAGCTACTGGCTGTTTATGTCTATTTATGTAGTCATAACCGATAGTTGCTACTGTCTGGAGTTAGGATTCAGTGGCGCCCCGGTTGAGCCTGGCGGACCGGGACCGGTCGCTTCTATCAGGCCGGTCGCTCCTATGGCTCTTATCTCCTATCTCCGTTACATCCCATATGTGCAACTTGGGCGTCCACTTCAAGTGGGGTGCGAGATATGCGAGGTATACGAGGCTTAGCTTGCGTGCGAGACGCCCGGTTTGTTGTTAGTGGGCTTTGGCTAGACGGCACCGGCGTCGGAAGCAATCTGGGAAAGGTGCGCGAGTTACGTTCAGACTCGTATCACCCCTGCGTGGCAATATCACCCTTCTCCCAAGTGTAGATTTTGAAGTGGACCATGAGCACTCTAGATAGTTTGAAGATCTGTTACGACGTGTAGTCCTATTTGTATGAATATTGGCCTTTTGTTGGTCACCCTGTTCGTGAACTCCACCTTATAGCATCGAGATATTCCTCCTTTGAAGAGTTGGACGGGCAACTGATGCTGAAAAAATGCGTCTTCCTGGCGTGACTCTGCATCGACAGTACATTCAAAATGAGCGTTGAGGAACTGGTGTTCGACGCTGTCCCATCCACTCATCAACCAAGTAAGACTTTCAAGCATCACACAACCCGAAGACTCTATATCGTAACTCTGTGAGAAACGACCACCGACTATATCAACTTCGGGTACTCAGTAGGCTGGAGTAACTGACAAGGATGTGCGGATGGCGATACAATCCACCATTTGCTCAAAGGTTGAGAGTCCGAAATCAGCAATCTTGAAGCACCCATAATATGTTTCGGACTTGAACCAAACTATGTTTTTGGGCTTCAAGTCTCCGTGTTTCCCGTGAATGACTCTGTGTTGCCAAGGTGTATAGGGTTAGGGTTGTGAATGCAAGCAATCTCCTGTACTAAACTATGCAGTTGACGTAATATCTATCTCAGGCCTTCGACATCACGCGGCGGGACGTTGGTTCTCCAGTAGTGTCTGAGAGTTCCCCCGTCAACCCACTCGAATAGCAAATAAGGCATACCTTGTCTCATCCCGTGCCCGCTGGACTAAATAATTGCTGGATGCTTGAAGCGTAACATTGTGATCCTGGCTTGAAGGTCTCTGGAGAACTCTGGCAAGTACTGGCGGTCTTCTAATTCATGAAACGTTCATCTCAATTTCAGCCACGTTAGAGCTGACAAGAAATGGTCTACATCGCCAATCGCTCAATGCCTACAGAGATGGTAACGAAACAACGGGAAGATTACATGCCAGTCTGGTTGGTGGAACTGGCTAAGAAGAGTAGTGTAATCAGGTTGAAACGGCAACTGCGGCCTTCCTTTTGAGTCTTCGAGTGTAAGCTAGCCAAGGATCGCGACAGGAAAAGAGCTATCTGATTCCACGACTTGAGCAACGTCAATTATAACACATTTCGTCCTTGATCATGAAACTCTGGTGGATAGACACCTTTGATCTACTTTGTCCAAGCAAAGCTAAAATAATAGCTAAATAAGCCTTCCCAGATCTTCCCAGTATTACCAGATGCAAATCAACGTAGATATGAAATCTCTCGATCAAGCTCTACACAAACTTAGATTAAGCTCCGGGCTATATTCGTAAATTAGTTGGATTGTATGCGATGTAAACACTAAAACGTTACCCTTACCGTTTTAACACTGGAAGCATTCCATTTGATGCCAATATGAATTAGATGATTGCTCGGAGAAGCCAAATGAAGAAAAGTCTCCGCGGTAGAGTTGGCACAAGCCCCATCTAAACAGGAAAGAGCTGCATTCAGGAGAGTAATGGCAGTAATCGGCGCATGCTTCGACACTTGGTTGGTTAACCGCGTCGTTCAGCTTTCCGGAATCGTCGCTGACGTAACCTTCCGCGTCACATGTGTAACCGTTTGGTTTCGGGGATTTGCGGGTGCAGATCGCGCGGTTGTAGATGGGAGTGTCGGTCGCAGTAGTGGAAGTGGCCACGACGGAGGTGACGAATGTCGACTCTGATGCTTTGACGCCACTGATGACCAAGGCTGCAAAGATTGCGATGGAATTTGAAGGTTGCATCTTAGAGGTAGGCCAGATAGGAAAGCAAGTACGGGTAGAGTAGTGGAGTGAAGATGAGTTTGTTCGGTTACTGCTTGTCTAGGTTGACAACTATCGGCCTTTTTATCAAAAGTCCTTGCTCAGGTTTTGATCTAAGTGTGGACTAGAGAATATGTGAAGCCCTTTTGCGTAGTCTTACATCGGCGACCATTTTCGTGGCCAGACTGAGGCTCGAAAATTGTATTCCGGCTCATTCATGCAGGAGTAGAAGCAGCTGAGGTGCCTCTGTTTCGGACAAACATGAGAACGCCCAGTCAGAAGCCGTAAGAACGCTTAAATATGGGGCAGAAGAGGGCTGCCTATGTACAAAGTAGAAGTTACTAAGCGGAGGTGTCAGCAGCAACGAGTAAGCTGCTTCAGATGTTGGATTGAGAAGCTCAATGGTCGCCGCCGACCCCACAACATACCCCGACGGGGTGAGCATGCAAGATCTGCGTAGGTCCAATAGTGAATAAAGAAAGGTAGCGGACTAGCCGTGTACTTGCTTCTACTGCCATGTTTCCAAGTAGTACGAATACGAGTTCTCTTCAGTGGCGTTGCGGCGGTGTGCTTGCGCCTCAGACGACGTGACGTTTGCTCGGGAACGCCGTGCGCAGAGCCAGCACAGCGGGCTGAGTTTATGCAAATGCACTGTGCCCGTATTTATTCAATTCGGGTGGTTATTGAAGTGGCCAGTGAAGTGGCCATTGGCTGCGACAAGGAATCGAACCCCAGTTCATGAAATGGAGATTGTCCCAGAGTTCTTCCTGGGCTCAAACCATCGTCATCACAGGTGCAGTTGGGTTAGTGGCCCAGTAAGCCAGTACTCGTTCGCCCATGTTCAACATATTACGTGATAATTCAAAGCTTACTGCTTCAGGGAGGTGCTGTCCCCCCCCTTCTCAACGGCGGGCTTCGGTGGTACGACATGTCCAGTACCAATGTCCCCAACGCCCAGTCTCTTCGGTAGATCGGCGCCGATGCTAACTGCCATCCCGACAACTGCTAAAAGAGCCGCCCTATGGGTCAGCCGCAAATGCAGATGGACAACATGGCAAGGATCGCCAAGTCGACGTTTTTTCCCACCTCATATCGATGCTGTCCTCGGAGCTTACATACTTCACCTCATTTCACCTCTACAGTCACTCCTTTCTCAAATAGTCCTGAACAGCCTTCATGGGCATATCCATCCCAAATGGTTGCGATTTTGTGTTCAAAAGGTCCTAATTGCTGAGACGTGTTTTTGATGATGGGTCTGACTTGGTCTCCACAACCGTGCCCCGCCCAAATTGACATCGATATGCAGACGCCGATGACGCATCACCGTTTTCCTAATTAGGAAATTTCCATTTCCACTGCTCCGAAAATCAAAATGAAACCCACGTGCGTGCATGGTGAGAATTCCAGTCTCCGTCAAGAGCCATTCCCAACAGATTCAGCCAATGGGAATGCATGTTGAGACGACGCTGTACAGTCTTGGCCCTGCGCTCAGTTTCGGAAACCGACTCAAAGCCGGGCCTTCTCATTGCAGGGCTTTCCGGTTGCCGGCTCGGCGTTTGAAGTTCCCAGGCCGGTATCTCTGGCAAAGCTCTACTTAGATACACCAAGAAGTATAAGTATTCAGAAAACTCCCACCTCTAATGACTCCTCAATCTACTCTCTTCGCATGAGACCAATCAGTTGTCCACTCTTGATCTTCCTTTTTATATCCCAAAGTTACCATCTTATTTCCTCATCGCAACGAAAATGACGGCCGACACTCTTAGCCTCCAAGGAAAAGTCGCCATTGTCACCGGCTCCGGCCGCGAAAATGGCATCGGTGCAGGTATCGCCCTCGCCCTCGCCCGTAATGGTGCTTCTGTCACCGTCAATTACGTCTCCGACTCTAGCAAGGATCGCGCCGCCAACGTCTGCGAAACCTTACGCAAAGCCGGCGGACAGGCTATCGTCGTGCAAGCTGCCGTAGACACAATCGAAGGAGCCCGGGATCTTGTCAGCAAGACTCTTGAAGGTTTCAAGACGGACCACATTGACATCTTAGGTATGAGGCGCAGTAATGTATTAATCCTTCTTCGAGCGAGTCAAACTGATCCCTTCTTGGATAGTCAACAACGCCGGCACCGCCTTCTTCTCCCTGATCACGGACGAGCCGGATGTCGAACAACTATCCAAGGTCTTTCAGCTGAATGTTCTTGGTCCCTTCTTTATGGTCAATAGCGTTGTTCCCCACATGCCCCCGGCGGCCGCATCATCAACATTACCTCCACCAATTCCAAGAGGGGCAACGTGAACATCTCAACGTATGCGGCGTCCAAAGCAGCTTTGGACAGTCTGACATGGACTTGGGCCGGAGAGGTACGTTTACTAGTTTTCCATCCGCCATTCTTGCCACAATTACTTGCCTCTCCTTTTTGTATGGCTTTTCAAATCGTCAAGATGCGCGCGGGAGCTTGGGTTTGGCATATCGCTAACTTCTTTTGCCTTTCTCATAGCTCGGCCGGAGCAAGGGCCTCACCGTCAACTCTGTAGCTCCTGGCCCGGTGTTGACGGATATATACCCAAAGGGACATGAGGAAGAGCTCATGGCGTCGGAGATAGCCCTGACGAGGGCCGATTACCGTGCCGGAACCCCCGCTGATATTGGCGATGCCGTACTTCTCTTGGTCAATGAGAAATCCCGATGGATCACGGGCCAGTACATTGGTACCAGTGGAGGAATTACATACTAGAACGACCACAATGGTTGAATCGGAGCCAACAATGAACATGATTCTATGGAAGGCTTTCCATCATTAGCAGACTCACATAGAAAATCTCTCGTTTCCCCAATATCGTTGTTATGCGTGAGTTCTGCGTGTCAGACGCGCCTCGATATCGCACTTCAGCTGTTCCATCTCTTGTATTGCCGCTTTCTCGACCCAAACAACTTGACGCAGACAATACATTAAGTCATCCCAAGACTGTAGTGATAGACATGTCATGATATTCATGATCTCGTCCATGAACCAATGTCTGGCTGATCCTGCCTCCATCAATGTTTGAATGATAAGCACCCACAGCTTCAACTCTGCCCACCCAGCCCAAACTTTGGCTTCACATTGAGTCAGCAGTTGCCTCACGTGGCTCCTGCGGTTCGCGGAACAATACAGATTGTCGCCGGAGGTCGTGGTTATTACGGTGGATAGCAGAGCGAGAACGGATATCCGAACCAATTCCGCGGCTGCAGAGACTGGTGTCATTTGCAAGATAGCTTCCTGTGCCCGTTCATTTGGGCCAATGCAGATCATCCTCGGGAGTGACAAGACGTCGTGCGCAAGCGTGCATACAGGAATTAGCAGGTCCAAGGTCATCCTATCTGCGTTCCACGCGTGATTGAGCAGGCTTGCGAGCTGCGAGGCGGAGTTCAGGGCGCTGCCAATGATGACGATTGCTGTCTCGTTGAGCGGCGAGGTCAACTTGAATGCTTGAGAGTATACCAAAAGACTCTGCGCGCAATGCAGATTGGACTGTTTGGCACAGGGCAACTCGCAGGAATGTCGTGGTAGCTGGAATCGTGGAGGGGCGTCGTTGACCAGTGAGCCGAGAACATCGGCACTATTAAAGCACAGTCAGAAAAAGACCATGATATAAGAGTAAGAGGTAAGTGGATTCTCACATGAATAATGACTGGCGGATGGGTGGACACGAGTCGAGTGCCTCCACGCCGCCACCGAGCTCAACGACCTTGTCCAGCCCCTGCATGTGCATCGTCCATCTTTCGCGATTGCGGACACGCATCTGCGCCAGTCAATACAGAACCAGATTGCCAAGCACATGGATATGGTCTTCTTACATCAAAAATTGCTAAGCAAATGATAGTGCCAATGATGGCATGACAACTGACCCGACTCTCTGGTGCAAGAATGGATTTGCGAACAAGACTGAGTGATTCCGTGTACTGTTTCATCTCATCCAGAGATCCTGTTTGATCTGGCTGACGTTTTTGTTGTAATGTGTCATCGAGATTCATGTCCAATTTCTCGCGAAATTCATGAGCTGAATCGGCCATCGCCAAGGCCAGGAGTCCCTCAGAAACCATGTCCATGGCCCAGAAGAGACGTTGGAAGTTGATGCAGACCTTGATGTCGCCCCAGTAGGACGGAATAGAAGGCGGCAGAGACCTTGACACCGTAATGGCGCGTTGACCTGTGCTTGGAGAGTGCACCGCGTCCCTTCTTCTTGAACGACCAATGTCCTTCATTACATGGCGACGAATCTTGCGTTGAGCGGCCTCACTCTTGATCTGCATTGGGCAGTCAACATTGACAAAGGTGAGTGCAGACGTCAAAGCCTGGTGCTTTCGATTGGAAGCTTGTTTATCCGGTGGTGTGGTCTGCACCTTGAATTTGAGCTTCATGATGATACCGTTGTTTTCTGGCGTGACCTGATCTTTCGCACGACCAATCTGCTGCTTGTTCCGTGGATGTTACAAACCAACGAACCAAGGTACGAAGAGAGAAGATGCGCATGGACACGACCCGAAAGTACTAGGACAGGAACCAGGCTGCGGTCACGTGACCTGGCCAATGAAGAAAGGAGATGCGCTCCTCACAATCAATGAAGGAATGAACAGTTAGATAGATAGCTTAGTTCTGAGTGATCAATCTAAGCATTCATCTGACTTATCAATCCCATGTCAATTGAAGCGAGCCCCGCACCTATGACTTTCACTAAACACCATGGAGGGTAAAACAGATTTGGTAAGGCCAGGGAGTTACCTTTTAGTAATGACGCGAATTCAACGGTCGCTGAACTAATTGATGGCATTGGACTACTCATTTCACGAACATAGTGCTAAGCAGTAGCTAAAGGTCAAGTCGCAACTCTATTTGGGTTCCAATTACCAGCTGAGTAATACGGCATGGTGATTGAGAAGCGAGTGTTCGAAGCAATCATATTCTGCCTGGCGTCAGCGTCTCTAGGTTGAAGGGGAGCTTGTGAATGACCACTACCACTTATATGAAAGCTCCCGCCGACTTCTGTTCTGGCTGAGCCCTTGTTGTACAACAGTGTGCGAGTGACTTGGGTGGTGTGATCACCAGAAGTTGGGGAAAGATTCAACAACTGACATGGCTAGACCAAATGATAGATGATCTTCATATTTTTACGGAGCGCATAATTTGGCCTATTCATGGGAATCAACGGCAGTTACCTCAATGTCTACAACCTGTTAATCAGTCCGGCCTCGAGTTAGTCAATAATCTGCAGACCGTGAACTTCAGTGATCCGGTATCTGCACAGAAGGCACGCAACTTCCACCACAAACCCCCCCTCTCAATATTCCCTTAATTGGTGGGGTACAGTGGGTAGTATTTAAGGGACTGGATTGCTGATTGGTTTTATAGGAACTGGACAACAGGAACAAGGGAGTGAGAGACTACTTCATCGCCGCCCAAACAATCCGAAACCAGGACTGCCCTCCGCGAGCAAATCAACCTCAGCTCGTCTTGACTGATGACGGAAATTTGGACGTGTAGTTGAGAATTTCCTTTTCCTGTGGTACTGACGGGTTGCCATTTCAGACAGCCGATGCCGAAGTCATCGCGAGTCCACTCCTAGGGGGTCGTCCATCAGCCCCACGAACGACAACACCACGCTATGATGCCACTTTGAATTTCCATTTTAGGTTACTACGGGCAGCAGAATAAGTTGTCGTTACTGTTGCCCGTGGGAATTTCGCCTGTTCTCACCTCCATGTGCTGCTAGTAGTAGCCTTGAACCATGACAGCCCACAACTCAACTTTAGCCTAATAACACCCTTGATCAGCCTTAGCTCGATTGTCTCTCTAGAGCTAGGCGGCCCTATGATGTCGTTTTGCGTGCGGAATATGACCACGACCCCGACGCGGGGCCCCGGAAATGTGACGATCTTCACCAATTCAGCAACTGTACAGTAGCATTGAAGATGGGATGCAGGATCCGATTCCTTGACTACTCGGGCCGAATATTGCTACCTACAACACTATAAGACGCGCATCACTGCCGATACAAACAAGTTCGTGTTGCTTTTCTGCCCTCCATAATCGTGTTAAGAATGCGGCTGTTTGGATTTCTTGTCAGGGCAGTTCTACTGTATCCCTCCGCTGCGGATCCTTTAGGCCCCAGTAGAAAAATCAACAAAACTCCCCAGTTCTACAACTCGGCTCGTCACGCGGCCGCGGATCCCTACGTCCTTTACGACTCCAGCAGCGGCCAGTACTATGCCTATTCGACCGAGGGTTCTGACCAGGGCTATCACTTTGCCGTCTACAGTAGCCCTGACCTGTCAACTTGGCACAGGCATCCTGACGGACTGCTAAAGGCTTGCTACGATGCTCAGATGAATCGTATCGAGGGTGGGCAGGCGTGCTGGGCCCGCGATTGGCAGTGGGCACCTGAGACGTACTACAACAAGAATACGGGATGGTACTTCTTATTCTTCGCTGGACGCCTGCGTGAGGACATGGCCAAGGACTACTTCCGCTACTCAGAGTTTGAAGAGCCCTCCAAGATCGGAATTGCAGTATCTCGATCTCCCACTGGGCCATTCAAGGAGATCGAGTCGAAGCCTATAGACTACTATCCCTTTGATCCTGACTATCACGATGTCAATCTCATCATGGACCAGAAGCAAATGCTCCCGCCACAAAGTCTTGACAAAGGCGAGACCGCACCAAAGGGCACCTACATTCCCACCATCGATCCAAACATCTTTTTCGATGACGACGGACACATTTACCTTTACACCTCTCGAAACGCCTATCGGAATTGGAACTGGGACGACCAACTAAGTAAGTATGTAGAGGAGTCTAATATCATCATGGTCGAGTTGGAGCGGGAATGGTGGGATGACCCAACCGCATCAATTATGCCACAGATTGTGGCCTCTCAAGTCGATATTCACGAAAAGAACGCGCCCAGCCTTCCCCGTAACATTACTTCTTATAACGGAACTGGTGAGATTGGCCATCCCCCGCGCAAAGATGGCTGGAAGACTGTCATCTCATATGGACCCGACCCTCAAAATTGGGAGAACTTTCACGTCAACGACTACAAAGCATACAACGGCACGCGGAAAGACCGCCGTTGGTCGGAAGGGAGTACAGTTATTAAACGGCGTGGCGCCAACGGCAAGCCTGTCTATCTGCTCACCTACAGCGCCAACAATTTCGAATCATCCAACTACGGCGTTGGGTTTGCAAGCGCGGGTTCACCCTCCGGGCCCTTCTACAAGTCTTCGCAGAACCCCATTCTCTCTCAGATTCCTGATGCCGAGGTCCCCATCTACTCCACCGGTCACGGAAGCATCGTCGCATCGCCTCCTCGCAACGGGAGGGACAAAGTCGGCGCACAAGATGTCACGCTCCGAACTCCGAAGGGATCTGAGCTCTTTTACGTCCATCATGCCCGTAACGACACAGAACACGATCGATCTCTGTACACAACGCGGATGACACTGGACGAATCGGCCATCTATGTTGGCTCTGACAATGCCATCAGCATGCATCTCACTCCTGGTGATCAGCCTTTGCCAAAGCAGACTTACCCGATCCAGCTGAATGCGAGATGTTCCAAAGGCACCAAGACAGAGCTAAAATATACGGTTCGAGTTGTTTCGAAGACTAACGCTCCATTCGATCTCAGCGAGGGTTCAAATCGAGTTGTTACCTATCCTGGGGGCCAAGAAGCGACATCCATTGAAGAAGATGAGGGTCGAGAAGGATCGTTCATTCTCGCGTTTCAGAAAGGGACAGTCAGGAATTTAGCTTACCAGCGTCTGAGTGTAGATGGCAGTTGGTCAACCGTTGCTCGAAAGCAAATTATCTGTAAATAAGAACAGCATCGGACGCTTCCGGTCAAAGATGGGGAATGCCAAAGAATAGACTTCAAATTCCGCTTACTACAATAAGAAAACAAACCGTCACGGGTTAATAAATTTGAGTTCATGTAAACTACTAGGACTACTCTGTAAAGGCAAAGATGTCATTAGTGGTTGTGCATTGTCAACGAATTTCTCGGCTTATCTAGCTTGTATTTGCCATTCCTCGAGACACATGTATTGCACTTGTCGCTGATTGTAGGATTTTCACGGTTTCTATCCATCATAATTGTCGTGGTGCGGCTAGAGAGCTTCAAATGTGTCCCAATATGGTGCTGCGCCTTTCCACCGCTCAGCACTAGAAGCATGGTGCAATCTATAGGTGTACTACTCATTCCATTATACCAGATTGCATGTCAGACTACAATTGATGTACAAAGGCAATATAAATATGTCAGCAAAGGTAGTTGTGGAGAGGCAGGCTACGACACGTTATTTCCCAAAAGAACCGTACCGCTTTAAAATCGCGGGTCTATGAGACCCTTCTTCGCCACGTAGCTTACTAATCGACAAAGCTAGCGAGGCATTAATATTCATAGTGTAAGATGTCTTAGCCGCTGCGGGGAAAAGTCAGCCTCTTGATCTCCGCAATGCGCATACAATGCAGAATCTTCGGAGCTGTTCGACTGGTGGGTTGCCAACTGCCTACCGGAGGGCTTGCACCCCATGCACAAACTCCAAACGACGATGCACGAAGCAGGTTCCGGCCTGTCAGCGTTGCGTGGCTAAGGGACTTGAGTGCTTCTACCCTCCAACTCGACGAACCGAAGTGTATCCACTTGAGATCAGAAGTGATACACCCGAGAGGATGACTCCCGCCGAGCCAGCCGAGGGCGATGCCCTGCTCAATATCAACCCCAACGGGCTAAATGGGATCCTGTCCGCTTTCGAGGCGCAGACGTCATCACTGGAAGTGACATGCAATATCACTGAGTGGGCTAGGACCTCAACAGACTTCTGGTTCGTTGCTCGGAACTCATGGGATGTCGAACATACACCACCAGGCCTGACACCACAGTGGTTTGGCGAAGAGACCCTTACAGCCTACGTGGCGACCGTACAAGGCTGGTTCAAGCAGTGGATTACAGAAGATCATTGTCCTTTAATACACCGGCAACTGTACCGGATGCATATGCCACGGTGCATGCAAGATGCTTATACCGTGTTGGCAGCATATTTGAACAAGACGCCGTCAACGCAGGACACTGTGTTCCGTATTATCGAAGATCGTGTGAACCAGCTGATTCAGGAACATGCTGCACAGCCGCCGTTGGACTCCGCAGTCTTGACTCTCGCTGATCATGCAGCTCGAGTGCAAGCCCTTCTCATATTTCAGACTATCCGCCTCTTCGATGGAGACATCCGCATGCGCGCTCGGGCCGAGACGCACATTCCCACGCTCATTTTATGGAACGACCAAATGTGGCAGAGAATCAGAGCGGAAATGAGGACAGCAGATCCCAACTCTGTGGCTGCCGTTGGAATAGGTCCCTTTTGGGGGCCGTGGAAGACGTGGATTTTCGCTGAAAGTATACGGCGGACGTGGCTCACCACCAACATCCTGCAAGGCGTCTATATGACTATAAAAGAAGGGTATTCATCGTGTCCGGGAGGAGTATACTGCACCTTTGGGGAAGAATTATGGGACTCTCCATCTGGACATGAGTGGGAGAAGAGAGTCGCCCAGGAAAAGAACATGCTGTTTATGCAAAGCCTGAATATTGGCGACCTCTTTCATGACGCGGAACCCGAGCATGTTGACGAGTTTGGCCATGCCATTATACTAATAACATTAGGCTTGGACGAGACATCGAGGTGGATAGGCGACAAAAATAGCTAAAACCGTATATAGATCAACTAAGCAAAGAATGAAGAACCACTTGTCTATGGCAATCCGGTAGTCGCAATTCTGGCCGATCTAGAATCTTTGTCCGTCTGCTCCTAGAACTTAGTAGCCAAGAATGTCAAGTACATCAGCAAATCCGCCAAAGCCGAATGGCGGGACATGCTCTGCTCCCAGAAGGTTGTAAATAACTTAAACCGATCGTTGAAGTAATTTGTGCTTATCAACCCGGTTAGATATGGGCCAAATATTCAAGGAGGAGTGTTTTGTCATTCTCGGGGAATTCGTGCGGAAGCATGAGGCGTCAATCGGGTTGGGGCTGCGGTGGCCCACTTTTTTCCGCAGCGGCGTTTCTGGTGGCACCCTAGCTTATTAACTCCGCCAAAGGTGCAACAACCTAACTTGGGGAAATTGAAAAACCGGGATTTGGGTTGTTGCACTTTTGGCGGAGTTAAGTTAAGGTGTGACCATAATATTATCCCGCAACAGGCGATCCTGGCGCATGTTTGACTTGATTGCAACTTTGCTATGATTTGTCAGCTCCAGGATGAGACGGCGACAGGCCGCCGCAACGAGTCGGGCCTGCGCGGGTTTTTGTGGGGTTTCCCGCAATTGCGGAAGTAGTACTTTCCGCCGAGTAGGCCCGCGGACCGGAGACTGAGCGGAGCATTGGTAACTCGAAGTCCGAGGTTCCAACAAACACGCTATGGCAAAGCCAGTCGATGGACCGGGATGATGAGAGAAGCAGTGAAATCGGGCCGCAGATGCTGCTCCTTAAGAACCCAGGTACGACCATAAATACGGTTCAATTTTCATTCTAACACAATTCAATCTTGCAACTTATTAGCCTTTCGATCTCTCAGCATCATGGAACCCGCCTGGACACTGACCGAGCCCTTCCACCGGGCTCCGTATCCCTCAATCTCCCCACTGCGCCCCGAGCTGACTCAAACCGGAAAGACGGTCCTCGTGACCGGAGGCAACGCAGGCATCGGCTTCGCAATCGCCAAAGCATTCTTGCAAGCCTCTGCCGGCAAAGTCATCATACTCGGCCGACGTTCAGGGCCAACAAAAGACACAGCAATCCAACTAGCTCGTACTCATCCTCACGCCGAGGTCGTTGGACTTGCCTGCGACGTGTCCAGTGCCACAGATGTTGAGGAGCTCTGGAACTCATTGGAGCAAGAGGGGACGGTGGTTGACGTTCTGGTCCTCAATGCTGTCAAGATATCGGATCAAAAACCAATTCTTGAAGTCGGAACAGAGGGAATCTGGAAAGACTACGATATGAACCTGCGTGCGCAGCTTCAGATGACAGAGCGGTTCTACAAGCAAAAAGGACAAGGCGCTCCAGGGCCTAAGGTACGTGCTACTCCATGCACCAGTTGTAGCTGAGCTACCGTTACTGAAACCACGAAACCAGTATCTGGTCAACGTCTCAACCTATGCCATTCACGAGTGGAAGGTTGCGGCGAATAGTCCAGGATATGGACTGACCAAGAGCGCGGCGGCCCTTGCCATGCAGCTAATCGCTCAAGACATCCCACCTGAGAAGATGCAAATCGTTAACATGAACCCGGGCGGAGTGCTCACCCAGAATGCCAAAGATGCTGGATATGGGGAGGATTCATACGCGTGGAATAACCGTGAGTCAACTCCCTAGACTGTGCCTATAGGGGCGTGCTGATCAAACCCTTTTGTTGCTTAGCGGATCTTCCTGGTCAGTTTGCGGTTTGGCTCGCCTCTCCCGAGGCCACATTCTTGCACGGGCGCTTTGTTTGGACTGAGTGGGACGTTGATGAGTTGAAAAACGGAGGACTCAGGAAGAAGATTGATGAAGATCC